>JAVRXN010000004.1:18533321-19028321 GCA_033556935.1 Timema podura | reverse complement strand
AAAATACAAATAAAATTATATAATAACAAATCCACCACGCCGCACTTAAGGAACTAGAGTATAGTATGATTTTGGTATGAAGAACAGTAGAAGTTAGTTACTAAAGTTACTAAAACAACGTTAGCAACAAAACTCAAGTAATGAGGAGAGCAAAAGGCATTAAGCCTCGCCTTTTGCCCCCACAGACCGAGAGGTTTGGTGTTTTGACTAGACACGCCACAGGTCTGAAATTCCAACCCAAACGATAGGCCGTGCGTCGCCTGTCCTTCCAACATGGCCACCGCACACATTGACAGTTTTCTAACAGTTCTGGCGTGTGACCGGTCCGACATGTGGCCCAGTGTTACCAGCCGTACGATCTGGATACTACTTTTGATATAATTTCACCACCTGTACAATCCAATTTTAGGATATTTTCTAAAAGTAATATCCTGTGACCCAGCTATAAAGTAACAAATTTTACATCAATTATTATTTTTTATGAAAATAGGTGGGTCTATCAATATGTCAGAAAGTAGTATTCTATCGATAAAAAGTACAATCTATTTCAGGTCTATGTACTATCACTAGAGACGATAGAGTTGGCAACACTGATGTGGCCTTTAACACGCCGGACCTGGCAGTCTGTGGGTCTTAATAGAGTCCTACTTTCATATCTTCACACATTTTAAAGTACATAGGCTTCGACCTGACGCACACGTAGTACCCCGCCTTAGTTTAGCTTAGTTTCAAAATGTGGAGAGAGCAGTAGTAGAGTCGGCTCTCACACACGACAGAGCGGGATAAGGGGGGCCTTCCATCATCCTTTTTCCTTGCTCACAGTCATCCAGAACACAGCAGTTATCTTTTTAATATTTAATATTATGTTTAAATAATAAGTAGATTAACGACGTTAGTTGGACATTGGTGTGGATTTTAAAGGTTTATTTATTTAAAGTTTCACAATGTGATCTGATTTTTAACAAATTAGTTGGTCTTCATATAGCTTTGTGCTCTCTGGCTTGTGTATTGAGTGACTCACAGCATAACCAATCACATGATGTATTTCTACCATTTGGCACCATATCGCTTATGACTAGTTACATTGATTCTAACTTACATTAGTAAAAATAATAGATGTATATCATTACTAAGTAACGGCTTTCTAATGACTTTCTAATCCAGGTTGGTGAAAAAGAACATAAAAGTGATGTTTAATACAAATTTTCACCCATTTCTATGAATAATAAAAATTATAATAGTGCAGGATGATTGAGTTACACCTATACTGAATGCCATCCATATGTTTCCTTTGTTACCTTAACACTATCATAATGCATTATTATTCAGAATCAACCCAGCAGATTTGTGACATAACAATATTAAAATTAATTTGCTTGGTTTTCTAGTTTCAAATGGTAAAAATATAGCTTACATGTGTCACGAATATTAGTTCACAAACATTGTATCTCGACACCCAGAGCTTGTATAATGTCCACCCATATAAATTGATAATATGTTAGTAAATTACAAAGAACATCTTTGTTATTTTCATAGCAATCCAATTCTTGTAGATCTATAATAATTATTTTCTTCTCATCTTGTCCGAAAACTCCTTGAACAAATCTAGTGAATTAATACAAAACAAGAATAGGAATGGATAAAACAAGATTGTGTTGAGGCAAAGAAGGTACCTACCTTATTTTAGTTTTTTATTGTGTTTATAATTAAAAACTTATCCAACCTAACAAAACCTAACCTTCCAATCACCAACAAATAAGAATAGGTTAAGTTGGGATGGGTGGTACTTTAAAAATAAACCATGGTTTTTGAGAACTTTTAATGAGAAGTAATGAAATGGGTACCAAGATATAAGAATAGGATGAAGGACCAATATGATGTAAAGGAGAAGAAGGTATTTTAGCGGACAATCTAATTAATTACTTTTAGAAAATTACATTGTAAGTCCAGTTGTAAGCTATGTGATTAACATGCATTGTACCATTGTACAGAAACTTTTTTGACATTCAAAGAAGCTCTATAACCAAGTGGGTACTTATTATAGCTCAGTGTAATAATATATTATTATTCGTAATTTTATTCTATTATTATTAGCACGGTCTCTACCCGTTGTGGTTATACTCATACGCAATGTGTAATGGTAGGGTGATTTGAGATGAATGAGACTCGTTACGTGATCGAACACAGTGGAGCTGGCATTCCTCACATTACAAGTGTGATTAATACACGTCTGTCAGAGTAAGAAGGTTGGCAATCATAATCTGTGCGTACGAGGATTGACCCGACCTCAGCCAGAGTTAACCTTACCTAGACCACCAGGTCACCTATTCATAAATTAAATACATTATTTTTGATACAAAAGGACAATAAATTTATTTCACTTTAGTAAAAGATAGCCATTCATGTAAAGACTGAATTAGTTAATTAATGAAAGTTGAATGTATATCATATTTGACTAAACTAGAACTTTGTTGATCAGAGCAACACATACAACTTTAGTCAGATTATCAAACCAAATATTTCACAGGACAACACCGTGAAAACCGCTGATATTGTTACAGGTGATCAGCAAGTACCGTGACGATAACCCAGACGGTAGCATCACGTGGGGGTTCGAGAACGACGATGGCTCTTTCAAAGAGGAGACCATCGGTGTGGACTGCGTGGTAAAGGGCAAGTACGGGTACATAGATCCGGACGGCATGAAGAGGGAATATTCCTATTCGAGCGGCATCCCTTGCGACAAAGCAGCTGACAAGGAGGAGAGGGGGTTCATAGACTACCAGGAGAACAAGTACGTGCTGCCGAACGGGATACCATCCCCTTGGACCAGATGTTCAAGAACAAGGCCCGCAAGCCCGTCGCCAATAACTTCAGGAACTAGACCAGTGGAAATCATATTGCTGATGGGGTGATTGGGGACATTAAGAACGGTAACACAGAGTGTGGAACATACGACATAGTTACTTGTCGAAGTATCTCATCTATAAGGCATGACAAGATATTCTTTATGAACATGAGTTTGTGGAGACAAAAGTCTGTATGCAAGAACGAAAAGAGTGATAAGTGCATGGAATAAATTATGTCATCTGATGAGTGAAAAGTGAGAGTTGTGACAGGAAAGCTTTTCTCTCTCTTCTTCCTCACACTTTAAAGATGTTGTGTCAGGACTATCTATCATAATTATTTTAAGCTCTCTATATTTAATCTTAATTTTAATTGAATCTATAGACAAAATTTTTTTTAATCTTCAAAATATAGTAAAAAATTCATTTTTAAGTTAGTTTAGTTAAAATATAGGCCTAAACCTAAGATATTTCTCTTGTTTAACCAATCGATTATATAGTCCACAACAAAGAAACTGAAAATCAATAATGAAAACAAAAATTTGTACTACGACTATTCATATTTCCACAAAGAAGGTATACTTAAAACGACTATGTCGAAAATTGTAAATAAATATGATTTACAAAGTAATGACATCTAGTTTCTAAATGGTGAACCTGTTTAATCATTAGACAATTTTGTGTATTTATGTTTAGGGAATAGATTTATTTTAAAAGTATTAGTGTACATCAGGGGTGGACAACCTTTTTGAAATCGCAAGCCACATGGGCTTAAAAAAACTTTGGTGGGTTGGTTTGAAAAAAATTCTGAACAAAGAGTTTCAACTTTATATTTTTCATCTAATAGTTGTTAGTTAATAGTATGTTTTTATGAACACAATATTTTTTGTTTGATCAAACATTTTCGGGTCAGTTTAATCAGTTGGCGGGCCAAATCCAGCACAATGTCGCCATCCGCTGGTGTGGATCTTCATGAACAAGAGATTCCATTTATTTCAGAGAGTTTGGCCATTTTTAACCACATTCAATTATACTTTTAAAATCCAAATATAAACCTTAGGTTTAACACAAAATAAAACATAAAGCTTGACATTTATTTATGATCAGTCACAAAATGTATGGTGAAATAATTGTAATAGCAAGATAAACAGATAATGCAGTGTGTTAAAAAGATTTTTAAAAAAGGATTCATTTGGTCTCCAAAAGAAAATGGTATTTTAAAGCAAGATTATATTGTTAATTACCTCATTAATGAGGGAATATGTAAATTTTTGTGAAACTTATTTATCAAATACTTGAATGAATACTCCGTACATAAAATATTTCATCAAGCAAAACATAAATGTACTAATTTCACAAATTAATTACAGTACAGTATGTATCACAAATTTTTGCCCGAGTGCCCAACATGTAATAAAATGTGTCTGTTAATAAGTCTCAGTAATTATTATTCTTGGCTTCAGTTATCAAATACAATATCAAAATGAAATAAGAACAAAATAACTACCAATGACTCGAAAAGGATGCATCAGATTTTGGCCAACATCTTTGGTAACTCGTTCCTAACAAGAGTATGGAGTTAATAACACAAAGAAACAAATCTTACTACAGTAGCCCCATGGCTTCTTTGGTGCTGACTGACAGTTCACAGCTGACTTCTGACAGTCAACATTTAGGTATACACCTAAATTTTGAGTGTCAGAAGTGACAGCTGCTAAACACATATTTATTGCAGATCATATGGTTCGGCGTAGGGATACATAATTTGGTCTGGTAGCTTTTCAAAGCTGTCAGCTGTGAGCTGTCAGTCAGCACCAAATAAGCCATGGGGCTACTGTAGATATCAAAGTTACATGTATTGAGGGTTGCTATTAAATTGTATTAAAACATAATTTATGGACGGGCACCAATTTTCCACAAAATTATAGTGAATTTTATAAAATTCCTTAGGCTCACTAACCCAACCCAGCTCTTATGTTAAGACATTAAGGTGGAAGGGATGGTAACGCAAGTTATGTATTTTTGTAGTTTATATAACAAAAGATGTTTTTGGTCAAAATAAATAGTAGATACATTTAATTTAATTTGCCACACAGATTAGTTTCTAAGAGTTCTCAAATATTTGTTAGGGGCAACCCAGAATATGACTAGGATTTTTTTTTTCTTTTTACTTAAAGGTTTATCATCAACCTAAGACCAATTAATATTTAAGAAGTCCAACACCTTAGCTCAGTCGGTAGCCTGTCTGTCTACTGAGCTAAGGGTCCTGAGTTTGATTCCCGGCATGGCTGAAAAATGTATCATTGATGAATACCCTTTCATAGTGATAAATTAACGGCCAGGGACTGGATGTTGTGCCATCCTAGTTAGTTTATAAGGCATATGAATCTGACTGGTTAAAAGGCTGGAAACAGTAATTGATGTAACTAAAAAAAATATTTAAGAAATGGTGAGATTACTATTTATAGAAAATTTAACTTAATTGGAGCAACATTTTATTTATTTTTGATCAGAAAAGGTTTTTTGCTATAAGAACTGCAAAAATATCGACCCTAGCTCTCAAGTCCTCTTTCATCCCACCTTAATGGTGAATGATTGTTAAAATGTACTTGAAGGAAAAGTGATGCATTTATTGAGTGGAAGGTGACCTGGTGGTCTAGGGGTAAGGTGTCAGACTTCTGTGCTGGGGGTCCGGGGTTCAAACCTCGGTCCCGGCACAGATTTATCTGATTGCCAAACCCTTCCTTCACCTCTGACAAGATGTGTATTAATCACAACTTGTGAATGTGAGGAATGCCAGGCCTCCACCGTGGTTCGGATTCCAAGTTAAACTGTAGGTCCTCCATTTCATCTCACAATCACCCTACCATTACACATTAGCGTAAGTGCGTATAACCCGAACGGGTAGTAAGACGCGGTGCTAATAATAATAATAATAATAATATTGAGTGGATATTGATGAGTAGCTTTGTATATAAAATTTTTAAAAAACCTTGAGGATGTGAATTAAAGAATTTAAATTTTTATATATTCTTAGACATATCTTAATTTATAACATTACTTTGTTAGTGATTTATGATTCAACTTTTTATAACCCTTTTTTAAAGAACCATATCTACCAACAAAAAAAAATCAATAAATGAACATGCACCATATATGAAGAAAAATAGAGATATTTTATCACCGCGTCTTACTATCTATTCAGGTTATACACATATATGATAAATACTCTAATGAGGTAGAGATGAGAAAGGAAGCATTTGAGAGGTGATCTATCTGCATTTGTGTGGAAGGAGAGTGGGAAAATATTGAGGAAAAATCACCCTTAGTAGAACTGACCAAGATTCGAACCCTGATCTCCTCATCATCAGCAGGCCAGTCTAACACGATAGTGAAGCCTTAGACCATTCAGCCGCTGAAGCGGGTTGCATATAAATGATACCAATGTAAGGCCATAGTAATATTAGATTCAGCTTGATAGTCAAGACCATTGTCTTCCTAAATGGCTGGCTTTTTAAAATTAAAATAAATACTATAAATATCATATTCTGATTATTTATGTGAACAATATTCGCAACCTTTGATTGATACTTAATGTGTAAGAGATAATAATTTACTATAGCAACAGGATTGCCAAAATTGTTAAGTTCTAATTATTATTCATAATCTTATGAAAGTAGTTTTAGTGACATGGCAGTCTAGGGGTAAGGTAAGTGTTCGCCAAGCTCGACGAATGAAGCCAATGAATCAATCTTTGTTTGTTTGTGATTGCAGACAGTCAGGTTGATAAGTGTAATCTGTATTCTGATGATATTTGAAGAAATATTTGAATGACCAAATAGGAATGTAACTTTACCACTTATAACACAAAGAACAATAGCAAAATAGTAATATTATTTTAATGTCTTTTGAGGAATCAGTCTTATTAAATTTTAACGAGTTGGCAACAATTTAAGTATCTCGTATATATGACACAAACTTAAAAAAATTCAGCTTTATTTTTACTGGAAAATAGAGAAGAATCCTATTTTAAAGTTAAACTATCAATATTTACAATAGGTCCATCCATGTAGAATATTAATAAATGTACCCATGTTGTTTGATATTTGTAATTTTGACTGGATTGTTTGTTTATAAAATATTGGGTCACAACTATTAATATTTTAGTTACTTTACAAACAGTTTGATTGATTTTGTAATAAAAAATAAAGTCAGCTAACCAAATTACACAGCTCGTATACAAAAATTTAAAAACAATAACCCAAAAAAATAACTTTTCTCAAAATAGGTATGCCAAAATTAAAACATCTTTTGCAATAAAAAAATTTGAGTTTGATGATAAAAAAAAATGTTTCGTGATAATCTCTTGCACAATTTAAATATCGCACACTGAGTTCAATGAGTAGGTAACTAATGTTATGCAATATGATTTTAAATAAACATAAAACACCGAGATATCCCACCAGGACGGGATATGTTTAACACGAGTCCTACACTCGGAAGATTGATTCAATATGGCCGACCTCCTCGTCCACGCATCATTGGCATAGCTCTGTTAGGTGGCATGATGCATATGTCCATATAGTCACCAATAACAAACCTAGAAAAGAATAAAAAGTTAAAGCTTTAACTTTAGAAAGATAGATTATGATTTTAGAATCAGACACTTTAGCTCAGTCAGTAGTATGTCTGTTTACTGAGCTAGGAACCCCGGGTTCAATTTCCAGCATGGCCGAAAAATGTGGGGTGACTCTTTCAAAGTGATGATCTATCGACCAGCGACTGGATGTTGTGTCTGTCTTAGTCTTAAGTTAGATTATAAGACATATGGATCTATGACAAGTTTAGCAAGCCGGTAGTAGAAAATATATAGCTTGAATAAATCAACTGACACAGGCTGGAAACATTAATCGATGTAAAAAAAGTAAAAAGATAAATTTTAGACATAAATAAATATAAATTCACCAAAGAATAGTAATTTTAAAGTTTGAAATATTGAAAAGAGGATAGAAAACTGTAGACCTCAAAGTCCACAACTAAAAACATAACAAAACACACCATTAAGAAATTTTTGGGATAAATCAGTCCCCTTCTTCATCAGAAGAGAGCAAAACACAGAATGGACTATGGCAGCTTGGTTATAGGTTGATCATGGTCACTTAGATACTGTTGTTGCCTGTTTCTTGATTTTTTTAATATTTTTTTTTTGCTACGATTTTGTAGTTTCCAGTTCAAACTTGTATCTCGACTCTTGGACGATGGATAGAATGTTGTATTTATATTATATTTAATTAATTATTGTATTATTAAATTATCAGTTATTATTATTATTTATGTATAAATGACTGAATGGTGTGAGTAGGCCTGCTCGGAAGAAAAGGAAAGATGGTTATCTAAGGTTGAGACCAGGGGGGTGCCTGGATTTGGTAATTATTGGTGAGCATGTTCCCGTCTCAGAAGCTGGGAAGCATTGCAACTGTTGGGGAGGGCTCGTATAGCTCTGGTACTATTGCATGAGTCAAAATCTGCCTTTTGCGTTTGGACATGGAGTGCTACTGGAGTTTGTCAGGGTTGTTGTGAATGGTATCAAAACAGTGACCATTCATCCATTCATTCAATGTCCGAGTGTTCCTGTGGTGAGGCCAATGTATTCAGAAATGCAGTAGTTACATTGTAACTGGTATACAATATTTTCTATGGAGCAGCAATATTGGCCTTTCATGGGGTATTCAATTTGTGTGAGTCTGCTGATGAATGAGGTGTAAGATTGGTGAATTTTTTGCAGGTACTGCATCTTTGTTTGTTGCATGGGTAGGAACCTTTGGTCTGATGTTTGTGGCTGGGTCGGGCCATTTAGGGTGAACCAGAATGTTGTGGAGATTAGGGAGGTGTATGTGATCCTTGGAGCACTGTTGAGAAAATTTTGTATGTGCGGTGATGAAGTTAGGATATTGCAGCCTGTGTTCAGGATAAATCTGAGTTTGTCTTTCATAATAGGCCTACTGTGTGGTGAGTAGTATTTAACGTGCCATTTCTGAACTGACTGATTATATCAACACACAAGAATTTCTATATTGGCAAGAGCAAAAGAGCTTAACAATTTTGCTGGAAAAGGTATTTTCACATACCTTCCAAAAGTTATTTTACGTGCCACAATCAATATGGGACAAACAGCAGCTTTAATTCCCCTACTAAGAATGTTGTACTACAGATTTTTATTGCTCAAGAAAAATTTGTCAACCCCGGCTGGGTCAAATAATTAAAACTTACCTTACTTGGGCCAGAGTTTTACCATCGTCCGCCCCTTTTTGTCCAGAGCAGGTTGTACCGATCTCTCTCATCCTGTAACTCGGACTTCTTACATCTGGAGATACAAGTGAGAAGTCAAAATAGGTCCCTTTTCTTCGAGAGTCTGGGTTTACTTCTTTTACAAGACTAGTGATCTCTCGTAAGGTTGCGTCCATCCTATGAGACGACAAAGTGAATAAATTAGTAAAGTAACTTACCTAGCTTAAGATGGAATCACAATAATATTAGTTAATATATATATATATATATACACCCACTTATGTGGTTGAATGGTTTGAGACGTACCTAAATAAAATGGATTGCCGAAGACGGATATATTGGAGTTTTCCTTTATCTCCTTCTTCCCTTTCTGCCCTCCCCCCGGCACACACACAAATTTGAGTTCACTTCCTATAGTAAGATCCGAAGTTAAAAAAAAAGCGACCGATTACCCATCTGTTGGCGAAGATAGTGCCAACTTATGTGAATAAAGGTTGTCAGGTGGTCAACACAATGAACCCCCCAGTCATTAATCTCAGTTTTCTAGATTGGAGCCACTACTTTGTATATCAAATAGCTCCTCATTTGTCTTCACAAGGCTGAGTTGACCATGTTCTCGATCTAATGCTTCATATAAAAATCTGGAAGCACCAGGGTTCGAACCTGGGACCTATAGATCTGGAGCCAGGAACTCTGACCACTAGACCATAGAGGTGGTCGTATAAATGACTACCTCTGAATATATGTACATATTATGTCTAGTTATATTTTGAGGTTCTAAACATAAAGCCTGGTGCAACCTGATTATGCTCAACTCTAACTAAACACCCGCCTCGGTGGCGTAGTTGGCTAACGCGTAGTCGTGTTGAGCTCGACCGCCGAGGACGAGGAGATCGAGGTTCGAATCTCGGTCGGGTGAACTGGGGGTGGTTTTTCCTAAATGGTTTTCCACTCTCCCTCCACGCAAATGCGGGTTCACTTCCTCTAAAATTCAATCCTCCCAATTCCTAATCCATTATAATAATTAGTACTTAAGCGTATAACCCGAACGGGTAGTAAGACGCGGTGCTAAATATTATATATATATCTAACTAAAAGGATTGCCATTATCTTCTTCAACACCAATTTCCCTGTGTTTACCAGGTTTTACAAAAGAAATTAACATTTTCCAGACACTTTAATAAAGAGTAGTAGAAGAGAATTAAATTTTATTTTTCATAAAATTGACTTAAGCGAAGTCTTGCCAAAGTGCTGTTTAAAATAGTATGATTTGACCTTGATAGAGAAATTTATACAATTGTTACTCCAACCCAATGTTTCAAGGAGAAAAAGGGGACTCAAATTGAGTTAGTGCTGCGATCTGTTGGACAATCATCGGACTTTTATAATGTACTTTAGATTATGGTTAAGAGAGGTCTCTGTCATATTTAAATATTATTACTATTCTTTAAAAGTCTGTTCTGGGTTAACTAATTATGTGGTTTGAAATACAAAATCTGTTGTCCCGAAAAATGTGTGTAATGTAATTTCTCCCCTTTATCCCCTTTACCCTTCAGATGTGAAAGGTCAAAGTTTAAGACTGGTACAGCACTTCCAAGCATCACACAACAAGATAATTAACAGTTGATAACGTAATTCAGATACTTTATGCATGACCTCCCTTTTGTCGATGTGGAAACAAACCATTGTATGTTACAATACTTCCCTCACGCACCAAGTATAGATTTGAAGTTCATTGGCTGGGACGTTGCCTCGGTTGTAGTCCATGATGTTGTGGTGACGTCCGGTGTTGCAAAATACGCGGAGGAGTAGAGGGCATGTCTGAAATAAAATATAAAGATGTAGACATGAATATAACACTCCTTGAACAGGTGTAAGAGCAAGGAGAATATGATAATTATAATAATTATAATACTAAAGAGTAATAAAATTCGCACCATCATGGCTAGCAAAGAGTTTTACTTACTCACTATGACTCTTTTTCTTTACTTTTGAATACAAACTGTTTGTAGAGCTTTTTATAAAGAGCAGTCTGCTCCTCATTTAGAACTAATTTATTGTTGGTTAACATTAATAAAAGAACATGTAGGTAGGATGTATTATATAACATTTAAATGCCAGCTACTGTCGCTGAAAATTTCAAGAAAAAAAATTAACACTCTAGTTTACTATGCTCATTTTTGAATTAGTAAAGAACTGAATTCATAATGTGATTTTTGATGCTTTTCGAAATGAACATTAAAAAAAACTAACTCTAAATTGTGTAGGCCTGCCATCTATCAAAAGATTGCCTTAAAAGACATAGCCTTCCTTGAACTTTTGTTAAATTTTAAAATGAAGCTCACTCTATCAAATTTTAATGAAAACTCACAACTCTCTAACTTATAATCAAATTGAATTATTTTCCAGAGATTTAAAGATCCTTTTAAAAAGCTGTACATTTGAATTTCTGCCTTTTCAAGTTGTTTGTTGTGTCTACCGTATGAGGCTAAACGCATGCCAAACTTAAAGTGGTCTAGTTTCTTTATGAGTAGGCCCAGGGGTCCTTAGGGGCCAGGCCAAACTTTTAGCATAAAAAAAAATTCTTTTTTTTATTCTATAAATATTTTAGGAAAAATATGAAAAAATTGGAATACCATTTTCCACACGCAGTGAATTATTGGTTTACAGTATTCAAGTCAAAATTATTCATTCCTTGCTCCAAACATCACGCGAGAACTGTATCACCGTTCTAGTGACTTAATATAGAAGATGAGCAGGGTCAGCTCTGACAGGCCCTCTCAGAGAGACCACACTCAGTGTGAGCGGTCTCTCAAGGTCAAACCCCTACAATTCGGGTGCCAGCTTTAAACTAACAAATGAGGCCAGCCCGAGTGGGCCCACTTTAAGTTAAAGTGGTCTGTAGTTTGTTTTTGCATTTATGTATCTGTGTTTTAGTATGTGATAAGACCCAAGCAGTAAGATGATGCGTGAAAATGATTAATTAAAATGAATAAAATAAATTATTTAGCAAACACATTGTTGTATTCATTAAAACTGCAAGAAAAACTGGATATGAAATGGTTAGAAGCACATCAGCCTAATGACTTTACATTTATGCAGGTGGATGGCAAGGAAAATATACCTTTTTCTAACGCTTTGTTTGGTAAACAATTGTGGTTAACTGTGAGTGAAGAAAAACAAAGCTCATATTGTTTTTATTGTTTATTATTTGGTGAAGGGTTGTGACAACATGTTTGGTTGGCTGTAAGGATCTTAAACATTTAAGTAAAAGAATTTAAAAAACATGAGGAGTAAGGAATTAATTTGGAAAAGGCATTTAAGTCTAAACATTTTGAACAGTAAATATTTCATCACAGATAGATTTCGTGTTCAAAATTTCAGTCCAAAAACCCAATGAACAGTTGTAAAAAATAGGCATATATTAATCAGATTAATAGAACACTTAGAATACTGTGGTAGGCTACTCATGAACTGTCAACTTTTGTACAAGTAGTGACATCACTTGGTAAGCTTAATTCAAAACCTGTATTTTTTTATTCTTTCTGTTTGTAGATATGATTAGTGTTTTTGTAATTCTAGTGATTTTTAAAAATTAGGAAAACTTTAATGAATTTAATTTAATATCTTATCAATGGTGAGAAAAAATCATTACCGGTAGGCCTAAGCTTTGACCTGGCCCCACAAAAAAAAAGATCAGCTCCACCACTGAGTAGGCCTAGCTTAAAATTTGTATGAGTGGCTGAGTGAATTCCACCAGTCAAGGCCTTAAGAGCTAATATATAAAATATGTACGGTACCTAGTTATCATAAACACACTAAAAGATAATAAGCATGCATGCTATATACCAATTTTGAAATGAAAATTAATATGAACTAATGAGATTCGAGCCTCAGACCTAAGAATTAGGACATGAGTGGACACACAGATGTATTCCATGTAAGCAAACAAGCCAATAGAAATGCATATTTGATAACATTTGGGACAGATATAATTTATCCTGCGCGTTTGCGAAGCAATAAACGAGGATGATTGTATGGAAAACTAAAGACTTTCCTAGGCTGTATCCGAATAGTCCAAGTATCTTTGTCAAGGATCGTGGATGCAGTCTTGATGAATTCACACTCGCCACGCACTTCCCAAACGAAGACTGCATCAAAATATTCAAACGCCAACGACCTTGCTACATCCCTTGGTCTGCAGTGCTGCTGTCTAACAATGGTCTTAGAAACTATGTAAACGCCATCTATTAGACCTAAAGAAAACTATTCCGGCATACTAAAATTGATGTTTTAAATTGTTGATCATAAAATTTGCACGTTTCATTTGATATTATTCTTTGCAGCGTTTGTTTACCGTACATAATGCGAAAAACAATTTGATTGTTTTGGCAATATTAAATGCTAGACGTAGCTTGATTATTCAACTTTTTCAAATCATCAATTTATTATTAATGGCAATGATTGAAACTCAGAATCAAGAGCACGTAAGAAACCAACTATTGTCTTTATTATTGACAAAATTTATAGTCAAATAAGATAATAATTGAACAGTTGCCGGTCAAACTCCGCACCAAAGCCGCCGAACTAGGACGTATCTTCGACGTGTGGCTTCCATCCTTGGATCCAAGGACGTGAAGAGGGATGCATCGGCATCCTTCGTGACTATTCAGACAGATCTAGACTTCATCACGTGATTTCCAAAGCAGCTAACAAGGATACGTATCAATGCTACAGCGCATAGATAGAACTATTCGGATACAGCCCTAGAGACTGGTCAAATAATTGGTTAACCTATAAAAAAAACATTAACTTTAAGAAATAATGTATAGCCTTGTAAAGTATGTATTAGTATTTTAAATTGGTTATTAAAAATGTTACCTTTTCTCTATCTACAGGTTTTTCGGCTTCATCAACAATCATAGATCCTACAGCAGCAATAACCGCCATGTTGTCAACCAGCATGTCAACAAAAACAAATCAAACTCGTTCAGCACTGTAATCAGAAAGGACAACTGCATAACTTTAAGACACTTAAATTTTGTTTCATTGAAACAGTTATTTGAGGTAGATATTGGGCCAAACTATATCATTAATATGTATTCACAAATTTTCATTAAACTATTATTTACAATCTATATGTATTATATAATATTTGAAGTAATTTTTTAAAATACATGCACTTGTCTTGGCCTTCCTGCATGAGGAGAAAACAAAATAGAGTTGAAAATATTTTAAAGGCCAAAGGTTCTGATTTTTGTCGAAATCGTTTGCCAATATTATCCAATTATCTTAGACCTAGGTCAATATTTAACATATGAATGGTTGTGACGTTATGTAGGAATATTTGCTAAGAAGCATAACGTTTATGTCAGGTAAAAACTGTTTAAATTATGTAATCAAATTTAATGTTGCAACTTATATAATTTACCTGCATTCATAAAGTCAACCTTGGGTAAACTTTAATTCACCGGTAGAATAAACAAATAAATACTGTGGTGACGTCATTTCAGGACTTTTTAAGTAAACTTTGTAGCTTAAAGACAGTATTGACTTAACTTGTAATAAGTTTATTTTTAAGATACACAAAGTTATATTTGTGTCAGGTAATGACGTTCGCTCCATTATAACCTAGCTCACTTTAATTTAATTTAACAGTAATATCAAATAATTTAAGTCGAGTCAACGATTCTGCACAAATTTGAATTGATCTAATTTACTATTATTTTATTTTAGAGTGTTTGTTCATTGACTTAATATTTGTTTGCTGAAAAGACATCAGTCATGGAAGATTCTGAGGGGCGTATGGCCGTCGATTCAGATGAAGCAATGTCGAATGATGAAAATGACATTATCATAAACGAAGTTGATGGTTTACCTAATGTCCATCCGAATTACATCGAGCTGGAGCTTCAACGAGATGCGCCTTGTTTAAATAGTGATGGTGCCCGTACCTTGGACGAACTTATACATGATGAAGATCTTCCCACGTCTCTCATTGTTACAAATTTAGATGTCGCTGTCTTCAAGGATGAGGAAAAAAAAGTATATTATTTTTAATATTTTCTAGGTGTTTATTTGTTCACATGTAGGCTAGCGCAACCATACAATTACAGTCAAAATCAATGATTTATGAAGCTCTAGGCATTGACAAACTGTACCAGAGAAACTGGGTTTGAATTCCAGTTGGTACTTACATACTTTGATTTTCAATTAATGTGAACTTGGGCAAGTCTTGAGGTTCACTATAATCCCTCTCCTGGTCATTAAAAACTCCAATTTCTTTAGGAACTTGCTAAGTTTAAATAATTTATTCACAAAGTTATAACCTAAACCAAAGTTCACTAGTGTTATTATATAGAAATGGTTTCACGTTTTCCTCCAATTTACCCCCATAGGAACCTCATGAGCATACATGGTTAGTTGCAAAATGAGGGAGTGGGGTTAAATCTCACTTAAGATAGCTTTCAGAAGAGGAGCATTCTAAATAATTAACTATGTGCGACATGGTTCGGGACATACCTTTTCTGAACACAATTTTGCTAAGCTGTTTAAGTTTCTTAGTTTTGTCCACTTGCATTAATGTTAACGATAGGTTTACTCATATCTTTAGTATAAAGTTATTATATTTAAAAAAATAAACTTTCACTGGAGCTAAAAAGTCACCAGGCCTTTTTTGTTTCATGTTTCTGTTGCCAATAGCCAATTTTGTGTTGCCACACCCTTAAGACCTTTATAATATCACTAATATATTCCAGTGTTTCCCAAAGTGTGGTAAGCATATCCTGAGGGGTACAAAGATGTCAGGGAGTACCTATGTAATGTCCCACCAAGTTTTATTAATCATTACAATTTTTTTTATCATAGTAGGGGGAATCTGAAAGTAAAATCAATGAAGATTTTTATATGAGGTCATGAACTTTTATAAACTTTTTAGGCTATGCCCCCTGTTGCAGCTTTGTTTAGCCAAACATTGAGGTTTTATTCCAATTTGGAACAAGAGTTAGGCTTTACAAGATGACGGGTATTTGTTGGGTTTTTTTCTTTATGAAGAGCTGATCCAAGGAATATGCTGTTAGACAATAGTTTGGGAAACTATGCTGGAGACTTCTTTTTTATTACCGTAGAGCATTTTTCTAAATCTGAGTTCTGAGTTGACTTGGCCAGAGTATGCTCAGACTGAATGCACTTGAACACTCAGACGACGTCATCCGATCAAAGTATACTTGGGCATTAATCAACCTTCATTTAAGTGTACTTAGACCGACTAGCGTTTTAATATGGTGGTAAGTGAAGGTAGGCCTACACATAAAATATTATGTGGGAAAATAGTCTGAGTGCACTCATAACAAGGAAACTACACTTTAAATAACTTGTTCTGAGCATACTTTTATTCTGTCTCAACCCAGCTTCAAACTGTCCAAGTGTACTTGGTCCTAACATACTTTGATCCTGTCAACCCAGCTTTAAACTCTCAAAGTGTACTTGGTCCTAACATACTTTGATCCTGTCAACCCAGCTTTAAACTGTCCAAGTGTCCTTGGTCCTAACATACTTTGATCGTGTAAACCCAGCTTCAAACTGTCCAAGTGTGCTTGGTCCTAACATACTTTGATCGTGTAAACCCAGCTTCAAACTGTCCAAGTGTACTTGCTCCTAACATACTTTGATCGTGTAAACCCAGCTTCAAACTGTCCAAGTGTACTTGCTCCTAACATACTTTGATCCTGTCAACCCAGCTTCAAACTGTCCAAGTGTGCTTGGTCCTAACATACTTTGATCCTGTCAACCCAGCTTCAAACTGTCCAAGTGTGCTTGGTCCTAACATACTTTGATCCTGTCAACCCAGCTTCAAACTATCCAAGTGTGCTTGGTCCTAACATACTTTGATCGTGTCACCCAAGCTTCAAACTGTCCAAGCGAGCTTGGTCCGAGCGTACTCTGACCGTGTCAACCTAGCTTTAATCATGATTGAGATTAAGGGTATGTGAAGTCCATTTTCCTAATTTAAAGCGAACTTTAATTGAATATATGAAATATTTTCAAAACCGAATCTAAGCTTGAATATTTTTTGTTAGTTGTTTTATGATACCGGTACTGTATTCTGGTTATGTATACATAACTTTTACCACTAAAATGACTTGATTGATTGATGGATTGATTGATTGATTGATTCTTTATTTGGTTTATAAAAAGAACCAAGTGGCTTGTACATATAGGCCCTATAAACATCTAGTATTGGCGTGAAATTGTTGAAATTGTTTTATTGTACAAATGTTTGTAATATTTTGTTTTAATATGATACATTGCTTGTTAGCTCAACTTACAATTGTCAATTCAATTTTTTTTCATTTGGATATTAATTAATTTGTAATGTGTTTATAACAGCTCACCTAACTAGTGATAAAGGAAGTATTTTAGTTCTCAAAATCTTGATTGCCGAAGCTTCGTAATGGTTGAAGTCGGAATTTTTTTCAGAAGCAAAGTTGAAGCTAACATTTGTTTCAAAGCCAGATTGAAGTTTAAAAGCTTCACACACCCTCATTTGAAATAGAGCTTAAGCCAATTAGACACAAAAATACATTTTAAGATAAGATTTCACTACCAGATTCTTCAGGTAAGCCCCTACAGAATATAAACTGACCTACCATTAATTTAAAAAATTTATTTCTATGCCTATAATTGTTAGTTAAAAAAAATTTTATGATTTAAGAAATTTAATTTGTATTATTATTTTTCCCTTTCAGAAAAATCTAGAAGTACTATTTAATCAGTTTGGAGAAGCGTCGTCATTCCAATTTTTTCGCAGCTTCAGACGAATGAGGGTGAATTTTAAGTGCCCAGCTGCAGCGGCCAAGGCAAGAATACATCTGCACCAAACCAAATATGGAGAAACTGTAATGAACTGTTATTTTGCTCAGGTAAACTCACATTTCGTGATCACCACCATTGATAAGTGTTTCAGGCTAAAAAACACTAGTCTACATAATAAAATAATTGATATTTGGAGCATTTAATAGCTATTGTGTGGAGAGGTTTGGGTTCGACTGTCTGGAGTGAATTTTATAATTTTAAAAGATAGATAGAAACACACAAAAGGAACAAACCCAAAATGGCTTTCACAGTGAAATAATTAAAGAACACAGTTCATACTTTACATTACTGTTATTGTACAAAGAGGTGATAGCTACCTCTCGAAGAAAATCAATTGTTACCGCCCAATCTCCTAAAAGAAGAAACCAAAATAACACAAAAGGGATAGAAAGAAATTGGTATAGAGTGATAGGACACTTTGATAGGAACATGTAAAAGGAATTAATAACATAAGAAGGTAGTAAGACGTGTTGCTAAAAAACAAAATTAAAAATGAGGCAGCCATTACCTCAATGTTCAGTGGCAGTAATGTAAAGGGTTCTTCTTTTCATTGTGAAAGACACATTTTATATGTTCCTATCCATCTTTTCTGCCTTCTTTCAGATAGGCCTACTTTTTTCCCATTTATTTAAGCCATTTGACATGCACTTTCTGAACCGAATTAGTACATCAGCACATTACATATAAACTCTCTTAAATCTAGAACAGACACAACATCCAGTTGTTAATTCATCACTAAAAGGGGAAACCCACATTTCATCACTAATAAATTTTTCAGCAATGCCAGGAATCGAACTTGGGACTCTTAACTCAGTACACACAGACACGCTACCATTTGAGCTAAGGTGTCAACCAGATATAGCAAAATGTACCTTAAAAACCAAAAAAAGTTTTTCCTTAAAGAGATATATTATATATTCACATCTAAGGCCCATTTCTTATGTTTGTGCTTAATGTTATTAATTCCTTTTAAATGTTCAGATTATCAGACATTTTGTACCACTGGGTTTTACTGTAGCCTACTTAGTTTTCCGAAACAATCCGGGTGAATATTGGTGCTGTTTCTTTAAAATGTTGCTTGACCCATTAATAAACCATTCATTCTGTATGTAACACTCTTCTTCCTCAGCCTGTCTCTCCTATCGATCTGGAAGATCAGCACTTGCAGCCTCCAGCACTTACAAAACAGTTCCTCATTTCACCACCAGCGTCTCCGCCTGTTGGCTGGGAACCCCGGGATGAGGGGGAGCCCCTGGTAAACTACGACTTATTGGCAGCGATAGCAAACCTCACGCCAGGTCAGACAACTCATTCTTGATTAATGTAACTTACGCACTTAAAAAGATGACAAGTTTTTAACCGGCTTGAATGTGTTTTTTTTATTAATTTAAGTTAGGGGTTTGCAAGTACTTGAAATTTTCGATTTTATCACAAAAAATTCAAGTTTAATTAATTTCATTCAATTTTAAAATAACAAATATTCCTTCACTATTTCCTATTGTCTCATCTAAAAAATATAACATTCACAACTATATTACATTTATTTGAAAATCTGAATTTGTGTTACTTATCATAACATTTTTTCACCATAAAAATAATTCATTCTTAAACAAGTATGTTTGGGTTTATGGATTATCCATGGATCTATTATAGATATATTTGTGGTACAAATACTCCTCTGTTTTACTCCAACTCTCAAAATCTTGTTTTCATTCAAACTTGACTCCAACTGAAAAATGCATACTCTCACACCTCTAATTTCAATAAATTATAGCTTTTATCACATCATGCCAATTTATGACATTTGTCGATTAAAAGGGACCTTAGAACGAAAATATTTTGAGGTATCAAAATCCTTATCATTTTTTTGTATTTTCCAATTTTGATATCCTAATAATTACATCAACAACAAAATATTTAACAAAATGTCTCTGATTGATTTACACAAAGGTTTTGTTGAGTACATTTAAAGTTTGATAGTTCTAAAGGTGAAACATAATCATCACCATCATCATCTGTTTTCAGCTTGTGGTTGGATCAGTTAAGTAAAATGCCTCTTCCTCTAATTCTTCCACCATTCTTCATCCTTTAATCGATTTCATTTTTCTTTCATTTGCAGACTTTCTGTTATCTGCACCTCCCATCTCTTTCTTGGTCTCCCTTGCGATATTTTTCTGCATACTTTCCGTCATTCACTTTGGCTTACTCTACTATCTCATGTACTATCTGTACCTCAACTCTTTCCCAGATAACCTAATCTTGTTTTTTCTTGTGACAGCTAACATACTTCTCACAAACTTCATTAGCATAAGGTGAAACAGGAAATAACTAATAACGGTCACAATGAAAAATTACCCAGATTTGAATATCATTGTTTTGTTTGAATGCCATAAATTTCATTTACTGGTATTTGACAGTTTATAATCGAGCTATCAAAAATTGTTGAAGATAAAGTCTTGATTATTTAAATGGTAGCCATTATCAAGAACATCTCTCGACATTCTTAAATAAAATGTACAGTCAAATTTGGTTGTATCTAGCACGAAGGAAATGAAATCACAGTTGTAATGGTAAAAAATCCATAGCTATTTTATTTTATACCTATGCCCATACAATTGCTCACTTTTATAACGAGCATACTATACAGATATAGGTACTATACAAATTGTAGTTAATATACATTTTTAATTTCTTGGGTGGTCAAATACTTAAATCTTGAAATAGACAAAAAATTAAAGATTTGACTAAGCTTTTATTACCACCCGCATCAGACTATGGACCGGTTTTGTGATCTTACCTCGACCTTGTGGACTTACACCACTCGACCTACCTCTCCAGTGTATAGCCTTCAGCCATACTCCCTTCACTTTGCCCAAACGCTAACATGGCTGTAAAATCAGTTATAAACAAACACTTCCATCAAAAACATGTCTACTAACAAAAGAAAGTATCTATTTAAAATCACAGACAAAAAAGTGTGTTTAAATTAAATGTATTGTAGTTTATTCAAACAAATTGATACAAATAATATGTAGTCATGTAATCAAATCATTTTTATCTCGCTAATATTTGTTTAGTTTTTCAAAGATATTATCTTTTTATCAATTAATTAATATGACCGTGGTTCGGATCCCACGTTAAACTGTAGGTCCTCCATTTCATCTAACAATCACCCTACCATTGCACATTAGAGTAAGTGCGTATAACCCGAACGGGTAGTAAGACGCGGTGCTAATAATAATAATAATTAATATGGTGAGTACTGGTAATGGTTTTTGTTCAGTGTCCTGATGATCGTTACTACCAAGTTTGGCTGTATTATAGTGTCTTAAAGTTTGCCTTGTTAGCGCTAATGATGGAGGATTGAGGAGTTGTATTTTGTGTGGTCACAGGTGAGACCCACGAGCTCCATCCCCCCTCCGGGAGTCAGCCGAGAATCGTGGTGCACGTGTGCGAGGAGTCGGCCGCCAGCAAGACTTCAAAGTTGAGGATACCTCAGACCCGTTGCCCAGAGAACTGAGTTTCGTAGTTGTCATTCCCTCGTAATGTTGGGTAACCACCACAGGATGACAACTTGCATGCTTCTCTCACTGTCACATTATGTTTAAAGTTTGTGGGAATACCTGCAAGTAGAAATAAAAGAGAGAATATTAAATGTATCAAGGAGTTGGACTGGTGGGTCGGAGAAGTAATTTTTAATCCTAATTTTTACCTTGAAGGGTATGGTTTAACATAGCCCAAAGCCCAGTTAGATGTTTTTTTTGTTTTTTTTTCTTTTTCCATTCTCTCTTGATGTATATGCTGGCACATTTCCTCTTAACTTAACTGCTCTGTATAGTATCAGGATATTCACTGGAAGTAAGTTGGAAGTATAGTTTAGCAATATTTCAAAGGTAAAAAATGTTTGTTCATATTTTTTAAATGAGTTAAGTTTTTTAAATCTTTGTAATGTAAAATCTTGTCGCAAAACGCCACCCCTCTCACCTCCGTTCTATTGAATAGTAGTGGTCGGTCATAAGAAGAGGAGCTTGAATTGTTACTCTAACACCCAAATGATGATTATAAAAAAACTTTATTTTAAAGTAACACATTTTAAAAGTTGAACGTGTTTGTCGAAGATATATATATATATTTATCTTTTGTTACAACTTTTCACCTATTCATGGATGTGCCTGACTTTCCAAAATCGTTGGGAGGGGGGTCGTAATTATTTATTCTTCCTTCACTAATTGTGTAAAATAATTTTGAGTATAATCTAATATTTTCATTGCATCCTAGATTCAAATAGGTCCGACCAATTTATTCGATAATTTGTTAAATATATTGTAAAAAGTATATTCATTGGCCTATTTAGAAAAGGGCTATTCATTTTGTGAAAAGTTAACACTTTATTTAAGTGGACATTGACTTCGCCAAAAATTGTCTTTCTTGTTCAGTAACTGCACATACACTTGTTTAAATAATATAATAAATTCTGATCTTGTCCGAAACATCTTTACATCAGTGACACAGCCAAACTATTACAGTAACACCTTGGATTGCGAGCATAATTCGTTTCGTAAACGTGTTCGTAATACAAAGCACTCGTAAATCAAAGTGAATTTCCCCCATAAGAAATAATGGAAACTCAGATGATTCGTCCCACAACCCAAAAATATTTAATTTAAAAATGATTAATACCTTTTTTTCGTTATTTAAATGTAACTGTACTGTAATCAAATTAATTAATTAAATTTAATGGTGGCTGGTGTGAGGTGGACGAGAGAGAGGAGAGGAGGAGGTGGTTTATAGTTTAGGTCGACTTTCACTGTCACTAACGGAATCACTGCTATATGTTGGCTCACTCAAATATTTTTCTTTTTGTGCTACTTGAATAAAGAACCTATCCAATGACACTGCTCGGCAGACAAAGCGTAACCGTAGTACTACTCGTATTGCAAGATATCGCTCGTTTATCAAGTTAAAATTTATTGAAAATTTTTGCTCGTCTTACAAAACACTCGCAGACCAAGTTACTCGCAATCCAAGGTTTTACTGTAGTTATGTTTGAGACAAACTGTTTCTCAAGTATGGTTTAGGGTGACATAGAATAATCTTGCAATCCGACGCCTTTGGTAGCATGTCTTTTTACTGAGTTAAGGGTTCCAGGTTCAATTCCCGACATGGCCGAAAAATTTATCATTGGTGAAATGTGAGTTCACCCTTTCACAGTGATGAATTAACGGCCGGGGACTGGACGTTGTGCCTGTCCTAGTCTTAAGATAGATTATAAAGGTATATGAAGCTACGACAGGCCTAGCAAGCAGATAGAGGAAAATAATGACTTTAATAAAAAACTAACCTGGCCACAGCTGGAAACAGTAATGGATTTAAGTAAAGAATAATCTTGCACTTGGCAGAGCTACTGTCAACATAAATAAAATAAGGTCATACAAACATGTGTGAAGTAATTGAAATCTTGCGAGTAACATATTCAAACAAATTAGTGAAATCTCTCCCCCCTACAAGGCACGCCCATGCACCTATTTTATAGTACAGGTTGAAACCCATGAGTTCGGAACCTCTGGGACCACATAATTTGACTCCTAAGAACCCTCTAAATACCCCTTATGCCCATCCCCTAGGTTTGCCCTATCACTCCACAGGGGTAAACAGCTTAAAACAGGAAATAATACACCACCTTTCACAACTCTTGGTATCTTGGGCTAAAATACAGCCAGAATTCTAACCAAAACCCTTGGCTGCAAATGTAAACAACTTTGGCGCCTTTGTACTGTTAATATCACCATCATGGTGGCCGCTTCTAAATGGTAGCAGATTCAAAACGTGTTGGGCCACAGAATGCCGGACTCAAGCGTTTTCACCTGTATGTTGCTTTGTTAATAAATATTATCTGCCATTATATTCTTTGTATCACACAAGGGGTGTGTGAGTTAGGCATTTTTCACTTTAGGTGTCACTTTTTTCAAGTTCGAAATAATATAAAGCAATATTTGTAAAAAAAATATTTTTAGTTGAATATTTGTAAAAAAATATTTTAATTGAATATTTTAATAGCTATAACCATAACATAACCATAACCACAAAAATAAATTTTTAATATTGACTTTTTTTAAATCAGACAAAAGGAAATATTGCTATGAAATTTTATCTTAAAATTACCGGCCTCTTGGTCTAGTTGTCAGCACTCCTGCCTAATCTAGAGGTCCTGGGTTCGATTCCCGGCGATTTTATAGGTATTTCTCTTGAAGGGGAATTGTTCCTGTGGTCACCATGGTATTGTTGATTAGGCTTAAGTTATTTTTAATACTTCTATTGGCCCCACAAGCATTATTATTATAATCATTTAATCTCGTCGAGCCAGTCGGTTACATATCAGCCAACACCAATAGAAGGCCAGAAATGTCAGGCCGACAAACCATGGTGATATTAGAAAAAAGTGGAAAAATATATAAATCTAATAAAAGTTTATTAATATAGAAAATTTTGTTTTATATAAAATTGAAAATTCTGGTTTCTTTTTTTTTTTTTTTTTTTAATCATTGAGTTCCAATAACTACTTAAACTCTATTAAAATTTTCAAGAACTCACACACCTCTAAGTATAACCTTACAATGAAAAATATATATTTAGATTTATATTTACTGGATAAGGGGTAAATAAATAAATAGTTATGATTGATTGGTATGGCTGATATAGGAAATATTTTTCTCTTCCACACTTTAAATCAGGTTGATGGCATATTTTTTCATATATTAATTAAATCCTTCCTGAACAAACTTTTTTCATGTGAACTTCATGAATAATGTCAGGATCATGCATGATCAACATAACGTTCATATAACTTAAAATAACCTTGTGTGTGTGATCATTATTCACTTAACTTAACATATAAACTTTCCTTTCTGGCTATGTGCTGCGATTTTTATAGCAAGCCTAATTTGTCGTTTCACCTCGAGTGACATTTCTGCTCTTCAGACTGTATAGTCTTGGATATCATAATTGATTGAAATCATATTTGGTATTGATGTAGCTGTGCACAGAGATATGTCTTTATTTAAATTAAATATAGTTTAAAAATGACATTTGGACACAGGAATCATGTTTCTACATGTGTCTGCCAGCTAAACTTTTCAATTTGACATGATATTTGACTTTTTTTTATAAATATCTATAGGTTTTTTTTGTGAAACTGCATACCTTATGTCTTCTTAATGTGTTATTAATATTGCTTTTTAATATATATTATGTTGTTTTATATAAGACCAGTCTTCATTAGAAAATTGTGATCAGATGTTTAATCCATGGGACATGACAGTAAGATTGTTAAGATTTCTTCCTGATTGTAAAACTATGTCTTTCTTTGATGTTGTTTCTTGGCATTTTGAATTTTTACTCGATTCATGTGACACTTGTGGGTTTTCAATTCATCATTAAAGTTGTTATTGAAAAGTAACTTCATAGTAAAAAACTACTCTTACTTGACCTAACTCGAGTATGTTTTAAAGAAACAATGCAAGTAGGATAGGGAATTTGTAAGTTTCAATGAAGTGGTGTGTTATTTGAACGCGGTATTTGTTCACATCTTTGTTGTGGATTGCCATGTTAAAACTCCACATATGCTCTCTGAGACTTGACCGTAGTTGAGCCATGGTTAAATAGGTAAATTGAGACTTTTTGCACTAGAGGCTTATTTGAAAAAACACTGTATATATAGAAACCAAAATATAAAACTGGACCAAAAGTGATGTCCTCAAACACAGGAGCTTTGCAGGCATATGAATGCGCCTCACTCTTGAGTTAAGACTGGATGGTTAATGATGGGGGAGATCTGGGTTTGAATCCCTATAGGGTATACTTAGGGAGATTTTTCTTAAATTTTTACCCCACTATTCCTCCACATAAACGTGGAAACATTTACCTCTAAAATTCTACCTTCCCCGTTTCTATTCTACTTGCCTAATTAACATAATATCTGTATAACCCCGAACAGACTCTAAGATGTGACAAAATAAAAATATTATGTGGAGATTGCATGGTTTTTTTTTTAGCACAGCATCTTACTACCTGTTCAAGCTATACATATATTTATTAATTACGCTAATGAGCTAAGGATGATAAAGCTGTAATTTAGAAGAAATGTGCCTGGTTTGTGTGGAAGGAGAGTGGAAAACCATTTTGAAAAAACACCCTTGATACACCTGACCGGGACTCAAACCCAATCTCCCTCTCAGGAGAAGTCTAATCTAATGAGAAGTTGTCTTTGATCATGCAGCCACTGAAGCATGTGATTACATAGGTTGTAACACTTTAAGGGAAAATCTTTTTTCACTGTTTGAGCACATATTGTACACATAAAATTAGGTACATTTTTCTGCGTGTTGTCATTTTTTACCATCCATTCCTTTTGTGATTTTTGGTTTCCTTTTACTAAACATATCACACCTCTTCCTAATGAGTTTCGTTAGAATGAAACCTAGGTTAAGGGATTGGACGATAACTATTGATTTTCTTCAAGAGGCAGCCATTACCACTTTGCCCAGTGGCAGCAATGTAAAGTGTGAACTTTGTTCTTCTTTTAATTATAAAAGCCTTATTGTGTTTGTTTCATGTTTATATCCACCTTTCCTGTACCCGAGTGTTGCCTATAAGGTTAATCGCGTAGTGATCTTCAATGACTATATTAAAAGAATATTTGTTTACTAAAGTACTCAGTGAAATAATGAATTAATTTGGGAAATAGTAACAGCTTGCACAACTTAAAAATCAAGGCAATTCTTGTTTCTAGAGGTGAAGAATATAAGTAATCGTAGGACTATATTTCAAACTTAATAATTTAAATGTTGACCCACAAGGTAAGGAAAAGTTGATTTTTCAAATGATAAGTTCCATAAAATGCTTTAAACAGAAGGTCAAGCTCATATTAAAGCTTGAAAATAAGAATTTTGCTTATTTTCTAAATGTGACGGCACATTTAACAAGTTCTACCAATTACGACCCAAATAGATACACAGATGAAATTAAATGTATTAATGCGGGGTTTGAAGGGCGTTTCCAGGACTTCAAAAAACACGATGGTGTGATTTTATTTATAAGTTACCCATTTGCCACAGACAACTGCAGAAAAACTTTTACCTTTATTTAAAATGGTTATTAAAACACTGTAAACAAATAATTCAACTATAAAATGACATCGATATTAAATCAAGAACTTCTGAGGAAAATTTTTGGAAGTATGTATCGGCAAGTTCGCAAAAATTTGCTACAAATTTTCACATTTATTTTGGGTCAATTTGTCTGAAGCAGCATTCTCACAAATGAAAGTGTTTGAATCTAAATACTGCACCAGCTTAACAGATGGGCATTTGGATTCATGTTTAATCTATTAAACTATGTAAATAATATGGATACAATCAGATACCTTAGCTCAGTAAGTAGCGTGTCTGTCAACTGAGTTAAGAGTCCGGGTTTGATTCCTGGCATGGCCAAAAAATATATCATTGGTGAAGTGTGGGGTTTTACCCTTTTACAATGATGAATTAACGGCTGGGGACTGGATGTTGTGCCTCTCCTAGTCTTAAGTTAGATTACAAGGTATATGAAGCTATGACAGGCCAGTAGTGGAAAATCTATGACTTGAATAAAAAATTGACCAAGGCCACTGGCTAGAAACAGTAATGGATGTCAAAATAAAACGTGGATAATTATGATTTGATAATAGTTTTCCAATTGTTTTCTATCAAAATCCATTATGCTACCAACCCAAGTGATTATAGTACAAGAAATGCTTTAATTTTTTTAACACTAATGTATACTAAAAGTAGATCTTAAGAGAAAAATACTGAGCACCACTGCTGCTGCAGCACCTTCTTTCGAATACAGTGAAATCTCTTAATAGTGAACATTTTCCAGGATCAAACAAATTTCCGTTACTAAGAAATGTATGTAATTAGAAACAATATCATTTTTTTTAAAGCGTGCTTGAACACAGTTTAATCTATATGAACCTCTACACTGCAGATATTAACTATATCATGCTATTTACTGCATTGTGCAGTATTGTTGAATAAATAGTTTACTGTACAGATTGCACTATACACAGAACATCGGAATGAAATGTGATCACTATACACAGAACATTCCGGAAATGAAATGTGATCACTATACACAGAAATTCCGAATGAAATGTGATCACTATACACAGAACATTCTGGAAATGAAATGTGATCAGTATGCTTCTGTACTGTAGTACTGTGAATGAGCACAAATGAAACTAATGGAACAACCCCTGTTGAAAGCTTGGAAGAGGAAGGAGTTACGACCTTGAAATACTGTACTCATTACTATGTAGGCTATTTTAGAAACTTTCTCTACATCCCACAAGACAATAACATTTTTATAGTAAAATATTGAAGCTCTAGGAACTGATGTTCTCAATTTTTGTCAGCTGTTAAGAGATTGTTATGCATAAATATGCATGTCTAGCAGTGTCTGCGTCCGTTATTGGGAAGTTGTTTCATTGTAAGAAGCAACGTTATTTTGCTGGGGAAATTTAAACTGTCCGTTATAAAGATGAATCTTCTGTTCAGAGTGTCCGTTAAGAGAAATTTTATTGCATGGCAAAATATACCTTAAAAAGTGAAAAAAGGTTTTCTTTAAAAAGATTTTAAACAATTTTTTTGTGACTGCAAGTCTTTAAGTGTCTAGACTTCACTTTCTCGTCCTTTCAATTTCTCATTACATCAGCCTTTAGGTGTATTTATTTTTATATAGGTAGTAAAATGTAAATAGTAAGAGAGGTAAAGTTTTAAACAAAACTATTTTGTTCATTTCAAGGCGAGGGAAAAACACTTTTAAAAAACTAGATGTATATTTTTGTGAAAAGTTGTGCATTAATGTAGATACAATATACTGGTACTTAAGATGTAGTAAGATATAACTTTGCAAGAAATACTAGCATCTGATAAAAATAATAGAAATTATGTGTGTGAAAGTTATGTACATTAAATAAATGGTGATTTTTGTATCTTTTTACTGTAATTGTGTAATTGTATTGATTATTTTGTAGTGAAATATTATTTTTAATGACTGATATTGTTTAGCTATTTTTTATGCGTGAATTAGAATATTTAAATGGGTAATCGGCCTATATAGATTATAATCTTAGTTATTTTTTTATTTATTCTGAATTACTATTATTAATTAAAGTATTTGGTTTTCATATACCATTGTTTATTTGTTTCGTGATAGAAGAATAGTTAACTAGTTTATGACCTTGGTACTATAATTATTATGTATGTGTGCAAGTTAATAATTAACAGGTAAAATAAACATTATTATTGATATGATTTTTAGAAAACAAACTAACATACATCAAATAAAGGATCACATATTAATTGTTTAATATTAAAAAGATTACTAAGTATTACAACAAAGTTTACTGAATTAGTTTAGAATGTCTTTACGGAGCACATGTGAAGTTCCCTACAAAGGGCAAAGAAAATTATAACTTTGGGAATATTTTGTGTAAATATTGGTAACATGTCAATATAACATCACCTTTATTAGTGTCATTGGTCAACTTGTGCAGTTGATCTGAAAAATGATTATAAAATTGCTTTAATCTTAGTATTAATTATTGATATGGACTGTGCCGGATTAGGGGGGTGGAGGCAGCCCCGGGCCCCCGCTAGTTAAGGGGCCCCGGCTCCTTAACCATCCAACGGTCTTGTGCAACTTGAAATACTTTTTTTAAGTTGATAAGTTATACAGTGGACTTAATAATCGCCTACAGTCTTACCAAAATTTTCATTCATAATTTCAATTTCTAGTTTATTGCACAATTTTACTTTTTAATTTATTGCAAAACCTCAAATACTATGGATGAAATTTCGTTTAATAACTGTTTCGATTTTTCACACTGAGGATCTTGATGAATCTTTAAAACTAGAAATGTCACAGTTCTTTGACTTTATCAAGAGTGTTGATGTAGTCTGTTGCCAAGACATTGCTAAATATAGGTATGATAATAATTTGATTGATGTTTTTCCAAATGTAATACTGTTTTTAAATTGTATTTGGTAATTCCTCTAACAAACTGTGAAGCAGAGCGCTCTCTTTCAAAACTTACCTTAATTAAAAATAAATTATGGTCAACAATGCTTGAACCAAGACTTAACAGTCATTAAAACATATTACAAGACAGTTGTCATTTGACGATGTTGTGCATGCATACATTAGAAAATATTAAGGCAAGGAAAAATACATCTTAAATTGACATTTCTACTTTTAACCTATGTTTACTTGTGTACATTTTTGTTTGATTGTAACTATAATATTGATTTAAAGTTTGTGTTTTTCTAAGATTTAAAATTCAAAATATTGGCCCTACTCAAAATATGATAATCAAATGCTTATTTTTTATATACACTTTTAACTGCCTGTTCTATAAAACCTTGGGCATGTTACATGGCATAAGTAAATAGGGCCTCAAATTCTTAATTAGCCTCAGGGCCCCCAAAGACCTTAATCCGGCACTGAATAAGGCTGTTCTAAGTCCACATTTTTAATTTGAAGCAAACTCGAGTCAATTATATGAAATATGCTTGTAGCCAAATGGAAAGTAGAATTTCTATTTTTGGTTAGTTGGTTTATGCTCTAAAATACATTTAATGCTTGTTTATTTAAGCTTATGCACTAAAATCCCTTATAAAATGCCTTATTTCAAAATTGTTTGTATAATATCACAACATGTAACTCAATTAATTAACAATTTTACATATGTACACTAATTTGTAATGTATAAAGCAGCTCAGAATGGCAGTAATTGAACATAATCGAAGTATTTTAGTTGTCAATATTTTTATTGTCAAAGCTTCTTAATTGCCAAAACAGGATTTTTTATTATTTTTCTGAACAAAGTCGAAGCTGATAATTATTTTAAAACAAAGTCGAGGTTTAAAAGCTTCACACACACACTTAGTTATCGATATAAAATTCATAGTTCTTGTTCCTTGGGTGAATATAATACAATGCATTCTCGAACCAATGACACTAATACAAGTTTTTAGATCGCTGTTACTGTATATATTTGAATAAAAGTATTTTAAGGCCTACATACTATCTTTAATCTGTGGTTGTACATAAAAAAATGTTTCTAGCATACTTCATCTTCACTATTGGATATTTACTGTTATCTCATTTGGCATTGGTTGCTTCATTGCGTCTGTCGTGTTGGACTTTTCATGCTCTCTTGATTTGTTGTGGATATTTTAGCTTTATATACTAAAATTTACTCAACATACATAAATCTTACTTCGCACTAGATATATTCGATATTGTGACAACAGTATGTTTAACAGGATGATTTATTTACTTTCTGACGTGACTTTCAATGAATTGATAAACTGTTCGAATTATGCGTTTTGGGTCTAACTAAATACCAAACACCTCCCCACCCCCTTTTTTACCATTTGATTGCTGAACAAAGATACACCTTTAAACAAAACTTTGATTTCAATATCAATTACCGCTTGCATAATTTAAATTGATATGTTTCATCAATCGGTATCTATTACCATAAATGAAATTATCTGTTTTAAATAATGATACAATCAATACTTTGTTTTGCAAAATACATAAAAATCTTAGTGATACATTAAATAAAAAAGCATTAATTTCTTAAGGAAACGTTTAATAATTGTGAACATGATAAACTGAACGTTAACTTAATATTCATGTAAGATAAATAAACATAGTGTATGATAGTAATTTAATGAAACATGAAAACTCTTAGCAGTTAGGGATGATTAGGCTTTTAAGTACTTGCATTAGAAGCTTATTCATCATCATCATCATTATCATCACGAACAGCTTGCAGCCACTGGCTGGGTCTGTTTGGAGCATAAGTCTCTCCACTGCTTCATCTACCTCTCCTCTTTCCTCCACACTCCTCCTTACTCTCTTCAGCCATCTGTCCCTTGGTCTTCCTCTTGGCCTCCTACCTCCTCCTCCATATTCAATATCCTCCTGGTTATTCTTTCCCTTTCCATGCTTCTCACATGACCATACTACCTTAGTCGTGCCTTCTCTATCCTGTCCTGGACTGTCTCTTCCTTTACTATTCTTCTCACTCTCTCATTTCTCATCCTGTCAAATTTTGTCACACCGATCCTGCTTCTCTGAAATCTCATTTCACTCGCCTGCATTCTGCTCTAATCCTGTTCCTTCAAGGAGCTTGTTGCAGCTACAAAATAAAGTTTAAGAAAAGGCCACATTTTAGTAATTAGTAAAACACAAACTACACCGAAGAAGTCGTCGGCACACCATAAACAAATAAATTAAATACTAAATAGGTGTGTCAACAACACTAGTCGCATTACAATTGGCTGGTAGAAATGTATGGCACATTTCCCTTATTGTATCATAAAAGCTCTTACCTGGACAGTTAATACGTTATTCGAACGATTAAGTTTATTCTGGTTGTTTCCATTTAAAAACACGAGAACTTTATTTGTTAGATTATATCAAATTGAGTGTGAGCCTGGCACAAAACTTATCCTAGCCCCCCTTACATTCTCATCAGATAACCTTGTCAAATTATAGGAACTAAAGGTGGAAAGGAAAATACGTGCACTCACATTTTTATAGAAAAACCTCAGAACCACAACTGTTTTGTGTGTCAATTTGTTAATTCTCTGGACATGCAATTTTTTTTTTTCTTAACTAACAATTCTAAATGGATTTACCAAAATTCTTCAGAATAAATGTTCTCACTTTTACTCTCATCAAATCAAAACAAAGAGTTATTTTTAATGTTGTAATAGTGTAAAATATTTGTGTCTTTTAAATCACAAACCTCTCTTAATATGTAACTTGGAAGATCATTAAGCCGATTTTTTAAATTATCAAATATCATCTCACGCCTAAATAAAATCTAAATACTTTGAAAACAGCCATGCACACATAATAAATACAGTGGGCTTGGGAAAATTGTCTTAACATCACTAGTAGATTTAGGTTAAGATGTCAGATATCCACTTCGACAGCCACATGGCCTTAGACTTCACTCTCGCAGTAAGACTAGAATGCCGATAACGGGGAGATTGGAGTTTGAATCCATGTCAGTTGTACTGACTTTTTTTCTTTTTTTTTTTCAAAATGATTTTCCACTCTTTTTATGCAAATTTGAATGTATTTTCTCTAAATTCAACTTTAAAAAATCCCTAACACAGTGTAATTAGTATGTATGCGCATAACATGAAAGGGTGATAAGATATGACACTAAAAAAATGTCAGATAAAGTATTTTATTATAATAATTAGATTTATATTGCCTGTAAAAATAGCTGCTAATAAGTCTACAGAATTTTTATTTTTTACATTATTTATGAAAATATAATTAATTTTACAATTTATCAGTCTGCCACGAGCTAAAGTGCGCGCCTCAGGAACTGATTTTCGTTGGTTCAAACCAAGCCAAGGTGGCAAAACTTGCTTTGGAGGGAAAGTAAAGCCATCGATTGTGGCATGTAAAGGAATGTTGGAAGGTATGTGAAAATACCTTTCCTGACAAAATTGATAGGCCCTTTCACTCTCGTTTATAGAAATACTTGTGTGCATATAAAATCATTTGTTTGAGAAAGTTCACGTTAAATACCTCAAATAAATAATGCAAGTTTAAAGTAGCTTTGATTATTTTTACTTTTTTTTTTTTAATTAATATTCTATTTGAAAAGTTATTTTCTCCTGAAGCACTCAATACTATGTAAGGTGTGCTCATGAAGAAATTAAAGAGTTAAATCATACACTTATTTTGTTCATTTTTGTACAAAGGAGAACAGAAAATATCTGAACTAGCCTGACTGATATTTTTGAAGTTCAAGATAAAGTTCAACTTTATGCGTTGTGCAATATTTACTATTAGTTATGTTTTATGCCTGAATACAACCAAGCCTTAACTAGTTGAAGTAAACTGGAATATAGTCAATTTAGTTTTATTTTATTTGTCAGTTTTAATAATTTCTTACTGTTTTAAATATATTTAATGTTTATTTATATTAAGGGATGGCAGCTATCCTTGAACTAAGGTGATGTTTTATTGTGACATTTCATACTTATTCAGATACTTTCATAAAAATTGCAAACTATTAACATTAATTAGTTGTGGTATTCAAAGACTTTAGTGTGTTAATGGAGATGAAATATAACTAGTATGGAAAATTTTTTAAATATAACTGAAATAATGTGGGGAAAAATTAAGATTAATTTTTTTTAACACGGCGTCTTACTACCCATTAGGGTTATGCACTTAACTACCAATTATGTTAATGGTTTTAGGGATTAGGAAGATTATATTTAGAGGAAGGGTATCAGCATTTGTATGGAGGGAGAGTGGAAAACCATTTTGGAAAAACTTTCCACAATACACCCGATCAAGATTTGAACCTTGATCTCCCCATCATCTGCAGTCTAGTCTAGCATGCAAGTAGCGCGTTAGATCATGTGGCCACCGAAGCAGATGATTAAAATTATTTAAACGCATAGTTCATAGTTTGTTAAACAATTGTGTTTTGTGCTTTCTTTTTTTTTATTTGTTTTACTAGACTAGTTTAGACTTATGTTTTTGGAGAGAGATTTAGTAATAATTTTTAAAGCAAAAAAACAAACTATTTTTCAGAAATTGATAACACACTTGACTATAATGTATATATGGAAAAAGGTACAATAAAGTGTAATAAAACTTTCTTTAATTTATTATAATGTATACTATTGACTTGGTGAAAAAGTAGTTTCACTTAAAATGTTATATTAAATTTATAAAGCAGTATTGTTTGGAACATAAAAATAATTGAGTATACCATAATTTTTTTTTAAAAGAGGTTTTACTTGAGAGATATGTTTTTTGTAAATTTTAAATGCTATGTCAATAAAATGAGATTGGGGTGGTGATTAAATTGTACCCCTTAACCAAATTGTTAATTTACTTTTAAAGTGGCCTAGCTCGGTATCAGGCTTCTCTGTATATCTTATGATGTATTGACTATAGTAAATAAAAGTATTTAAAAAAATGTTCTAGATATAGTAGTCTATATATATTGAGATAAAGTTTTTTCAACAAGATTTCAAAAGCTCCTGGAAAACACACTTGTGTGCTACTTTATTTGATACTGTGCATAACCAGATAGTTGTATTTGAAAAGCAAAGTGTGTCTATAATCTCTAGTGCTTACATCAAAGTTGGGTATTTCATCAAATATAACTGGTGGCTTGTTGAAATTTTCTGTAATTTAGTATCGAGTTATAATTTTATTTTTAAACTAATGGCGTCAGCCCGCAATTGAGGTATACCGACAGAGTGGCCTGCATATTGGCGAAGATATTGCCAACATTTGCAGATAGATGTTATGTGATCAGTACAACGAACCCTCGGACCGTTAATCCTATTTTTCTAGACCGAAGCCGCTTCTTCTTTATTCAAGTTGCTCCTCACGAGGCCGAATTCACCCCATTTTGAGTTAGAATAATCTGATTTAAAATATAAAGAAAGACCTTAAAAATAAATGCATTTGGTGTTTGGGAATTATTATTTTTAAAGTAATTTATATACAGAACATTTTGCTATAATATTTTTTGAAATTTTGTCAACAGAATCATTCGAAACATTATTCTGAATATTCTATATCCCCATTATCATCCTCACAACTAAAGGCACTTTTATTTACCCTTTTCTTATCATGTTTACAAGAAATAGATCAATATTTTTATTTCATCTAAAGCCTTTATATTTAACAAGAAATAAAACTTTGCAATCTCATTAAATATGTAAGATAACTAACTCAACAAGCATCCGAATGATACTACCGTTTATACATGACACACATAGCCGCTGTTAAACGTAGAAGATACATTCTCACAAATACCAACTATGAGGTAAATATAATTATTTTTATATGTAAACATAGGAGTCATCTGATTAATTCAGATAGTTACAGCTAACCTTATACAAACCTTAATACAATGCTCGTAAAAAAATTTGCTTTTTATCAGGGTGTCTTAACATCCAGGAAAATCGGGGAAACGGGAATTAGCCGGGAATTTGAAGTGATCAGAAAAAAGGGAATTTGGTAAATTATAATAAAAATCCAAGAAAATGTTTTAATCAAAATATGAAATATAATAATCATTAAATCAGTAAATTATAATGTGATTCAAATCTGGTTTTTTTTTTTTTTTTTTTTTTTTTTTTAGCTCTGTAATATATTTTTAATTCTTAGTAAACAATGTTAATACAAATTTTAAAAAAACACATGTTTACTTAAATTTTTAAACTTATTATTGTTCATAACAAAATATTAGTAGAAAAACGAGGAAGGGAGGGGGGGCGAGTTAGAAGGATGTGACATACTTTTTAGTCGGGGAATTTTATAAAATGATCAGGGAAAAGGTCGGGGATTTTATTGGTCAAGTTGAGTAGACACTTGTTTAAAAGCTAGTAAAAATTAAAGTTTCATATATTTGTATTTAATTTGTATTTAACAAACAAAGTTAAGTTAGAAAGCTTGTTATTAATGTCCTGCATTTAATTTTATTTTATCCTGTGTTTTTGTTTGCTTTGGCCACCGTCTTACTGAGACTGTCGTGGCCTACACCTGAATAGCGCGGCTGCCGCTTATAAGTCCTCAGGTAGACCTCTAGGTGGTAACCTTCCCTAGCTGAGGCTATGGGTGCTGATGATGACTTAGCTTATCGTCACCAATCCTCACACTTCCAGACCACCAAGCTAGGAGTCAAATGGCCAAAACCTGTTCCACGCTCGTTGGTGTTGTTTCTGACCAATCTCCTGTCTGCACCTGACTTGGCTTCATCAATGTCTCAACCTAACCTCCTCGTAGGGGTGTACGAAGCTTGAAAAATTTGATTTAGCTTCAAATATTTGTTCGCTTCGAAACTAATATTCTGGATTTGACAGTTATGAAGCTTGGCCAAAAAAAAAAGTATAGTTAAAAAACACTTCTTTTTTTTCATTTTCTACTGTTATTTCCATTATAAATTATTAGTGTTAAATATTTTTTATAATTAAATTACCTTTGGTGATAGTAGCTTAATTTATCATTTTAAGACAAAATATGTTATGTTTGAAATCCGACACCCTAGCAAAGTCGGTAGCGTGTCTGTCTGTGAATTAAGAGACCCGGGTTCGATTCCAGGCATGGCTGAAAAATGTATCATTGGTGGAATGTAGGTCTACCCTCTCATATTGATAAATTAATGGCAGGGGACTGGATGTTGTACCTACCCTAGTCTTAAGTTAGATTATAAGGCATGTGAAGCTTCAACAGGCCTAGAACAATAGTGGAAAATATATGGTTGAATAAAAAACTGACCCAGACCATAGGCTGGAAAAAATAATTATGTTTGAAATATAACATTTTGTAAATTATATTTAATGCTTAAATTTACAACTTCGATTTAGCTTCAAAAATCTCTCATATTATTCTAATTGACTTTGCTTTTGATTGAAAGAGTGGACTTCGTACACCCTTATGTCATAGTGATAAACAATGTGAGACAGAAACTGTTTTTTAAAATGGTATTAAGTGAATTTGTTGGATGAAAGGGTAAGTTATGCACCCTCTATAAATTACCGGTCAATATTTTATAGTAAAGTAATGAAATAACATATTATTAAATGAAATGTTACATTGTCATAAACCCGTTCGTTTATTATTGTATAAAACTGCAATGAAAAAAATAATAATTTAAACTAATTTAAAGTATGATAAAAAAACAAAACCTTGTATTAATATGCAACAAATAATAATATAACAAACCTTGTGCTGAAAGGCAAATTATGTAATGAGTATTAAAATCCACCAAGAACAATCGGTGTAACAAATTTTATTTTAACTTACATTATTGGTTATTTAAAGAACACACAAAATTTAAAAAAATTAAATTAAATCGATATTTTGGCACTTGGCTTTTTTAACCATCCAGGGTGGCCACTAATTCTTTTATGGAAAAAAAAACCCTCGCTCAAAAATTCATATTCTCCTGGGTTAGAATATAATGACGGCATAAGGATGTTAAAAACTTCAAAAACTCTATTCATTATAATCAAAGTTTAAAATGTTTGCAAAATAAGCGATAAAGGACACAATTTCCCATATTTTACCTGATCAACCACCCTGCAAGCGAAAATATTAAACAACACACAGCTTAAGGGGGCCGCCTCGGTACCCAGACGTCCAGCTATAACACAATATTTAGTTTTATGATGTGTTATTTTAAAATATGGTTCATGCCAAAATAAAGCTGAAATATTCCAACAGGTCTCTTTTTCCTTAACAAACCCATAGTTTGAGTTTTATTAACAGAAAAAATTGTGTGAAAATGTGACACTAACTCATTTTAAACTACTTTTTAAACATATTTGCAGAACTGAGACCAGGCTAAATGAAAAAGGGCTCTAGATTCATTCATTCTAACAAATGCAATAGTTTTTTTGATAGGACCACAACACGATATTTGAGAATAGCAAACTTTCCTCTTTACCTTAAGAAGTTTAGTAGTTTTAGTTACCCTTTTTCTTATTGACATGACAAAGGGTGATTGTAGGTGAAGTGCGAAAGGGAGCATTGTAATATATTATGTCATGTGGCCTGACAGCGATTGATACTTCCCCAATGACCGAGGCAGCCGCCTTAGGTAATTTTATTTCAAACACAGTACGATTTAATATAATTTAATATAATCACAAAACAATACTTATTTACAAACGAGATTGGTCATTATCGTTATGTTACATTATTTACATAATTTTGCCAAATTGTTATTGGTTTGATGTAGTTTATTGTTTGAATGGCTTCAGAATTTTAACTATAATAATGTAAATCACATTAGGGTGACAATCGTCATACATACTCATTTTCACAGCATGCTCGAAATTATAAAATATATACAACTCTCGGTTTATGAACACTTGCTAAAACAAATGTCACGATTCGTATAAAATTTATTAAAATCACCAATAGATAAAGTTACTTTAAAACAAAATGCCAAATGTACAGTGAACATAATTTTAAGATTTAAATAAACTTTGAGAATGTTTCGATTTTGTAACTCTTTCATGTTTTTAATTAAAATTAACAACTACAACATCGTTTTTTTTTTTTTTATTTGATTATATTTTACAACAATAGCTCATATATACACTTACAAAATGTATTGTATAGACCATTCGATGTTTAGTAGATGGTTTTAAAACAGTCTTAGAACAGAACCCGTTCGCATGCCAAGAGTTGTCTATACTTGCTTTTCTATTAAAATATTTATAAAGCAACATTTCATGCCATTTAACTGAAGAAATGATACCAAAGACCACTTTACTCCATCATTTGTTATAAATTAACTACTTAAGCTTAGATATAACCCTAAACAGTATTGCCCGCCAGATAAATATCGGCTCAAGCAAAAGAAAAATAAATTAAGAAGTTATTAAGCATTTAAATTTCTGAATTATTTGATAGATAATTTAGCATTGACTTATCTCGAAATGGTAAAACTGAGCCATATGTACATAATTTTTGGCCTAAAAGTAAAATATAATATACTATGGGGTTCGAATAAATTGTATTATCATTTGTTCAGTGCTAGATAAATTCCCAAATTTCTGATCTCTAGTTTTTACCAAGAAAGTTATGTGTGGAAGCAAGGAGTTTCGCCCATCCTCTCTGTAAATTTATGTTGGTGCATTTCCTTAAAACTCACCCCCATGTTTCTTTTTTTTTTTTTCAAAATTTAAAATCATGTGTAGCTATGAAGTGATCATGTGATGAAAGTGTGATGTGAGTGTAAAGAAAACAAGAGAGAAGTGGTTTTTTTATCATGGTCTAATCTAACATTTTCGGGTTAACTTCCTTTCTTATCACAATTAGAGATGCAGCGATCAAATCCTAAGGTATCAGAGATATTCAAGATTCCTAAAACTCTTAAAAAAGTATTTCAAATACAATTACAAAGACATGTGACTCCAAATAACAATTTAAAGCAAATTGGTAAAAGGAATAATATAGACTTGTGAAGATGGGAGGGTTACAAAATCATTAAAAAGAACAAAATTAATTACATAATCGTCAATCCCTGAATTGGGGTGTTTGTTTAAATTAACTTTATGAGTGTTGAAAGTTGTAAGCGACAGAACTGGTCTAGTTAGCGTGTTTTGATTACTCAGTAAACTAAAGGACAAAAGAGCTGATAGCTCAAAACAGTATGTCAGCATTGGTCTTGGCAACCAGGCCAATTTGCAGTATATATGGTTCTGTTTTAGAGCTATCGGGGCTGAAAAAATATTATCTATACTAAAGGGTCACTATGCCTGTTTTTGGGACTGCGTGGGATAGAGCACTGGGTCATCGGGTACTTGTGCTGGAGGGCAACCATCGTGCCCAAGGTACCGTGGTTCATATTCGTATAGGACTGCCGAGTGTCAGTCAGGCCATCGATTAAGCATTTCTTAACAAACCAGTTCAGTTGCGGGCTCCTAAGTAAAGTCTTTATATCTTTTTGTAAACTTCTTATATCATCACATTTTGTAGTAGTTAGTAATGCTGTAATAAACTCTAAAAACCAAAGCCGTCATCTATAAATTACGAACCCACACATATATTTTGGCGTTGTCCCTGTCCTACCCCAAAAGCCATCTTGACACGTTAAGCCTGCAGGGAAGGAGGTAGCAACAGTAATTAATTTACATAAAAAGTGTTATATTTGTCAACAACAAAATATTTGTCAGTGGCACCAAGCCTTAAACAAACTTTATAAAAATAAATTTTAAATATTTGTACTTTAATTGAAATTGTACATTTTTAAAGATTCGAGATTCCAAAGAAAATTTAAGATTCGGATTCGACCTATATTTATTTACAATACAGTACTTAACCATGTTTATACAATGCATCGGTGAGAGGTAAGAGATTTATTAATACTATGGTACTTAAGATTTAAAGAGGAAAACAATTCACACTTTACATCTTTAGTCATTGGACAAAAAGTTAATGGCTGCCTCGTGAAGAAAATTTATCGTTATAACTTAAGCCCTTGTCCTAGGTTTCATTCTGACAAGAATAATAACAGTAAAGGAGGGATTAAATCAAGAGAAAGATTTAAACATTTGATTAGCTTCTATGTTGCAGAGACGAATTCATCACTATTGTAGGAACCCGCCTCGGTGGTGTAGTTGGCTAACGTGCCAGTCGTGTTGGGTCAGACCGCCGAGGACGGGGAGATCGAGGTTCGAATCTCGGTCAGGTGAACTGGGGGTGGTTTTTCCTAAATGGTTTTCCACTCTCCCTCCACGCAAATGCGGGTTCACTTCCTCTTAATTCAACCTTCCCAATTACTAATCCATTAGTGTAATTAGTACTTAAGCGTATAACCCGAATGGGTAGTAAGACGCGGTGCTAAAAAAAAACTATTGTAGGAATACCTCTTTTCACTTTTTTAAGTTATTTTGTTGTATTTGGAAGAAGGTATGGTAAGAATACGAAATACTTATTATTGTTATTGTCTGTGAAGTTGTTATTTATCGCTTAGGATCACATTTTAAAATCAAACTTTAAATTACTCGCACCGCTATCAACTTTTGCATGACATGAAGACTAGACTTTTGACTGAAGTGAAGTATGAACTAATGTCCGTTAGAAGTGGTTGGGCTTCATTAGAAGCACTACTTAACGATCATGCTCACAGTTGAGTTATTCCCCTACAAATTGCGGTAGTCATATAAAATGGGTGTCATGGCTCCATCAGCTAAATCTGCTGCAATATTTCACAACGCCGCTAACCAAGTATACAGGCAATATTCGCTAATGTTTGATTTGTAAGTATATCTTTAGTCTCTTTTTACTGTTTGACACAAGATTAGAGATGAGAATTTTAAAATTCCTTTCTATGAGCGACTGCCTCTGTGGTATAATGGTCAGAGTTCATGGCTACAGATCCAGAGGTCTCAGGTTTGATCTCTGGTGCTTCCAGAATTGTTCTGTGAAGCAGATGGTCTGGGACAAGGTCAACTCAGCCTCGTGAGGACAAATGAGGAGCTACTTGAATAATAAGTAGCAACTTCCGTCTATAAAACTGAGATTAACGACCAGAAGATTCGTTGAGCTGACCAAATGACACCGCTATCCACAAATATTGGCACTACCATCGCTAACACTTACGGCAGTGGCCACTCGGTCGGTATAGCTCGCATGCGATCTCACACTAGTTTTTTTTCTATGAGTAGATACATGGCATTCAAACCTACCAAAATTTAATATTTTATTTGTCAGTTTTAAATATATTATATTAAAATGAAAAAAGTAAATGATATAAAGCTGGTTGAAAAAAAAAATTGGCTCCATGGTTTAAAGCATCATGCTCTTAATAAACTAGATTGCTCATTATATGGTTGGGCGCACTGAGGAGTAGCTTTTCAGTGCCTCTCCAAGCTAATGCAGGCACGTTTTCTACAACTATCCTCCTAATCCTTTCCACGTTGATTAAGCCATATAAAGCAAGTGTGTTATAATATATGAACTAAAATAAAACAAGAGGCTCAGAGAATAACAAAACTGTACCCACCGTGGTCTTAGGTGTCCCTTTTGTATTGAACTGGATTCCTAGTAACGGAGATATTGGGGTATGAATCCTGGACGAGTGTAATGAGAATGGTTTTTCATAAATGGTTTCCCACTCTACCTACACACAAATGTGGGTACATTTCCTCTGAAATTCTACCTTTATCATTCTTAGTCTATTAGCATAATTATTGTATACGTACAGCCCAAATAGGTACTAAAATTTGTCAGCAATATTGCTTGACCTTATTCAAACACAGACAAGAGTGACAGACTTGGTACCATTAACAAAAAGTTGTTTTTAACTTTCAAGGCACAAGTTTAATTATTATTATTATTATTAGCACCGCGTCTTACTATCCGTTCGGGTTATACGCACTTACGCTAATGTGCAATGGTAGGGTGATTGTGAGACGAAATGGAGGACCTACAGTTTAACGTGGAATCCGAACCACGGTGGAGGCCTGGCATTCCTCACATTCACAAGTTGTGATTAATACACGTCTTGTCAGAGGTGAAAGAAGGGTTTGGTAATCAGATAAATCTGTGCCGGGACCGAGGATTGAACCCCGGACCCTCAGCACAGAAGTCTGACACCTTACCTCTAGACCACCAGGTCACCTCACAAGTTTAGTTAAATGATCTGTCGTAAACAAGCCTCATAGAGCACACAGCTACTTTATGGCATTATTTCTTTATAATAATATTCAGTTGAAATGTATATCATGGTGGAAAAGATAGGATTGAAAGGAGGAAGTGAAAGATAGTGGAATGAAATTTAGCACGGCGAAGTGTGAAGTGATGGTAATGACAAGGAAGAGGATAAGACCTAGTAAAGATATAAAGTTAGATAGAGAAGAGTTAAGAAAAGTACAGAACATAAAATATTTTAGAAGCATAATTTAGGTGAAAGGTGGGTGTATAGAGGATCTAATGTGAGGGCAGCAAGTGGAGTTGACTTATAGGTGTGTAAGAGACCTGCTATGGAGAAAGAAGTGCCCTTGAAGTGTAAGGGAGTGTATTACAGGGCGTATTATGTACCCATTGTCACGTGTACAGAAGAAACATCGACAATGAATGTAAGAGAGACTAGGAAAGAGGAAGCGACGGAGTAAGTTTGTGAAGAGTATGTTAGCTGTCAAGAGGAAGAACAGGACTAGAAATGAAATTATCTAAGAAAGGGTGGGGTTACAGGGAGTACATGAGATAGTAGAGGAAGCAAGGCTGAGATGGTATGGGCATGTAATGAGGATATTGGAGTACATGAGATAGTAGAGGAAGCAAGACTGAGATGGTGTGGGTCATGAAATGAGGATAGAAAAGGAGAGGATGTCAAAGAGAATGCTGGAGATGATGAAGTATGTAGGATAAAGACCACAAGGGAGATCAAGAGAGAAATGGGAATATCAGATAACAGAAAGTGTGTGAGTGAAAGTAGAGAATGGAAGCAATTAAGAATGGTGGTTGTGGTGGTGGTGGTGCGGCGGTGGTGGTGGGTGCGGTGGCGGTGGTGAGTGGCGGTGGTGGAAATAAACACATAGAATAATTTAATTTTAGAGAATTTTGAACCAGTTAAAGACTAGTACACAATTTGGAAACTGAACCAGATTCCTTAGCGAAGGGGTTAGATCACATTAATACTTTTTCATATCGAGACTCGTTTTTGCAGCAAGATGATATAAATATTTTACTACATAAATGTAGCCTGAATGTCAAAAGATATATTATATTTGTGAGGATTAATTTTAAGAGTGAGTTTGGATATAGCGAGGTCGAGTGACAAAAAATAAAAAATACATAGAATAGGATGAATATATTTAGAAAATACTGCAACCATGAACCAACAACTTTACTCAATATTATTTTAAATATATGTATTATGTATTATATAAACATTAAAAGGTTGATAGAAGCGTAAAGTTTGCAGAGTTACCAGAAAATTGCAGGTCAACAAGTTCACATTCATTACACTTTTCAGGGCCCTTAAATGTCCCTTCTTTAACGAAAATGTGAATGTCTACAAACATAACTTTCTGGTAGAGGTGCAGTAGGCCTTCTATTTTTTACTCTCCTTTCAGTGTTCATTGAATCCAGCACTTTGGCGCACTATTTTACTATGCTTAAATTTTGAAATAAGTTAATTTAAAATAAAATAATGTTGCAGAATATTTTTTTTAAAGCACTGAAAAAATGGTAGTTACTTACATGTAAGGCTTTTTAGTTTACAATGTGTTTTAAAATGAAACTCCCAATCCTTGTTCTACAAATATTGGTTGATGAAGTTGTATTATTTCATTCGAGTGGCTTCTGTTCTTTTATTTGTAGTTTAATAGGTCTCTTTATGAGTCTAATTTCTAGTGTGCAAGTAAAATAATTTACCAATTAAAACAGGCATCACCCAGAACAATAGAAATATATTGAAACGACACATTTTAAAAACGAATAACTACCTAATGACTTAGAAATATATTAAAACCATGTGGAAACGCTGTTAAGTAATGTAATTTAAGTGATTGAAGGAAGCCAACAGGAAAGAAGAGTTAGGCCGAGTCTGAGTAGTATGGGTGAGTAAAGAATTAGAACTTCAACTATTGACGCCGAGTCTGAGTAGTATGGGTGAGTAAAGAATTAGAACTTCAACTATTGACGCCGAAACTACTCAATTGATGTTTATTATTGCCATTGTGAACTGTTAAGTAGGTTATAGATTAATATTCATTTGAAAAATCTGAAATAATTGAATTGCAAGCTGTATTAATAATTTGACTTAATATATAAGAATAAAATATGACAAATAAATGTGCAATAAAACATTTTCTAGGGGATTTTAGTGCATTAAACTTAAATAAATAAACACAAAATAATATTTTTTTAAAACATAAAACAACTAACAAAAAAAAAGTGTACTTATATTCAGCTTTAAGAATATTTTATTTACTTGATTCAAGCTCGCTTTGAATTGAGAAAAGAGACTTCACACATTCCTGCTTGGTTAAAAACAAACTTATCTCCTCTATTCTTAAAACTTTCATTTTCTGATCACTTTTATGGTTCAAGCATTATTAAATTATATTTAAATTTTCAGATTTTTTCTTCTTTTGTTTCATATAAGACAAGATAAAAACTCAGACAAAAGAATGCAGCTACATATTTAAAGAAGTCTTTATTTGTGTTTCAGAAATGATGAGATGGAAGTGTGGAGAAATGAAGATAGCTTTTTTTTTTTCTATCAAGGCCTAACCTAACTCGTCTTTCAGGTTAACTTCTTTCCCAATCACTCACATTAAATTATTTAATTTCCACTAAGTGAAAAATGACAGCCTTAACACAAGAATCGGACCCAGGAGCTTTGGCTTTGCATGACAATGTTCTACATATATCTTTGTAGATAGCTCTGAGTGGCCGGTACTTTCAGAAGTTACCCCACTTAGACTCAATACACCAACTAGTGAAAGATGACCCTGGATATGAGACAAACCAGGATGACTCAGCGGTAGAGCATTGGCGCACAAAACCAAAGGTCCCAGGTTTGATTCTATTGCCCAGGTGGTCATTTCTAACGTAATTGAAATTCAATCAGCTTTCAAGACTGACCCTGTGGATAACCCTTCACATATCAGTTTGTGTTATAAATTAATTAATAATGCGTTACTTTACATTACAGTGTTTGCACACGGTTTTCATACGAAATAATACATTTGATAGATTAAAGTTCTAGTGTTCAGGTCAGCATAATTTGTGATGTATACGAGTTTGTTGCATACAGAAATAAAAATTACAGCTAATCACTATCCAATACAATAATTACTTCCCATTTCCTTTAATCAATGAAAGTGTAACAGAAAGTTTAATTACATGATAAAGGATGCAATCTTAAAAAAATGAAATCCAAATTGTATTAAAAAAAATAAAAATAAAAAAATATTTAATGCTATAAAATATAGAAATTCTATGTTCAGTCAATTAGCTCTGTACATATAACACGGTAAAGAGCTTGACAAAACACATCACGTGGACAACAAAATTATATCACATAATACCAACAGCCAGCCAATGGCATCAATATGTGCATCACCAAATGTAAAACAATATTACTTTACTTTTTAATAATTCGTTTCAGTTAAAATTTTACCATAAAATATAATATTTAATCAGATCATTATATTTTACATTAGGATTTTTATTTCCCCAGGCATTCTGAATCATCCCTCAGGTTTTGATAGTTCTAAATAAATAATTAACGCGAAATAAATTATTACAACTGTATACCGTCCATGCAGCTTAAATATGTTGAAATGTGAGTATACACACTTTTTGTAGCTTTTAATCTGGCCTTCCTAAAAAAAAGTTTAAAGCTCACACTACCAAAAAAAAAACTCTGACTGGCAGTAACATAGCTCTGAAATGTGTTTTAAAAATCTTAAATAAATATTATAGAACATTTTGAAATTGCCACCTTCAAGCTACATTGAAAATTAAACATCACACATCAGCAGGTGTCAAAAAAAATCATAACTTTGAACTTCTAAAGCTTCTTTCTCTCTCGATTCATTGATTCGTCACCAATGTAATATTATGGAGGTTCGCTCAGAACTTGTATGAATATGGCCCAAATGTAAACGTCCTCACGCCATGTAGATAAACGTATTAATATCGTCTTCGTCTCTCTTCATATATTTATGCTCTATAAGCCACTCGATTTGTTCCTTTATCATCTTCTTGCTTGGGAGGAACATATTTTTTAAAATGTCCACTAACTCTGTCTGTAACTGTGCATTCGTAATGCGTTTACGCATCTTCAGTATCTTGATTATGGCTTCCTGTTAACACAGCATTAAAAATAAAACTTTTGCATCAATGTGTTAACATTAAGATCAGATACAAATAAATAACACATACTTAAATTTTCTTTATCAAATAAACACAAACATAAAAATGGATAGCATTAGTGTCTCATGTCTGGCAACATTTTCCAGAATTATAGAAAATGGGGGTAAGGAGGGCAATAATTATTCACCCAGGGTTATTTGCCCTTTGGTATATGCAAAGCTTCAAAACTTTAACTTGGCTTCAAAAAAATGTTTAGCTTCAACTTTACTTTAAAAAAATCCTAGCTTAGACAGTTATGAAGCTACACCAATAAAAATAGTGACAGATAAAATATTCAATTTATGTTCGATTAGTGTAATTTTTAGGTTATTACAAATTAATGTTCATATGAAATAATTTGAAGTACTGGTAATTGAATTGTATTTTGAGATATACTTAACTTGGTTTATCAGATTATAAATAAATATTACAAACAATTGTGTAGTAAAAAAAACCAGAGTGATTTTGTGGATTAAGTTATATAAATAAGCACAATGTAATATTTTGTTAAAGCATAAAACAACTAACCAAAAATATTCAAACTTCAATTTAGTTTTGAAAGTATTTCACATATTTTATTTAAGTTCATTTTGAATTGAAAAAGTGGACTTGGCACGCTTCTAGTGAAAAATTTATTGAATAATTTAGTGTAATTAATTAGAAATGGGACGCTCAAATCTCTAAGTTCCTACCGTATTTAAGATTCATAAAAATCTCAAAAATGTATTTCAGATACAATATGAAGATCTTGACTTGATATAACAATTTTAAGCAATTCGTAAAAGGAAATATATATAATTTGTTTGTAGTTGGGAGAAAAACAAGATAACAAAAAAATGGACAGATGTATTAATTTACCTGCTTGGCTAAAAAAGTGTTTTCTTTCTAGTTTATTAAGTAATAGAGATACATGACAAAGAAAATAGCATTTGTCAAAACTAACATTTATCTATTAACTAAAATATGATGCACAATTCCACCAGCATTTCAAGAAAATCATTGTTTGTATTTACATTTTATTTTAATTTCTTAAAAAATATTAATATTTGATTCAAATTTGATTGGTATTTTTCCAAAACTTGATATTTGATTCAGACTAGATTCGCATTAGTAAAGGTGGGGGAAGCTTCGAAAACTTTGACTTTGCTTCAAATATTCATCAGCTACGATTATGATTTGAAATTAAAATTGTGGCTTCAACAATTACGTATCTTTTAGTAAATAAAAATATTTAAAGTTAAAAATACACATTTAAGTTCGATTTTTTTTGTGCCATTTTTTCCACCACAATGAGAAAAATCTAAAATATTTCAATTAAATGTTTTAAGAGTAAATTATTTAATTATTTTAGAACAAAATATGTTGATCATATTAGCAATAGGCCTATAACATTTTGTAAATAATATTTAATACCTTAAGGCAGGCATGTCTAATACGCTTCCCGTAAGTATATTCTGTGCAGCAGCCAGCTCAAATTGAAATATTTCAAATTGCAGAAATAAACCAATTAGGCTCTTGTAGCTGACGTAGCTCACTAACTTCCATGTAGTTTTCAGAATCATTAGTATAATGTTAATTGTGTAATACATACAGTGCCGGATTTAATGGGGTCGAGGGGGGGTGAGGATTGGGACGATCCCCCTGGGGCTCCACGAACTTTCACAAGAAAGAAAACATTAACTCTAATTTTATATTGTAGATGTCTTATTGTTTTGCGCCTACAATAATGTTCTTCCAGCATCAAATAATCAGGTAAAAACAAATTGATGGTGTGCAGTTTAAATAAAAAATAAAAATCCTGCCGACACTTGAAATATTTACCAGGACACTGTATGCCCCCCCACATATGTCAATTTGCCACTGAATATATAGATGGATGGGTGGATGGGTTGGATGAGTGGGTGAGTGGATGGGTGGGTGGATGGATGGATGAGTGTGGATATGGTTGTGTGTATACTAGATTTTGGAATTAGGTGTTATAAATCTCATGTATGGCCGCCAGCCAAATCCCCAAGAAATCATGCGGCCTTCAGATGGAGAAAGATTGGATATGCCTGCCTTTATCTAGTCATGCAAAAACAAAATATCCACAGCCCCCCCCCCCCCCCCCCCACACCAATATTAAAGATTTTTTAAATATTCGGACTTTGATTCGGCTTCAGGTATATGAATCGACTTCATTTCTGACTGAAAAGTATACTTTGCACACCCTCTACAAATTAATAAGCAAATATTTTATTTTAAATTGAAAAACTTGGATTCACACCGTAATTTAGCTGTCACTGACCTGAACCCGCAGTATCCTGAGTTGCACTATACTCTCATTATCTTCCTCTTTACTCCTCTCTGTCGACAGCTGCAGACGACCGACTAGGTTGATCTTTCCTCGCTTCTGCAGCTTACCGTTCTTACTGCAACAATAGTTGGAGATAAGATAGCCAGCACGTTTACCTGGGTAGTGTCGAAAATTGTGGAGACAATACAATGTCACTAACACAAGCTTTAACCAACCTCTGCTGGGTTCCCTCAGAAAAAATACTGAGGTTTTTTTTTAAATAGATTCTTAATATTTGTTTGCGTGATACACATAAATACTAATTACTCTAAATGTTATAAAGATAAATAAACTTGAATTTAGAGGAGGTGTACTCGCATATGCATAGAGGGAGAGTGGAAAACCATTTAGGTAAAACTTTGATCAGTACACCCGACAGGGATTCAAACACGGATTTACTTGTCATTGGCAGTCCAGTCTATTGCAATAGTGAAGCACACCTTGGATCTTTTGACCATCGAAACAGGTTGACGAGGTTTTTCCTTAACATTTTCTGTATTCTCAGGGTGGAAATTTATAATCCTTTAAAGTCGAGATTCAGATTCGTAAAAAAGAGTTTTTTCACCATTCTCAAAAATGTTTAATAAAATAAAAGGTGTTGCTTAAAATAGACATTTACAACCTACAATTTGTTGGTTAACAAGTTTACAAACCAAACATAAACCAACTCACACTAAAGCGAATTCCTGGTTAACCCAAAACGAGGTATTTTCATTAAAATCTTTTGGATATTGCACTTCAGAGGAGTAGAGTAAGACTTGCCTCTTCAGTTTTGGGAAGGCAACCAAAGACTGTTACAAAAAGAAAACAACAATAATAAACAGGTATCAAGGGAAAACACAATATCCATCACCTGTTTACATTCTATCATCAAAATGTTGGCATTCCTTCATAAACAGATTTAAGTTATCATCGAGTGCGTAAATAGTAGCCTGAATACTTTTACTTTACTCAGATTTATGTGTTTTATATCCACCTTTCCTGTACCTTCTTCCAAATGTATATAACAAACTACTTCAGAGAGCAAAAAAAAACAAAGTTTTCCTTAAAGATATATTGGTCAGATATTTTAGCTTCCTAACGATTGAGAACAGGACTGTGGATTCAGAGTCAGAAGCAATTTTGGTTGGAGTCGGAGTCAGTAAAAATGTACCAAATCCAGATTCAAAATAAAAACTTATAACATTACAACAATATTTTATAATCTTTTATTACTTAGGACCTAAAGTTTGTAATATGGACTGACAAATGTATTTAAATATACATTCACAACGTCAAAGAAGCTTCCCCATTAAATCATCTGTATTGGAACATTTAACTGCAGTAAATTTGTTATTACTAATTAATATACTTTAACCATTTATGAAGGAGTCGAACGAAGTCAAAGTCAGACAGTAAAAAAATATAGGAGTCGTCGTCAAGGGCTTGGCGTACCGACTCTACAGCCCTGATTGAGAGTAAAAATTTTAGAACTAAAGTTTTGATACAGAATTTAGCAAAAGTAATTGATAAAATCAATTGAAAGATCTTTCAGCACCAAATTAATCTCTAACACACAAAATACAGCTATTGTCCTCCTATCTTATGTTAAAACAACTCATAATTAATCACCCAAAGTGTCCTCCTGAGTTCTGGGTCCGGCAGTTCTGTCGCTAGCCTAAGGTTCTCGTACGGGATTTTTTCAAGAGGTCGTTGATTCCACGCAAACAAAACAGCCATTTGAAATGTAGTTACATCCACATCGAACCTTCCTATCGCGTTGGAAAATGTTATCTGAAATAATAATCACAAATTATAATATTAAATTTCAATACTAATGATAATAAAGGATGAACAACACAAGTTTTTTTTTTTTTACTAATTTAATTAGAGATTGGATGCTTGAATACAATAATGAAGACCTTGACATCATATAACAATCTTTAGTAATTGGTAAAAAAAAAATTATCTATACTTTTGTAGTTGAAAGAAAAACAAAATCATAGAGATGGACAAAATTGAATGAATATAATTAATTTACATAGAAAGTGTTTTCTTTGTTGTATGTGATGTAATAAACGTGACAAACAAAATCGCATTTTTCAGTAGCACCAAGACTTGAACAATGATTCCTTTTAATTAAATTTAAATATTTTTACTTTAACTAAAATTGTACAATTTTATTGGATTCAACCCAATTCTACATTTTATATGAGGTATTTAACAAGCACTTTCTGAAGTGACTAATTATATCCACACACGATTAATAAACTAACTTAAATGAGAGGCTCCAAACTTGAGTTTTTTTCAATCAAGTTGAGTATTTTAAAAAAGTTCCTGAGCTAAAGTATATTCATAATTTAAAAATGTTAAGAGTATATAGGCCTATGTGCTTATTTTAAACCACATCTTTAAAATGTAAATTAGATTTAAAAGATATATTAAAGCAACGCATGGCATTAAAACTGGGCAAAAACTGTAGGGGTGGATGGGATCCCGAACCCTCAGGAAAAGGTGGGAATTTATCTATTCTCGTAGGTTGGGCGAGATTGACCTTTCCCCCCAAAAGTTTCTGGCGGGAAACAAAACATAGTGCTCCAGGAGACAAAACAAAGGGTGTGAGGCACTCGGCACTCGACACTCGGGTCCTGTTACTGCTGATTCATCACTGTTAATCTCTATGGTAGACATTCTTCTTCTTTGTTATTTATCAAACTTGGTGGCTAAGATGGGGAGGGGGTTATTTTACCACTTGTAGAGAGATAAAAAAGTTATGAGGCTCGTGATTTCTTGTGCTCTGTGTATCAACAGTTATTTGTTGGGTTCATCAAGTGAAAGAGCTTGAAAGAGTTAAAAGACAGAGATATATTCTATCTTTTGGGGTGTGGAAATGAGTGGAAGGGGGGAAGGAAGTAGCTTGCCAAGGTCAACCATTAATGAGGGATCAACGTGTCTCTTGTTGCCGAGCCAGACAGGGAGTAGAGTATAAGGGGTGTTAAACACCTTTAAGGGGTGCCAAACCTAGAAAGAATATTTAAGAAAAGTAACTTTTAAGAGGTTTCAAACCTAGATAATATTTTGCAGTTTCATACTTGGAGCAAATTGAAGAGGTGCCAAACATTATTTTGTAGTATGTTTTGCACTATATAAATCATTAAATTTACAAAAACACAATTTTCAAAAGGAATTAACTAAAGTATTAAAAATAATTTCCATCAAAAATGCAATTTAATTAATTGTATTATTCAATATTAATTCAAAATTGTGTTATTTCATTTGATAAAAAATCCTATTCGTACATACTTCTATTTATTTTATGTTACTTTTTATTGTTTTACTACCTTTAACCATTTTTGTACTCGTTATGCATCTTATTACTTGTTCGCGTTATACGCCAATGTACTAATTACTCTAATGTATTAGGAATTTTTTAATTTAATTTAATTTTTATCCATCTTGACATATAGAGGGTAGTTCGGGACCTAAATCTACTTACATATTTTTGTCTACCTCATCTATTATACCATATCCAATTTTTAAACAATAATTAAATTATGTAATTTACACCTAATCTAATTGTCCTTATAATCCTACTTCATAGTTTTTGTCCTACTAGTTGGTCCACCCCTGGTATTTTACGCCCCCGGTACTCTACACCGCCGACTGTCCCACCGACCTCTAGATCTAATAGTCCCCAGAGTTGGCGAAAGCTCCAGCGGTGGAGAGCATCCCCCTATCCACCACCTGGGGAGGCGCCCTATCGGAGATTTTGCTCCGCCTACTTCCAACCTAAGCCATCACCAGTATGGACCTAAAACTAACTTAACCTAAATATAAAGAAAAGAAAGACTAAAAAACTAACTTAATCTAATTTACAAGTTATTTCCTCTCGGCAGCTGCAGGGTCTTCTGATCTTATTTCCGGCTGCATCTTCTGAACTGAAATCAGCAACCTTAGCGACCGGTTGGCGGACCAGATGCCTGACAGCTTCAGCCCAGCAATAGCAATTGTTTCAAGTGGGCCGGACTATGCGAGTTAGGGGTTGATTCTTTCGTCTTAGACAACATCACTCCAATAATATACACCCCAGCTGGTATTCCAGCACTCCCGGTTGTTCAACAGCTCTCGCTACTGGAATATCGAGGTTGCCTTCCCTAAACTGGGCTCCGGATAAATAGGAGTTCCCCCATCCTACTTTACCCTTCCAGCCACAACGTCCTAGCCTTGTAAGTCTAATTGTCTTTGTAACAGTTTTGGATCACGTCATATACGTCCGATGTCAAGTCTATACTACCAGTAGCGTCACTCTCATCATCAGTCCTGTCCATTTGTCTGTCGTTTGCCTCGTTGTCTCGTCTGTTCCGTCTCCTATTTTTCATGTTAATACATATCTGTTCCTCCCCTTTTCGAAATTTTCGTCCGCAATTGCGTCTAGGAGACTCCACCGATCCACGTCGCGCAATATGTTGTAAATAGCACCCGCTTGCAACAGAACTTGCATCATCTTCCTGTCCGCAGCCTAAAATATGCACTCTAGCACCACGTGTTCTGGCGTCGCCTCCCTTCCACAATCACATAGTCCTGTGTCTGTTAGTGTGTTAGGAATGAGGAAGATTGAATTTAGAAGTGTACCTACATTTGAGTGGATAGAGTGGAAAACTACTTAAAGAAAACCACCCTTAGTACACCCGGCCAAGATCAATCTAAATATCCCCGTCATCGGCAGTCTAGTCTATTGCGAGAGTGATGCCTTAGATCATGCAGCCACTGAAGCAGGTTTTAATAATATTATAACTTTAACAAGTCTTAACATATTAGTTTGGAAAGCAATATATTTCAAATCTAAGACTATTCTAAAGGATAATTTTAAAATTTCCTGTTCTCGTCTCGAATCCCGATATTTTGACTCATTTCCCATCCCGTTCCCATCCTGAAATAAAAAAGTAATTTTTGTCCATCCCTAGCAACAAAGTGTCATTTTTTGATTGCACTGGCGCCGATTTTCACCCATTAAGGAAGCTGTGTCCAAGATTTTCATACACTCCTAAAAATAGTATCTAAAAAAGACTTACTGTTCCATTTGACATATGGTGATACCACTGCAGTTTACGACCACTGTGTTTCTTCTTGTAGAAATCCTCAACCTCCGGGATGTAGTCCTCCAGTTCGAGGGGGAGAGACACTGTGACCCGCTCGCTGCCTCGTGCCCATGCCCCAGCGTTTAGGATCTTGATGTTGATAGAGTCTGGCTCACAAATACAAGCAACGCAAACAGCAGAGTTCAATTTTCACAATTTTTTTCAAGCACTGTGTCTTACTACCTGTTTTGAGTTATACGCTTTTGTACTAATTACGCTTATGGTTTTAGGAATTAGAAAGATTATATTAATAGAAGGTATACCCACATTTGAGTGGAAGAAGAGAGTGAAAACATTTAGGGAAAACCACCCATATAGTAAACCCAACCAGGATTTGACCCTAATCTCCCCATCAACAGCAGGCCAGTCTAACACGAGAGTCTTTGTAAGATATTTTGTGTCGCTTGTGTGGCACTTATTTGTTATTAACATAATAAAACAGCCTTAGATCATTTGGTCAATTAAGCATGTAAAATAATATATTATCTTACTTGGTAAATCAAACTAAAAAATAATTAGTAAGGTACCAAAAATCTTTGGAGTGTACAAAATACATGTTGGTTTAAACTAGGGCTTAAAAGTAAAAGTTAAGTGAGACTTTCATAATATATGAATCGATTCTAAACAAACAATCGATATATAAATAAGTACGTAGACTAGGGATGGTAATATTTGTAATATATCGATACATCTATCATTATCAAATTAAAATGGCCACTCTCCTATAATTATATTATTTGTCACTTTTCAATTTTTAATATTTTATTTCGCCCGTTGAATAAGATAAGTTCAATAAAAATAACACAAAAATTGATGTAGTTAATAAAAATAGAGCAACAAAAGTTATATCTAATTAATTCAATAGATTATCGATATATTGTTGCCAAAACTTCATCACTAATTTCTGGCAAGTTAAGTAGGATCAGTTATGGTGGACGAATGATTAATTCTTTTGTAACTTGTGATATTTTTTATGCTTTCCATTATAAAAGCTACAAATTATTGTATTAATTTTAAGTTTATTTTAATTTTTTATTTTATTAATAGTTTTGAGGATTTTTAATGTGTTTAGAAAATATTAATAAATATCTATATAATTATGAGATTAAAGTTTCAAGCGACCATGTGTAATGGTCGAGTCAAAGTTTCACATTGAGGGGGGGTAGAGGGGGAATTAAGGTATCAGGCATGCATGATAGATTTTCCATATAAGAGTACTTGGAAAAATAATGAAAAAGAAAATGTTCAAGAATCGGAATCGAGAATCAAAAAATCGAGGTTTATATGAATGTACTGTCAGATTTTAAAAAAAACCTACATATTTTTGATCCCCTGATCACTTAAACAGCTGTCATTTCACACTCACCTGCTATGCTCCCTCTAGTACTTCGGTACTGTTCCTTGAACTGTTGATTCAAATCTTCGCTTACTTTGATATCTTGGAACATTCTGGCTAGTTTATTTACATAGTCTGCCGGCATGCCAACTTCACGCAACCTGCAAGTTGGACGAAGTAGGTAAGTAGATAAATATAATTTGTCAGTTCACAAAGGATATCAAAATGTAGGGGTATGCAAAGCTTTGAAAACTTCAAATTTACTTTGAATATTCGTTCCCTTCATCTTAGATTTGAAAGTAGAATTCCGGATTCAACAATTTTGAAACTTCACCATTTTGATCCTATCTTAAAAGCTATGCTACAAATATAAAACCACCAAACACTTTTAAACTTTAAAAAAAAATTATGTTAGTTGCTCATGTTTTAATCCAGACTTTATTTCAAATTGACACTAAATCTGTGTGTAAAGTTTCACGGCCTCAAAGAAGATTTGAAATCATCAGAGTAGTTCATATAAAGAATATTTGATGTTAAAACATTATTTAGAAATGGGTCAACTTCAGTATTTCATGAATCCGAATCATTGTTTTATCTTCAAATCCTGAATCTTGAATTCTAATCTTAATCTTGGGAAGATTATTAACATAAAGGGAAATGTAAATTAAACGAATGATAGACAATATTTGTTTTTGTCACCGTGTCTTATTACCTGTTCAGGTCATACGCATGTGTGCTAATTTCACAACTGAGTTAGGGCTGAGGAAGGTTGAATTTAGAACAAGTATACACACATTTGTGTGGAGGGAGAGTGGTAAACAATTTAGAGAAAACTACCTTCAGTACACCTGACCAGGATTCGAACCCCAATCTGGAATCAGCAGTCTGGTCTATTGCGAGAGTGAAAACTTGGACCATGCAGCTGCCAAAGCAGGTAATAATAGACAGTAACAGGGGTGTGCTAAGTCTTTTTTTTTTTCAATTTGAAGCATACTCAAATTGAATATATGAAATATTCTCCAAGCGAAATATAATTTTGAATATTTTTTTGTTAGTTGTTTTATATATTGTAGTTATTTGTACAGCTTTATGCACTAAAATCACTTGAAAAAATGTTTTATTGCACAATTGTTTGTAACTTTTCATTTTAATCCTATATATTATTTATGTTGTCAACATTCCTTTTTCTCAACTAATACAAAGCCTACAGCGATGAATAAAGTATCAGTGGATAGGATTTTTTTTTACCGACTTCTGACATCGCATACTCAGTCTACGTTAAAACACATTGTTTGTTTAAAATTTAAGTTATAAGAAAAATCTAAATTCAAGATGATTGCATTGCGACATCAAATATTGTACATACAAAGAGGTATTGTAAATTGTAAATACGTTCACAATAATAAACTCTTTGCTATTTTGTGCATACACTTCACTGAGTATTTAATTTCAACAACCAAACAAAAGACTAAATCAGTTGGGGTTTTTTTTGGGGGGGGATGGGGGGGGGGAGGTTGAATGTGCAAAAGTTTCGCAAGGGTTTACTGGTCTGATAAATAAATTTATCATTATAACTTACAATTCAATTATTTCAGAATTTATTCAAATGAATTTTAATTTTTTATGTACATTACAGCTAAGAATGGCAATAATTGACCATAAATTTAGTATTTTAGCTACCAATAATTTCATTGGTGAAGCTTCGTAATTTTCAAAGCTGAAATTTTTTTTCAAAGTGAAGTTGAAGTTGATATTATTTTCTAAGCCAAGTCAAAGTTTCAAAGCTTTCCACACCACTAGACAATAGTAATAGCAAATAAATGTTAACATTTGTTTGTCAAAATACAATCATTATAACATTTATACATTCAGGTTAAGGGCGGACAGGATCCCGCGGGAAAATGGGAATTTTATCTATTACCCGTTGATCAGGCAGGATTGACTCTTTCCCGAAAAGTTTCAGGCGGGGAAACAAAACATAATGCTCCAAGAAACAAAACAAAGGGCATGTGGGGCTCATGTTCCAGCAGTTACTGCTGACTCATTACTGTTAATCTCTTTTGTAGCCAGTCTTTTTCTTTGTTATTTAGCAAACTTGTTGGCTGAGATGGAGAGGGGGTTATTTTACCACTTGTAGAGAGACAAACAAGTTGGGGAGGCGTGTGACTTATTGTGTGTGCTCTGTCTATTAATAGTGATTTGTTGCAGTAAGTTAAAGAGCATGAAAGATTTAGAGAAGGACTGATATATTCTTCTATCTTTTGGGGTGGGAAATGGAAGGAAGGGGGGGAAAGAAAGTAACTTGTCAAGGTCAATCATTTATGAGGGTTCAGAGTGTCTGTTGTTGAGCCAGACAGGGAGTAGAATATAAGGGGTGTCAAATCTAGAGAGAACATTTAAGAAAAGTAACGTTTTAAACCTAGATAATATTTTGCAGTTTCATACTTAGAGCAAATTGAAGAGGGGCTAAACATTATTTTTTTTGTATTTTTTCCCTGTGCAAATAATTAAATATAAAACACCATTTTAAAAAGAAACTAATTAATAAAAATAATTTCCATCAAAAATTTAATATAATTAACTATTTTATTAATTGTATTATATGATATTAATTCAAAATTTTGCTATTTGATTTAATAAAAAAAAAGCTATTTGCGGACACTTTTATTTATTTTATTATGTTATTTTTTATCGTTTTTATTACCTTTAGCAATTATTTTTAGCACCGGGTCTTATTACTCACTCCGGTTATATGCCTATGTACTAATTACTTTAGTGTGTTAGGAATTTTATTTATTTATTTTATTTATTTAGTTACACTATTCATCCCGATTCCTAGCCTATAACTCGGGACCTAGATCAGCATCTTGAATTAACATTACATCTTTTAGCTATGTTCTTAGTTTTTAGTGTGTTAGGAATGAGGACGATTGAATTTAAAGGTGTACCTGCATTTGAGTGAATAGAGTAGGAAACCATTCAGGAAAACCACCCTTAGTACACCCGGCCAAGATCAAACTAAATATCTCCGTCATCGATAGTCTAGTCTATTGCGGGAGTGATGTCTTGGACCACTGAAGTGAGTTTTAAGAATATTATAACTTTAACAAGTCTTACCATATTAGTTTGGAAATCAATATATTTTAAGTCTAAGATTATTCTAAAGAGTAATTTTAAAATTTCCCGTTCCCGTCCCGAATCCCAATATTTTGACTAATTTCCCATCCTGTTCCCATCCCGAAATAAAAAATTAATTCTCATCCATCCCTAATTCAGGTGTTTAGTAATGAGGTGCTATGGGCATGTAATGATGATGGGAAAAAAATAAGATGCCGAAGAAAATGTTGGAAATGAAGTATGTGGGGAAAAGACCTCAGGGGAGGCCAAGATAGAGATAGGAGGAGCAGATAACAAAGTGTTCAAGTGAAAGAAGAAGAATGGAAGAAAATAAAGGAGGAAGAGTGGTGGAAGGATAGAGGAAAATGGAGGTATTTTACTAAATTGAGCCAGCCACAGGTTAAAAACAATTGATGATGATGATGATGATGAATCATGAAGTGTAAAGTGTATTCCCTCTTCCCTCTTTTTTTTTTTTTTTTTTATAAAAATAACAATACCAAATATTACTCAATTTATGTTAAAATTAGTGTTTAAATGTGTGTTAGACTATTTCTACTATAGGAGATAAAAGATGTCACTTTTGTGCATTGAATTCTTTACAAATTTTTTCCTCTTTACCTGGTGGGCTTTTTTAATTAAATTTATACTTATTAATTTATTTTTTATTTTTCTTTATTTTTATCAATTTCCATTATTATAGCAGTAGTAATGCTCTAAAACAAATTCCAATTCAAAATTTTTTAAAACGATGTCTTTTTGTTTGTTTTCTTTGAAACTTGAATCCGATATTTTCTTGAATCCTTTAATCTCGAGTATCTTTAAGGGTTCAAAGATTTGTGGGTCCAATACCTAGTTAAACTAATGGTGATAAGCTTGACTCACCACTCGACCATATTCTCCTCTTTCTCCGAGTCTGCGGAGGTATCCAGGATTAGTCGACGAGTAAGGTGAGCCTTGTGATACCTCATGAACACATCCTTGTTTTGAACATATTTCAGAACTAGGAGCACATCTCGCAGTTTACTCTCAATCTCATCAGAAGTGAGCTTCTTACTGAGAGGAGTCTTACGAAGCAACATATCACAGTAGTTGGCCAACAGTTCGGGACACTTGGACTCTGGCTGTGACTTTAGACCTGCCATCTGGGAGTGCCACGAGGAAACAATGGTTAATGGTCGTAAGAAAAAAAAGCTATTAATCAACATTTCTAACATTGTAATACCTTTAAGGAAAACTTTGTATTCGCTTTATGCAGTACATTTTATTATATTTGGAATAAGGTACCTAGGAAAGATAGCTAGAAACATATAAAAGGGAACGAACACAATATAGCTTTTGGAATGAAAAGACGAACACTGCTCATACTTTACAATGCTGACACTGGACAAAAAAGTAGTGGCTACCTATTGAGGAAAATCAATCATTACCGCTCAATCCCGCAACCTAAGTTTCAGTCTACCAAAAATTATCAGGAGGGATTGTGAAAACCTAAACACAACACAGCTTCCTCTAAGCGGAAACTTTTTTTTTGTTTCCTCTTTTAGGAAGTTGCGTTGTGCATTTCAGACTCCCTCCTGATGATATCCAATAGAATGAAATATAGGTCAGAGAAGTGAGTGGTAACAATCCATTTTCAATTTTCTCCCAGTCAATCGGCAGTTCTGTTTATTGCGAGAGTGGCGCCTTAGACCATTCAAGCATTGAAGCGGGTCTCTGAGGAATTCAACACTATCACTGTATATTCTAAAATCACCTGCTTGCTGGGAAGCTCCAAACGAAACACCTGTGTGTCGTTTACCACATGTTTGTATGCCTTGTCCCGAGCGGTGAGGAAACGCGGGTCATCATTGAAAGCTTGTTTTACCAGGAGGCTAAATTGGTGGAACAGCTCCAGCAGACGTTCAACATATTTTTCCGAGTCCTGCAACAGAGTTGTACCAACTTGCTAATAAACGTGTATGCATAAAAATAAATTATACATAAACATATATACCTAATCACACCATTCCCTTACGAGGTAGGCAAGCAAATGTGAATATAGCTCAAAAAACCACTTCGCACTTAATCCATCCTCACTAACTTTCTCCACACTTCCCTATCCTTGCATACTTTCTTCGCTTCAACAACATCCATACACCGAGTCATACATGCTCTTTTATTCTTAGAACTATGTTTCTCTTTTACACATATTCATCTACAACATTTAGCCACGTCTTACATGGCCTACCACTTCCTTTTAATTCATACACTTTACCTTCATATATGTCCATCAATCGATCCCCACTCATCCTCTCAACTTGCCCAAACCACCGGAAGACACTTCTTTCACATTGACCTATTGGATTCCCTTTCAAACCACACTCCTTCAACACACATTCATTACTGACTCTGTCCATAAGAGTTTTTCCACATACATTTCTTATATTTCTCATTCCAAATGCATTCACCATGCTTTTGTGTTTCTTCCGACAAACCTATGCTTCACATCCGTGGTGTTAACACACTTTTTGCCATCTTTGCCTCTTTCAATACTACTTCAGTCTTTGCAATAGTCCACATACATCCAACTACTCTCCAAGATGCATTCACCCGTCTGTCAACTTCAACATCCATCCTTCCATTTTGACAGGACATTCTGTCCAGCTACACAAAATAATTCACTTGTTCTAACAATTTTCTATTTATACTAAGTTGACAATCATTTCCTGATCTGTCCTTATCAAAAACCAATACCTTAGTTTTGGAGACATTTATATGAAGATCCATTTTGTCTGTCGCCACGCTCAAACGAAAAATAAATTACAAGATGATGAATGTCACCAAATAAACTTGTACCAACACTAGAGTGAACAAATGCCCAAACCTTGCTTTTAAATTTAAAGCATTTTAATTCACGCAGGGATTGAGACTAATACAATTTAAACTTTTTTAAAAGAAAACCATACAATAAAAATGAATCTTGCATTCACTTACAAATCCTGATGCCAGATCTTACAAAAAACGCTAGGTGTAACATGTAAAACCTTGTTAAACTAACTTATTCATTGGTATATCTGGAAAGAGAAAATATAAATTTTGATTATTTTGATACTATTAAGTATTCACAACATTTTTTAACTTGACATGAAAAAATGTTTTACCTAACTGATTGTTAACAATGTTTTACCGCAGAAATTAGATTATACATTGAGAGAATAGAAGGGTTAGCCACACCACCAGAAAATTGTAGGTCTCTATGTTCACAATTAAAACACAACAAAACACACAATTATGTCATTTTCGGGGTACATCATTCCTCTTCTTCAGCATACCGTATTAATTCAGATTCATGACTGTCTATCAACCATTATCACCAGGTTTACCTGAGTTATAATATCTGCTGCCCCCACCATATCTGCCAGGCCAGCATTGATTATGTGATCCTCTAAATCTCTCAACATGGGGGCTATGCCCTCCGGCACACGGTCCATCAGTTTGAACATCAATTGAAGCTCTGAAACAAAAAAATATATAATTAATTAGTGATGTTTTTAGGGATGGGATCCTCAAAGCCTTTAAATTCCTCGAATCTTTAGGATATTCGAGGATTTGATGAAATATTGGATTCAATATTTAAAAAATAAACTAAAATTTAAAATCTTGAAATGGGAATTTGATTTAGTGCTCTAATACTGTTTATTGGGGTTTAGCCCCAACATAATTTTAGGAAAAACTTAACAACCAAACCTCAGACAATTCATTTAACTTTTAACTGAAATTATGAGTACATTATAACAACCAAAATTAACATTTCTATTACTCTACTATAGGGGTGTGTGAAGTCCACTTTTTCAATATGAAGCGAAGTCGAATCTAATACTATGAAATTTTCCCAAAACCGAATCGAAATTTTGAATCTTTAATGTTGGTAAAGTATAAAGCATGTTGCAAATTTAGCTATTATATATATTTTACAAAATATAAAATCGCAAACATTATTAACATAGTTCGACCTAACCTTATAAATTAAGTTATTATTACAACATGTAAGAAAAAAAAAAGTATTATAACTTTAAATATTTTGATTGGTGAAGCTTCCTAATTGTCAAACACAGAATTTTACTTACAAATTGAAGTCGAAGCTGACAAATATTTGAAGTGAAGTCGAACTTTATGAAGCTTCGCACATTCCTATTCTATTTTACCTCTATTTTCTTTTATATCCATCATTTTTTCAAATATTCAAATTTGTAATTTGCTAATCAGAGGTAAAATTAAGATACAGATTCAGATTTATAAATCAGTAGATTTGACCCATCGTTAGAATAGAACACCCAAAACTTATTCTCTTACAAAATAAAAATATTTAGTACAGTTTAAAACAAAAAAACCTTTCTTAAACTATTTTTTACCATATTTGGTGAAACTATTCCTCGAATCAAATCACTTACTTTCTGTTTCATTTGTCTTGATCATGCCTGCACATTCAGCAAGGATGGTCGACTTAAAGTTTGTTACAAGAACATTCACACAGCAGTCAGTCAGCTGTAATAAAAACAAACATAATAAGATATTAAAAAATTATATTAATAGTTAATACTCATCATCTCATCATCATCATCATCATCATCATGTCAACTGTTTTCAGGCTGTGACCGGGTCAGTTTAGTAAAATGCCCTACCTTTCTCTAGCCTTCCACCACTCTTCCTCATTTAATTGCTTCCATTCTTCTCCTCTCAGTTGCACACTTTCTGTTATCCACTCTTCCCATCCTCTTGGCCTCCCTTGCAGTATTTTTCCTGCATACTTCCTTTCCATCATTCTTTTTGGCATCCTTTCCTTCTCCATCCTCAGTACATGACCATACTATGTCAGCCTTGCTTCCTCTACTATCTCATGTACTCCAACATCCTCAGTACATGACCATACTATGTCAGTCTTGCTTCCTCTACTATCTCATGTACTCCAACATCCTCAGTACATGACCATACTATGTCAGTCTTGCTTCCTCTACTATCTCATGTACTCCAACATCCTCAGTACATGACCATACTATGTCAGTCTTGCTTCCTCTACTATCTCATGTACTCCAACATCCTCAGTACATGACCATACTATGTCAGTCTTGCTTCCTCTACTATCTCATGTACTCCAACATCCTCAGTACATGACCAAACTATGTCAGTCTTGCTTCCTCTACTATCTCATGTACTCCAACATCCTCAGTACATGACCATACTATGTCAGTCTTGCTTCCTCTACTATCTCATGTACTCCAACATCCTCAGTACATGACCATACTATGTCAGTCTTGCTTCCTCTACTATCTCATGTACTCCAACATCCTCAGTACATGACCATACTATGTCAGTCTTGCTTCCTCTACTATCTCATGTACTCCAACATCCTCAGTATATGACCATACTATGTCAGTCTTGCTTCCTCTACTATCTCATGTACTCCAATATCCTCATTACATAATCAAACCATCTCAGTCTTGATGCTCTACTATTTCAAGTACTTATACTCCTATTCTTACCCAGATACATTCATTACTTATCCTCGTGACAGCTAGCATGCTCTTCCACTTTCCTCGTCTCTCTACATTCGATGTCCGTGTTTCTGCTGCATATGTGATTATGGATAAAAAGTATGCTATGCACTATATTGCCCTTCCTTTCCCTGTCACCTCTTTTACATAGCATGTTAATACTACCGTACACTAGATTAATAAAAATGAAAGAAGGTGCACTATTAACTGCCACTCATTAACTAAACAGGACTAATTAACATAAACGAAGAAATATTGCAGCACATAATTGGTTGTTTATACTAGAAAAGATTTTTTTTACCAAACATTTTTTAATTAATTAATTATCTGTTTATGGTTTAAATTAGGAAAGATAGCAAGCACACTTACCCGAGTGATAACGGAAAAGAATTTATTTAGATAAAACACTAAAAAATACACAAACATAGGTGTTGTAATGTTCTACCCAAACAATTAGAGATAAAGTTTAACCATTTGTAAATATTGTATTTGAAGCTCACCACTTGAACAGACCCACTGCAAGATTCGAGGTATTTTTGGGCGCGCTGTTCTTCTTCTCGTAGCTTAGAGTCTGCGTACTTCATGTAGCTCTGAACGCCGTTCACCTGCAGGTACTGTGGGGCCTTCATCTTGTAGAAACTCTCTGTTGAAGCTATGTACGCCTTCTCAAAATTATCGCGATATATCTGAAGTTTGTCGTCCGGGTTTGAACATAGATTCACTGCAATATTGAGATTATGTTGTGAGGACATTTAAGATACACAAATATTTTGATTCTATTATATTTGGAAGAAGGTATAGGAAAGGTGGATGGAAATATATAAAAATACTTTGATTGGTAGGTTGTACTATTCGTTGGATTATGATATAATTGTAAAGTTGTTACCTGCAATTCAGTAGTATATTTATTTATTTGGTTAAGTCGGTTAATACAAATATTTTGTTAGTGTGTAATATGAGTATTGGGTGAGATAGGAAATCGGTACCATACATTTACATGACGTACAATTTGGTAATACCAGATGAGCCCCCAATGGGGATATGCAAAGTCAATTTTTCAACTCAAAGCCAAATTAAATAATTTGTAATATGGTACTTCCAAAAATAAATCAAAGCTAGATATGATTTATAAAATGCTATATGGACAGATCTAATAATTCACATTAAGGGTGTTCTAAGTCCACTTTTTCAATTTAAGGCGAACTCAAATCGAATATGATATATTAAATATTCTTAACTTGAATCGAATATAGAATATGAAATATTCTTAAAGGTAAATTGAAGTTTGAATATTTTTTGTCAATTATTGTTTTATGCTTGAAAAAATATTATATTGGTGTTATTTCTTTACGTACTAAAATTACTTGTAAAATGTTTTATTGAACAATTGTTTGTAATATTTAATATTTTAGCTGTCAATATAATTATTGGGGAAGCTTTGTAATTGTCACAGCCAACATTTTTGACAAAGCAAAATCAAAGCTGATATTTGATTTGAAGCCAGGTAGAAGTTTTGAAGCTTCGCACTCCCCTAATTAAAGTTATTATCAAAACATATGATTCAATTACCATAAGTTTTCTGTCAAATGACATAAAATTGTAATTACACATAACAGAAAATAATGACAATACTAGAACATGAATTGTTTCTTTTAGGAATTAATATTTTTACTGGTGTAGCTTATTCGTCGAGGTCTGAAATTTTGTTTTTGAAGCAGAATCAAAATTTTCGAAGCTTCAGACACCCCTAACCAGCAGTGAAGTGTTATAATAAGAAATATTCTTAAGAGAACTTGATGCTAAGTCATCTAAGTTGTTTTAACTGGTCCAAGAAATTCATGAAAATGTATTCTAAAGACCTCACTAGTGAAGGTCACTAATGACGCTGTTAGCATCAGGAATATAATCTCACCGTAAGACTCCCTGACACCGATGACGAGTTGCGAGTCGAAGGCCTCACCGTTCCTCTCGGCATGGACAAGTTTCATGGCAGAGTCTTGGAGACGTTTCTTAATATCCATGAATATACTTTGGTTCCAGCTGTCCAGCATTAACTGACCAAGGGAGCAAAAAATTAGTATTTAAGCCAGCTTTGGTGGTTGCATGGTCTAAGGCTCTACTTATTCGATATAATAAAGTGCCTATGTCTGGGAGATTGTTGTTTGATCCTGGTCGGATGTACTATGGGTGTTTTTTCCTAAATTGTTTTCTATTTTCTCTCCACACAAATGTGGTTACACTTTAAATTCAATCTTCCTCATCCCTAACCGATTAAGGTGATTAGTTCATAAGAGTATAGCCCGGACAGGTAGTAAGATGTGGTGCTTAAAAAAATTGTTATTTAAGAGTTAAGTGTAAAGAAAAGGTGCTGGCCTTAGCTTAACTCAAATAAAGATGATATTATTATTAATTGTTGCTTTAGTATTGATTGTGTTTGTGGTGTTTTAATAATTCCTAGTACAAATCAGTCATGTCTATTTTACTTAAATAAAAAAATCCCGAACAATAAGTTATTCTTGTAAGTTTAACTAAATGAAGAGCTTGAGTGAAATTAAAAACTTTCTTCAGTCCTCAAATTATTTTGTAACAAGTGTGAAAATATCAAACAAAATTAATATAAGTGATATTACACTAGTAGATAAGTATGAGCTGGTTTACTTATCTCAGACTAGAAAGACAGGGAGATATTTAGGAGTGAATTAAGGGTGGTTAATACTCCTTACTGGATACACAAAGTTTGGCACTTTGAAATTCACCATCATCTAATTATTGTTGATTAGATATCTTACTGTTTGTGTTATACACCTTTTTAATAATTATGCTAATTGTGTCAGTACTGAGTAGGGGTGAATTTAGAGAAAATGTACCCAAATGTGCATGTAAAGAAAGTGAAAAACCATTTAGGGAAAACCATCCTCAGTACACCTGACCAAGATTCAAACCACGATCTCCCTGTCATTACAGTAGTCTAACATGAGAGTGACACCTTAGACCATGCAGCCATTGAATCAGTCTCTGTGTTTGGTGGCAAGTGTATTTTTGTCAATTTAGTGTTTAAGTCATGTGTTAATCTAGTGTTTAGACAGAATATCTTGGTTAGCTTATTATTAAATATTACCTTCCTGACAATGCTTTCTTCGTTCTGGCCTTCTTTGCACCGAGGTGGAAGTCTTCCCGCAAGGGAGGTCTCCAATTGTCTGAAGGGGGTAGGGAGGTAGTTACATTGGGTGAAGAACTTGCCCCACTCAGCAATGTATGCCTTCAACAGCGCTTGATCCTCTTGGTGTGATAACACCCGCTGCAGCACACAATTCAAGGTCATACCTCATATTATTTCAAGGTGAGTGTTTAGTTGCAACATATGTGTACAGTAGCCCCATGGCTTCTTTGCGTGACTGACAGTTCACAGCTGACAGCTGACGGCTTTGAAAAGCTACCAGACCAATTTATGTATCCTACGCCGAACCATATGATCTGCAAAAAAATGTGTTTAGCAGCTGTAACTTCTGACAGTCAAAATTTAGGTATATACCTAAATGTTGACTGTCAAAAGTCAGCTGTGAACTGTCAGTCAGCACCAAAGAAGCCATGGGGCTACTGTAGTGTACACAGGAGATAAAAGTGAAAAATAGAATGGCCAGGGGCTGCTTTTAAGCTTTTAGTAAGATGAGGATGTTACTGACCCTCTAACTGTACCTGGAATGAAGGAGAAACTGATTAAATGTTACATAGGGAGCATCACTTTGTGTGGAGTTGAGACATGGAATAGATGGGAGAAGAAATATTTGGGAAGTACTGAGATGTGGTGCTGGAGTAGAATAGAAAAGATAAAGTGGACAGATCGAGTGAGTAATAAATACCTTCTTAGGAAAAGTAAATTAAAAGAGATTTATTCTGCAGGTTATACAAAGAACTATTTGGGTTATGTATTTTTTTCTTTTCTTTTTAACCATGCTAATGGTTTAGGGATAGAGAAGGTTTAATTTTAGAGGAAGTGTAGGCCTACCCGCATTTGCGTAGAGAGAGAGAGAGAGAGAGAGTGGGAAACCATTTTAGGAAAATTGCCCTCAGTACACTCGAATGGGATCAAACCCTGATCTCCCAGTCAACAGCAGTCTAGTCTTTTGTGAGAGTGATTCCTTAGCCCATGAGGTCACCGAAACTAATGAATGGCTTATTAGGTTACATCAGCTAGGGAAAAGTAGAAGCGAAAAGGGGACCAGGAAAAGCACAAATGCAACTGATTGATTACCTTAAACAAGAAAGAAGAGCATGTAAAAAAGTAAGCAGCTGATATGCCAGAGAATCAAATTGGAAAAGGCAATAGACCTGTCAAAAGACAGAACACCAAATGCAAAAAATACAGTTAAATTTAACACTCATTAGTATAATCTTTGGTGTGTTTATATTGCAATAAAGTTGATCTCGGTGGTCTTGGAGTAAAGTGCTCGCCTCAGGACCCAATTATCATGGGTTCAAACCTGGTCAGGACCGATGGATTTTTCTTTAGAGCGATAAAAATCCATAGCACAACTTTCTTCTGAGGAGAAGCACAGCCGTTGGTCCCATGTCGATTGTGGTTTGTAAAAAAAACACTGGAAGGTATGTGAATAGGCCTTTCGCAGCGAAATTGGTAGGCTCTTCTGCTCTCGCTCAAAGAAAATTCTCATGTGCTGATATAATCATTCAGTTTAGAAAGTGCACCTTAAATAGGGGCCTACATCCAATAAATAAATTTAAAAAATTAATAGTGTATGTAAAAAAAACTTTTTAAAATTATTGTAATAAAACTTTTTTTTCTAAAAGTGAGGGAAAGAATTCTAAACCCAAAAGATACCCTAATAAAATGAGAACAGAATATAATATGTGAGACTGGCATATAATAATGGTTGACCTGTTGGGCTTGCTTGATAAAGTCCATAATGTCATCTTTGAGGGCCTCCTTGACTTTGGGGGGCCCCTTCTCGTCCCAAAGGCAGACAAGATGGACCGAGTAGAAAAGCTCCTGCCATTCGGTCTGGGTCACTGGTTCCTGCTGAAGCAATTTCAGAATGATCGGCCTCATGGATGGCCATTTGTCTTCGAACATCAACTGGTTCTTGTCCTATAAAATGTGTGTCTGGGTGAAATATATTTCAATTTAAATCGGAGTACAAGTTATAAATGTCACTTTCTGGTAAATATAGGCCTAGGTTATTAGAATTCTGGTAGGAAGATAAAAGAAGTTACCAAAATTACAGTCATATAGGCCCTATTCATCAGTAATCATTAGATCTGCTGCTGTTCCTTTTGATAGATAGTATGAATACCTCATTAAAATAATACTAATAATTGTATAGGTAAAATAATATAGTGACCACAAAAAAAATTGTTTATATTTTCTACAACTTTATTCCCAAAAGAATCCTACTTTATTGTATAAACTTATATGTCATTCAGCAAAATAGTATTCCGTTGTCTCTTACCATTTATATTTTTGCATTGAATTCACAAAAACTTTATTATTGTGTCACATTTAGTTCAACAAAGACAGTGACAGGATTCAATATTACAAGGTATTTTTCTAAACTAAGTTATTCATTGCTGTCAAAAGAGTTTCAAGTAAATTTTGTTGTGGCCTGCATATCCAAAATATTTTTAATCACTAAATTAACATAAGCCTTTCTGTGCAACAAATTAAAATAACCATAGCGAATAATGACTAAAGATATATTCTTAAAATAATTCAAATATATTTGTATCACTTTTGTTAATATGTAGTATAGCATGAGAAAAACATAACCAAGATCATCCGAATGTGTGAATCACAATAAGCATTACAAAGAATATAGGTATTTACACCAAATAATATATTAGACTCAATTTAATATATGTGATTGAACTTGAAATTAATTTAATATTACAAGAAAATATTTGAATAGAAACATTATGAAATATGAGAAATAAATATAGAAGAGTGAATATATATCATTTATATTTTATTAACAATTGTGAGCGTTCATTGCATATTATATATTGAAGAAAGACATGTATTTCTCATTTTTAATCAAACAATTTTAGTTTAAACATCTTGGTAACTAAACTAATGATTTTGATACTCAGATGACCGGGTAAACATTTTACCTTCAACATTACCGCCATGACACTTTTAAACCAAATTTAGATTCGAGTCTGACGACAGCAGAAACTCCATTATATTATGTGATATAGGTCCTTTTGCAGCCAATCTTTTTTTGAATCTTTTTATACGTGGAGAATGATTTTATGATTTTAATATAAGTGTTAGGTATGTACAACTGTTATACGATTAAATTGTACTACTTAAAGTGTCAGCAAATTATAAACCCTGCATGCAATCAAAGAACTTGCAAATCACATCTATCAAATTTAAAACAATTAATATTGGAATTTTCTTTAAGAGTTTAAAGCCATCCCCCCTATAAAAATTTTCAATGGTCATATTTGAATCAAGGCAATACCTGTGTAAAAACACATTATTTAACAGTCCATATGTAGTACGAATTTAAACTTATATTTAAATTCATAGTTATTAATGCATGTCTATTACATAGTCAAGTGGGTGATTTTAGCATATTTGTGATTCATTAGAAAAGTGAATGAAGCAATTTACTTTGGTTTGGTTTTTAAAAGAATGACAAAGCTAAGTAGGCAAGCAAAAAATAGTGTTTTTTATAACGATTTAAATTAGTTTATACTTTACATAAGTGTTTTCATATATTATATTATATTAGTGACAAAGCAAATATACGATGGTAGAGGTGTGGATCGAAAGGAAGAGGTAGGCCATGTAAGACGTGGCTAAACGTAGTAGATAAATGCATGAAAAAGATAAAACTAGAGTAATAAGAATAAAATAGCCTGCATGACTAGATGTATGGATGTTGTTGAAGCGAAGGGAGTATGCGAGAATAATGAAGTGTGGAAAAAGTTAATGAGAATGGATTAAATATGGATTTGCTTTTTTGTTGTATTTTTTAGCTATATGCACAGTTTTTTTGCCTACCCCGTACAGGAACGGCGTGATTAAGTATGTATTTAAGTATTATATTAAATCAGAATAACCAGTCGATTCAGTGAGCGCGTGGTCTAAGGCGCTATTTTCGCAGTAGATTTGACTGTTAATGAGGGGAAGATTGAGGTTCGAATCTCGGTCAAGTGTGTTAGGGTGGTTTTCCTAATTGTGCTTCCAGTCTCTCTTCACGCAAATGTGAATACACTACCTACAAATATAACCTTTCTCATCCCTAAAGCTATTGGCGTAATTAGTACAAATGCGTACAACCCTAAAGACGAGTAAGACGTGGTGCTAAAAAAAAGCTATTTTTTATCAATAGTGGTCGCGTTAATGTCACCACTGTGCCGGGTTTACCACCTGTTATATAAATATAATATACATAGTGATGTGATGGAAATATTTAATTATGTCAAAGACTGGGATGAGAAATACCAACATAAATTTATAAACAGTATCATCTTATAAAGAAAAATGGTTTCAAACTATATTTTAATCACCACCCTCTAGTGGGGCTATTGGAAACATAAGCTTGGTACAAGGGGTACAAGCTGACATCAGAGGCGTTCATAGGAGTAAAGTGAATATTTATTTCAAACAGGTGATTCTAAAATCAGATGTTTCATGTCAACAAATAGCTTTCAGAGTTTTTGACGGTTGGATGACTTAAAGAAGAGACTTTAAATAACGTTTTCACGTGTTTACCTTACCATTTTACATTTAACTTTATTAATTATTTTCGTTCCAAATTACAATATTCTCAAATTCTACTCTTTTTTTCCCCCTCTTAGATTGTTATTTTGTGCTGAGTGTGGGGCCAAGTTCAAGGCCCAGAAAGGATGCTGGCATGGCGGAGAAGAGACGAGAAAACGGGGTTGGTAACTTGGCGCTGAAGATTCGGTTAAGAATGGACGTGTGAGATTTGGCTCCTGAGTTTTCATAGGCTTTTCCACGGTCTAAATTACCTTACAGGCGCCGTAAACCACTTTAAGGTGATGATAACCACTACTTCGACAATAGCGAGAGGATCGGAGGACAGTTACTACTAAGATATGAGTAAATTCTACATTTTCTATCACCTACTTTTAACGACCTACCTACGAGACTTCAACACAGGTGAATAGGAGCCATTTTACTTATTAGTATTATGTTTTCTTAATCAATCTACACCATACTTCAAATATGTCATAGCCACCACTACTTATTATATTAAATCTATCACCATTTTATACTAAGTAGGAGTCAGCTAATATACTTTCGACTGCAAACTTTTTTCTTTTTCTTCTGGAAACTATTATTTTTTCAAGTGTTTAATTATAGAGGTGACTACGACCTTGATACTAACTTTTTGACCGGGCGCGTGTTCACATCTCAATGTCACCATTTTTTAAACATTAACATTTAACATTATATTCCACATTAAATTATATATTTTCAAATTAATGTATTTTTTTTAGGCCTTAAACCAAATTTTATACATCAAATATTTACACATAGTTTCTCATTATTATAACTATTTTGTGAACTTAAAATTCAAGTGTGTTCGTCCTTAATTTCCTTCAAGAATATTTTAATATATGTATCTTTATCTGGAGTATATTATTTTTGGTGAGATAAGGTTTCATCTATTGGTTATGTAAATGTTTTAAGTTTCTATAATTAATCAAAATGTTATGAAATGCCAAGGATTTGATTTGTATCTTTACATAACATCTGTCAGGTGGGAAAATGTACAGGGCACATTTTATTTATTTTTTTGGAAGAATATAACGTGTATTTTAAACTTCTTCTCATTTGCAAATCATTATTTTCATCGTGCCATATTCTTAAGTCACCCCACCCATTGTTAGAATTTCTATATGTGTACAACCCTTGGTCGATTCTGACTTATTTGGGCAACAGTGAGAACTCTAATTAGTAGGCAGCCTTGGGAGGCCAGGTTCGACTCAAAGGTGAGTGCTCGGTTGTGTAACATATTTTGATTCAGGAGAACGAAAAAGAAAAGTCCCTTACTAATACCAGTCCCTTTCAGATTGTGTGGTGTGCCGGTGAAACATTCAGAGGATACCCCGAGATATAATTAAGATTATTAATTTTTTATTATAGTCTATATTTTCAGATTACTTTTGCAGTTATATTAAATTAAATCTGATTTTTATTTCTTTCCGATTTGTTTATTCTTATGAATACCAGTACTATGGAAGACCTATTTCTTAGTTAACAGAATCAAAATAGTTGTAGTTTCGCTCTTCCCCACTTCATAAAAGTGCTGCTAGTCATGGATAACTCTTTCATCTAAACTCATCAAATAAGCTGTTTCCTCTTATCCATGGCTGGTGTTTAATCTGTGATCTCCTGATTTAAATATGGAGGTAGTAGAGACGAATAAATTAGAAAATTCAGAAGATGAAGTCAAGAAATCGTATGCAGGAATACCTGAAGCTGCTTTTGTGGTAATTTAATAAAAAATAATATTATTTGTTACTGTAAAAATACTATTTTTCATTGCATGGGCCTACCTTATTTTGATCAAAGCCGTTTCGGATTAAAGTCCACACTAATTTTGTGTCACACTTTTAATTTAAATAAAGCATAGAGTGTTAAATAATATACATTTTTGGAAGGTTTGTGTGGTAATGTACTTTTCCTTCGTTTTTTGCCTACTTCAATTAGTCAATTTGATAACCAAGGTTATAAAAATAGAACAAATCCATTCTAATTTGAGGGTTAATCACACATAATAAAGCCTAAAAGTTTTCTTTTTATTTCCTTGTCTTGATATATAAAATATCCACACCCATAAATTTGGTTTAAGTAACTATCAATTATTTTCACTGCCTTATTTAATAGATTTTATCCATATTCCCTTCACCATAAACGTAATTATTTGGTGAAACTAGTACCAACCTTTTAAACACTAATTTTGGACTGATATATTTTAGGATGATGTGGATGCATTTATGTCGCTAGATGACAATGTTGGAGATGTGGATAAAGTACTTAAAAGGCTAGATGAACAACACAGCAAATACAAGTTTATGGAATATAATCTTCTTTCCAAGAGACGAAGGTAAGTATCATGAATGTTCAGCTAAGTTTATAAAATATCCAATTTTGAAACTTTTTTTATAGTTGTATAAAATACTTATGGCAACTTAGTCAATAACTGCTCAACCTCCATTTACTACATGATTGTCAAATTTCAAGTTTACTACCGCAATCTTAATTATTGCTGTAGATGCTACCATGAAACCACTCTGCAAAGAATGACATTTTCACACAATTTATCATTTTAAATGGAAGCACTCCAGAGCTAAGCATAACACTCGAAATGGCAGTCTGGTGGTGGTGTTCCACTTTCACGACCAGCTGACTACTGTGCTCCATCACTGTGAAAACTATACATAGCCGATGACGGGGATATTAGGATTGAAATCTTATTCAGGTGTAATGAGGTTGGTTTTCCCTAAAAGGTTTTCAACTATGCCTCCACACAAATACAGTAAACATTTCTATAAATTCAACCTTCCTTATCTCTAATGTAGGCCTATTAATGTAATTAGTATGAATGTGTACGACCCGAACGGGTAGTTGGACATGCTGCTAAGTAACAAAACATAATATGTGAGTTAGTCTGTGTTGAATGTACGGCAACAAAAATGGATTAGTGCCCTTTCTTTGCTGTCTATTAATGCTGCAACATTCTTGTTGTTTTAAGATTGAAGCTACAAATCCCCGAGTTGGAGAATTCTCTCGAGATGATCAAGTTCCTCCAGAAGCAGAGTGGTTTGACCAGGGAGATTGAGATGCAGTACATGTTATCTGATCAGGTCTACGTCAAAGCGGTGGTGCCCCCTACAGACAAAGTGTGCCTATGGCTCGGAGTAAGTGAATCTAACTGATATAAGTTCTTATTTGTTTTCAGTTAAGTTCTAAATCAGTTTATGTGTTGGGATGTCATATTTATTTTACTTGACATAAGTTAAAAAAAAAGATATTATGCTATGTTATATACTTGAATTTTTGTAAAGCATTAGGTTATATGCATAGGTATTAATCACACAAATGAGTTGGGGATGAAGAAGTTAAAATTTAGAAGAAGTGTACCCACATTTCATGGAAAAACCACACTCGGTACACCCGACCAGGATTCAAACCACAATCTCCTCGTCCATTGGCAGTTTTGTCTATTGCGAGGGTGATTGACACTTTAGACCATACGGCTACCTAAACAGGTATGTGTGCTTAATGAATATATATAATAAATGTGTGTTTTCAATGTCCTAAAAGTAGGTCTACATATTTTGTTTTTCAGCACGGCCTTTCATTGATTGGATTACAATGATACTATTATTACTGTTCTTACTGATTGTTATTATTATTGAATTTGAATATTGATTAAATCATTTAATCAAACCTTAGTATATAATAAAAGCTGCATTGGAACTGTTAATAGTCACAGACTTTGTTTTACTTTGGAAAGAATGATCATTAGGTTTTGGCATTAACTAAGTTCTAAAGTTCATGTTACACCAATTAGCCTACTTAAGATTTATGTTAAGGTTCTTCCACCCCCCAACACCCAAAAATAAAATTAGAACAAAAATGACAGCCAAAATTTTAGTCTTGTCCACATAACAAACCTAAAACTAGTGATTAAAACTTTTTTTCGCTACTAATATTTTTAATAAGGATGGGGACCCTCGAATCCTAAAGGATATTTAAGATATGATAAAATATTGAATTCAAGACTCAATCAAACAAACTCAACTACCAGCCCCCAGAACATTAATTTAATACTTAACCGATGTTATAATGAATAAATTATAAGATTTTTTTTTACATTTAGTAAAGTTACTGTTTGTATTTTATATTATTCCATTATATATTTTCTATTTCCTTGAGGCTCATAATTTTTTCCGAAGATTTGGGTTCGAATTTGATATTTAGGATTCAAAAGATAAACAAAAATTTTCGGATTATTAAAATAGTGGATTTGATCCAACTCTCATTTTGAATATAAAATTCAGCTTATTGTTGGGGCGAGGAATCATGCTTACATATATTTTTTTTTAAACCGCCCAATATTTATAAAAACCTGGTCTACCCACTTTCGATGGGTACTGATCTAACACACTACTCTTTCAATAGATTAGACTACCGTTAACAGAGAAATCAAGGTTCAAATCTCAGTCGGTGTACTAAGTGTGGTTTTTCCAAAAATTGTTTTCCACTCTACCTTCATGAAAATGTGGTTACACTCTATAAAACTATAACCTCCTTAGTTTATAAGCATATAACCCGAATGGGTAGTAAGATACGGTGCTAAAAAAACCAGTTTTTCTGGTCTATGTCAAGTGCACAAACCATTTTACCAACCCTTCTAGTCACTAGTGTCACATGACGTTCATTCTTGTAATGACACGGACATCAGCCAAATAATAAATCTGGTTTCTCCTCCCAGGCCAATGTAATGTTGGAATATACCCTTGCTGATGCCCTGAACCTGTTAACAAACAAATACAATCGGCAAAGAAAAACCTGAAACTACGTGGAGCACGATCTGGATTTCTTGCGGTAAGTAGCTCTTTCTAGAAACTAAACAATGGTAGTTCTGGATACTGGTGGATGGAAACAATTTAAACCTGCTTCAGTGGTCGAATAGTTTAAAGCTACTCTCTTGATAGACTGGCCTGCTGATGACGGTAAGATCAGAGTTCAAATTCTTGTCGAGTTTATGGGCCTGGTTTTATTTAAATGTTTCCCACTCTCCTTCACACAAATGCAGGTAGATTTGCCTTTAAAATGTTTCTTTCCTGCTCCTACCCCATTAGAGTAATTAATTATATATATACATATAACCTGAACAAGTGGTAAAACGGACAATAAAAAAAATCGACGAAAACTGAATAGAATTCATTTTCAAAGGAAATAATATTAACATAATGGTTTTATTTAACATATCAACTGTTTACAGCCTCTGGTCAGTTCAGTTTGGTAAACTGCCTCCATCTCCCTCTACCCTCCAATCATTCTTCTTCCTTAAATCACTTCTATTCTCCTCTCACTTGCACACAAACTGTGATTTGGTCCTCCCATTTCGTTCTTGGTCTCCCTTGTGTTCTTTTTACATACACACTTCATCACCATCATCCTCCTTGGTATTCTCTCTAATGTGGTTGATGAGCTGATGCTCCTCTTTATGCAACATGTAATTTTTTTTAAACACTTACTACCTGTTTGGTACACTGTGTTAGGGGTTAGGAAGTTTGAATTCAGTTGAAGTATACTCGCATTTGCATGAAGGGAGAGTGGAAAACCATTTAGGAAAAAAAAGCCTCAGTACACCTCCTCTGGGTTGAACTTTGATCTCCCTGTCTTTGGAAATAGAGTTTATTGTGAGAGTAGTGCCTTAGACCATACAGCCACCAAAGCAGGTAATATATCATCATAATCATTATCATCATAATAACTGTTTCCAGCCTGTGGCCGGGTCAGTTTAGTAAAATGTCTCCTTTTTCCTCTATTCTTCCACCACTTTGCCTCCTTTATTTTCTTCCATTCTTCTCTCACTTGCACACTTTCTGTTATCTGCTCCTCCCATCTATTTCTTGGCTCCTTTCCGGTATTTTTCCTACATATTCCATTTCCAACATTGGTTTGGCATCTTTCTTGTTCATCCTCATTACATGCCATGTCATCTCAGTCTTGCTTCTTACTATTCATGTACTCCTACCTTTCTGGATAACTTCATTCTAATCTTGTTTCTCTCATGACAGCTAACATGCTCTCACAACTTAATCCATGGTCTCCACTTTCCTAGTCTCTCTTACCTTCACTGCTATATATCTGCTGTATATGTGACAATGGGTACAAATTACACTTACTTACACTTCAAGGGCACTTCTCCATAGCTGGTCTCTTACAAACCTATAGAACAACTCTACCTGCTGTCCTTTTCACATTAAATCCTTTCTACTTCCACCATTCTCCTCAATCACACTTCCAAGATATTTTACGTTCTATATTTTTCTCAGCTCTACTCCATCCAACTTTTTTATTAGGCGATATGTATTTAAATCAAACCGTTTCAACACATTTGATTAGAACTGATAAATTTATATATTCATTCCCTCCTGTTACTAAATGGGTGAATTCTCCATTCATGTTTCAGTGACCAGTTTACGACAACAGAGGTAAATATGGCCAGAGTATACAACTGGGATGTGAAGAGGCGGCAAGCTGCCAAGGCATCCTCGTAAAGCAACTCACTCGGTTTTCTATATCTTCGTCTAACCTCGGCAAAAAATATTAACTCGTGCTTTGTTTTTCCCTATAAATTAATGATATTATTAACTCTCTCTTTTTTAATTTTTTTTACAACTTATTGATTTTTAACAGGTTGCAAATTAAGATGTCAAATCAAAGTAGTGTTTGACTAATCTAATTGTTATCAAGTAATGACACTTGTGAACCAGATGAACTAATTTTTGGTTTATCCTTAACCAGAATGTAAAGATGTGGAAGCAAAGTGGTATTTGATTGATGAATTGATCATTCAAAATGTGAGGGGATTATATTTAATCACAGCACTTTATAATTCCATGTACCCTTTGTACCCCCCTTGAAGGTAGCAAGCTTACGTTTGCTTGGTTCCACTATGGTGTGTCTTACAAGATAGGGCCATAGTGTAATCCATTAAGGTAAGATTGCCACCTTTCTGAGTGAACCAGAAGAACTATACTTTAAAAATGAGCACATAAGATATTTTGAAAAGGCTATGCATGTGTGAATTTTATAATTTATAAGCATTTTCACACTTTGTAATCTAAATCTAAATAACACACCCGAAAAATAAAAAAAATAAATAAAATGAATTACTGCCAAGTGGTTTGAAATGTATAATAAAAAAATAAAAATAATAGTAATTAAAAATTAACACAAAAACATGTTTTTTTTATTTACCTTAGAATACAGTCATTGTATAGTGCTATATTGGTATTGATATGTAAATCTGACTTAATAAGAGATAAATCCACTCATCAGATTCTTAAGTGATCTGATTTTTCCTTTGTTTTTAGTTTTAATTCTATGGTAATTTTAATGGCATTGAAATCAACATACATCTAACACGAAAATTGAATACATCAAACAAAAAACAAAATCAAGGTTTTAAACCTGTGTAAATACAACTAAATGTTTTTGTAATGGCTGAAACTATTTAGTTATTATTATAAAAAGAAAGAAATTAAAATATTTGTACTCAACCAATTTTTAAGCCTGTCAAGAGTTACTTCTAGTGTTCCCCGTAAGTCTATTAATACTATTGGTAGGTATATCTGGCTTCTACCTCCAAATAATGTAATGTCCAAGATACAACCATCTGTCACTCGACAGCATTAACACTGGTCTCTTCAGAATTTAAATCAGACAGAAAGGGCGAAGCTGTTGGTGAAAAATCAAATGACAAGTCTGAAGTTCTTTTGAAATTGTGCTAAGAAACATCGTGACTGAATCAAATTGTGTTGAGGATAATTTGGTAAATAATAATAGTTGTGTTGAATTGACAACTGACTATGATATAGGGGATCCCTTTAGCTGGGCACCGATTATTAATAATCGGTTAATAGAACTCATAATTCGGAAGGGACCAGTAACGCCTCAAAATATGAAATTTCCTACAGATGGCAATGGAAGATCATTTTCTGTTTCACAGTATATGAGACTTTTATCTAACGGGGAAAAAGTTTAAAGAGCTTGGTTAATTTATTCTGCAAAATCAAATAGTGTGTCTTGCTTTTGTTGCAAGTTGTTTGCTTTAAAACAAACAAATTAACAGATAGGAGTTTTCAGATTGACGACATTTAGCCACTCATTTATCGCAGCATGAAATGAGTGCAGAACATCTGCAAAACTGCTATGAATTAAAAACACGCCTCGACAAAAGTTGTACAGTTGAAAAAGAACAACAGCAGAATTTGAATAAGAAAAAAGACGATGGCGAGCCATTATTGAAAGTATAGTTGCAATTGTTCAATTTTTAGAAGAGCAATGTTTAGCTTTCATGGTGAAAATGATAAATTATAGAGATGTGCAAGAAAATTTTTTCAATTCAAGACGAGAATATCAAAAATTATCGCAACACGAGACTAGAAAACGTCCTTTAAAAGTACAAAAATGTAAATTATGTTTATTAAAGCAATTAAATAGTTTATAGAGTTTCTTTTTAGCATTTGAGCTAGCGCTTGCTTTAGATTGTCTTATAATAGTTAATTCAAACACTTGCAATATAACTCATACACATTTTAAATGTGATTAATAAAATGGTGATAGGTAGTTACAATTAACACCATTTATATTAATTTGATAGTTTAACAGCTTATATTGTTTAAAGTTTGATATTGAAGAACAAATATAACTAAAAAATGTATTAATGAAGGCTGTTTTTTGGGGAGGTATGAGGCTATTTTTGGGTTATTATGGTATTGGAAATAATAAATTACCTGGTTTTATTTTTTATTTTTTTAGGGCCATTTGCTTTTTATTGATTTCTCGAATTTTTGAGATATTTTCAAGTCTCGCACATTCCTAATAAATTATATGAAACAAACAATGGGAATTTTTTTAAAGGCTATAGAAATGTTGGAAAGCTTGACACTATTTCTAACATATGTCAATAACATAACAAAATCTCAACCTGTAATAAGTCAAATGCCTCATTCACTTAGGCCATGCTTTTCAAAATAAAACCATATCGGTTTTAGCAAATGAATAAAATAAAAATCAAGGAATTTGTAAAGAAGGCCAAATTTTTTCAGTAATTTAGACTGCATGCCATATGTCATTCACACTGAACAGATAGTGTTTATAGTAAGAATTGTAGATTGACACTTCTGATGTTGCAGTTCGAGAATATTTCTTGGTTTATCGTTTCGACAACAGGAAGGATTATTAATTATCTTCTAAGTGAGCATTAACTATTAAAGTCAAATGCAAATAAAAATGTATCTCAGCTAGTAAATGAAAACCTTCTATTTATTTGCATTTGATCAAGGTCAGAATTTACTGAGGGTGGTGTTTCCAAAATGGTTTTTTACTCTCCCTCCACGCAAATGTAGGTATACTTCTCTAAATATAAGCTTCTGATCCCCAAAACCATTAGCGTAATTTAGTACATAGGTGTATAACCCAAAGGGATAGTAAGACTAAAAAATATCAAGCTCGCTTCATATATTTTTGGTGAAAATTATTTATGTGTATTTTAAAAATAAGGTTTTAAATCCAAATCTAATACCAGGCTAAATTATATATATAATTTATTTTAATATACATATATATAAACACATATTAAAAGAATTTCAATACAATAAGAAATCATTAAAACCTTTTCTGAACCACATGATTATATTTACACTTGACTAGAACCGACACAACATCCAGCCCCCTGGTTCGTTAGCTTGTCGCTGTGAAAGGGAAAAACCCCAATTTCACTAATATAAATTTTTCAGCCATACCAGGAATTTAACCCAAGTCCCTTACTTTAGCAGGCAGAAACACTACCGGCCGAGCTAAATTGTTGCCAGACCATATATTTATAATTATTTCTTCTCTTGATTAAAATGATGATGATTCAAAAACAACCAAATATTAAACTTTTTTTTTGAGTACTGAAATACCTAGCATTGTAAAGTATCATAAACTTAAAGATAATATGAATGAATCTAAAAAATATCACTCCACTTTCTGGTAAAAGAACTATCCAATCAGACGTAAAAAAAATTGTATCCTAGAGCAATGGTATTCCCCCTTGTATGTTCGTGTACCCCCAGATATAGTTTCTCTTTAGCAGTGTACTCCTAAAGCTGTCAGTGCTTAATTTTTTATCTATTTTATTGTCACCGTGTCTTGCTACCCGATCAGGTTGTATGCTTATGGAATAATTAGGATGATTTTTAAGGGATTAGTAAGAGAGAATTTAGAATAAGTGTATCTGTATTTAAGTAGAGGGAAAGTGGAAAACCCGACCAGTTTTTGAATTCGAATATCTGTCGTCAGCAGTTAATATATTGTGAGAGTTATGCTTTAAACCACTGGCCACCAAAGTGTATTTGGTCCTTAGTACTAGTTATACATATTCTATATCTACATCTAAAATAAATAATGAGAACTTTATGAATATATATATATTAATTTTACGTACCCCTTCAAAATGTTTTGAATACCCCCATATTGAATACCACTGAACTAGAACATAGGAGACTTGGGGGGCGATTCAGGGGCCTACGGCTTTACCCCCTTGAATCGGTGGATGCCCATTTTTTAGTTTATATCAATGCAGTTCTCGATTAAATTGCTTTGCATTACAGTGGGGCACCCATACCCATCGGGTAATACATTCCTAGATCTACTGCTGTTAGGTCAAACCTTTGTGCTGCTGATAGTACAGCCAGTTCTTGCTTGGCACATGGTTTGAATCTTAAACATTTTTTTATTTAATGAAAAATAAATAAAATTGGGCAGGGATATTAGGGCCCTACTGTACTTAAATTTATCAAGGAGGGAAAAAAACTTTATTTTGAAAGTGACAAAAATTATTTTGGACACTGGCATCCCTTAAACAGTAAACATTCTACTAAGTTCTTGAACTCATTATAGATATATTGGAAGAATATAGGTCTTGTGCATCTGAAAAGTTAATTTAAAGTTGATAAGAGTTAAATTAGTGTTGCATATTGTTAAGTTTTATCAAACAATATTTAAAAAAAAGTGTTTTTTGTGAAGCTGAACATGAATGATGAATTGAACCAAGTCCGAACATTAATTCGAATAATATTTTGACACATACTTTGGTGGTTGAATGTTCTCGAGGTGTCGCTCTCGCTAAATATTGGACTGCTGATGAAATCTGTGGTTCAAATCTGTCGGGTCTAATGACGATGGTTTTTTCCACAATGGTTTTCCACTATTCCTCTAAATTCAACCTTTCCCATCCTTAACACACTGGAGTAACAAGTACATCTGCGTGAACGCCAGACTGAGAGTGAGACGTGAAAAAAAAAAGTTTATATAAATCCAGCCTTAGCCACAATTAACTTAAACCTGCTTTGGTGGCCACCTGGTCTAATGGGTCACTCTCAAAATAGATTAGATTGCCAATGACGAGGACATCAGGTTTTGAATCACGGTTGGATGTACTGAGCGTGGTTTTCCCTAAATGGTTTTCCATTCTCCCTCCAAACAAATGCAGGTTCACTTCTTCTAAATTCAATCCTTATTTGTAGCTTATTAGCGTAATTAATACATGTGTATAACCTGAACTAGAAGTAAAATGCATTGCTAAAAAAACTAACCTATGCGCATCAGAGGAGTGGGAATTTATTAAAAGGTCCCAACATTTGCTTGGAGAGAAGTGAGATCATCCCTAACAGTGTACCCGACTGTTCAAAGTTAGGCAGTTTTAAGGAATCTTGATTTAATTGAAGTTCACTAATTTAAAGAACTTTTGTTTTTAGATATTTATTCCTTTGTAAACACAACAAAAAATATTGCAATATTAACAAAGTATGTACACAAATTTAACAAAGATAAACTTTTAACATTTACTGAAAATGATTATCACCTGCTCAGGAATCAACATAAGAACCTCGACTTTATGGTTAATTGCTGCTACAAGTCATGGATTTCCTAAAGTACTATTAAATATTAATTGTGCTAAGAAACGTGTGACTTCCACAAAGTTCATACAAATTGTTGGGCTTGTTAATGAAAAACTTGTGCAAAATTAGTAGTAATGACACCCCTCAGTTTTGTTTATAAAGAAATAAATTGCTGTTAATAGACGTGTGCAAAGACCACTTTTACAATTAGAAGCAAACTTCTAATTGAAATACTTTTGGTTTGTTATTTTATGCATTGAAAAAATATATTGTGTTTGTTTATATCATTTTATGCACTAAAATGGCTTAAATTTATTTTACCACACAACAATGTAATATTTTCTATTCTAATTATATAAATTAAGTTACTATCACAACATGTAAATTCTACTTCTTCAGATTATTTCATAAGAACATTAATTTATAATTTTTATAACACATGAAATTTGCCATAATTGAACATAGATTTTTTTCCAAGTGAAGTTGAAGTTTCACACAACTCTAGCTGTAAACATTGAGAGAAGAGAAGGGTAAAACCTCAATAATTTTAAGAAAAATGTAACGTCAATAGTTCACATTTAAAAAAATAACCTTCTCAAGTTTGAGTTGAAACTGATGTGCCCCAAAAATGTAATATTTTGGACCTATATTTTACTGGTTAATGTAGAGGTCCTGCCATACTATCATCTCAATGATTTGTGATAAATTTGGTTTACCAAATTGGCAAATATGACGGTATTGTTTTGCAGTAAGTAATTAATGATGTATGAAGTCCACTTTTGAATTGTAAAGTGATATTAAATCAAATAATATTAAATATTCCCAAAGTCAAATCAAAGCGTCAATATTTTTTTTTAAATGTTTAATGTTGGGGGGAGGGGTTGTATAGTTATATTACTGCTATTCAATAAAGTTTTTAAAAATATTAAAAAGCTTACTATAATTTTGTCCTTAGCTGATAAGTTTTTATCACAACATGTGTAAAGGAGTGATATACAGGACGTACTATGTACAAATATTGACATACGTAGAACATAGGTAATGATGAATCAGGACAGAAGCAGAATCCAAGTCTGTGAAATAAAATTTCTGAGAAGTACAACAAGAGGGACAAGATTCAATAGGATGAAAAACGAGAGGAATAGTTATGGAGGAGCCAGTGCAGGACAGGATAAAACAGGGGGCAGGAGGCCAAGAGAGGATGGGCAAGGGTCAGGTGACTGAAGGGAGTGTGAAGGAGAGAGAAGACTGGGTCATGGTGGAGGAGAGAAGAAAGGAGAAAACTTGGTCATGGTGAAGGAGAGAGAAGAGGAGAAGAGTGGATCATGGTGAAGGAGAGAAGAGAGGAGAAGAGTGGATCATGGTGAAGGAGAGAGAAGAGGAGAAGAGTGGATCATGGTTAAGGAGAGAGAAGAGGAGAAGAGTGGATCATGGTTAAGGAGAGAGAAGAGGAGAAGAGTGGATCATGGTGAAGGAGAGAAGAGAGGAGAAGAGTGGGTCATGGTGAAGGAGAGAAGAAGAGTGGATCATGGTGAAGGAGAGAGAAGAGGAGAAGAGTGGATCATGGTGAAGGAGAGAGAAGAGGGGATCATGGTGAAGGAGAGAGAAGAGGAGAAGAGTGGATCATGGTGAAGGAGAGAGAAGAGGAGAAGAGTGGATCATGGTGAAGGAGAGAGAAGAGGAGAAGAGTGGATCATGGTGAAGGAGAGAAGAGAGGATCATGGTGAAGGAGAGAGAAGAGGAGAAGAGTGGATCATGGTGAAGGAGAGAGAAGAGGAGAAGAGTGGATCATGGTGAAGGAGAGAGAAGAGGAGAAGAGTGGATCATGGTGAAGGAGAGAAGAGAGGAGAAGAGTGGATCATGGTGAAGGAGAGAGAAGACGAGAAGAGTGGGTCATGGTGGAGGAGAGAGGAGAATGCTTGATCGTGGTGGAGGAGAAAGGAGAGGACTGGGTCATAGTAGAGGAGAATACTTGAACTAGGTGGAGGAAAGGAGAAGACCGGGTCATAGTAGAGGAGCCGAGGTGAAAAGTGACTTTGGATAGACTTAAGTTCCAAACACAAATGGCCAGTGGCTGGAAGATGTTCACGATGATGATGATCACAATTTGTAATCGTTAAGGTGGGATATAGACAACATGAGTGTTTTTTCAGTTTTAATAGCATAACTTTGATTACCAAAATAAAATATTGCTCCAGTAGAAACATAGTCTAGTTGTCTTTACATGGTGATGTCATCAGTTGTTGAATATCTTTCATGCGCATATCGGCATTAGATGAGAAACTTTTTAAATGTAGAGAAAAAGTTGTCACTAAATTCCAGGACACCTTCGACAGATATTCAACACCTGTTGATATCACCGTGTGAAGAAAATAAACTCTTGTTTCTACTGGAGGAATATTTCATTTATTTTGACCAAAAAAAGTTTTGCTATAAACTGCAACTGCCCTTACCTCGAGTACCCCTAGCTTTCACTTTCAAATCGAAATTGAATCTTTGCACACCACTATTAGTATAGTAATAAATTCACTCATAGTTTACAAACACCTGCCATGCATACCAAATATTGTGAAATAGACTCATAAAATTCTAATTTGACATCTAGGCATTTGCACTATATTCTAAACCAAATGCAAAATATTAGTGACATGCTCATAAAGTTGTCTTTGAGATTAAATTAGTAATCAAATTATAAATCTTTAAAATATTTTACCAGTTTGCACAATAATTCTATACTGAAATACAGACTATAAAATTAACATATCCCATATTTACCGTATTTGAACATTAATTTTTAGCCCGATTGGTCAATTTCTTTTCACAATTAGCACAATCAAAATTGGTGTTTAAATTTGTTTCAAATTGATGTATGTAGGGTATAATATCTACTTTCAGAAATAAATTATTTATTTTAGATACTATGATTTCTTTAAATTCCCAACAAACTATCGGAAAGAAAAAAAAACAAGGTAACTTTATTAAGAACAATATTCATTAATACAAACATGAAACAAAAATTTTCTTCTTTTTCAAACATAACAATTAAAGCATATGATTGGCATTACAACATAATTTCCATTTAACTTAATGCGCAATCAGTGTATACAAAATGTATTTGACAAGAATTTACAGGTACAAATTTGTTTTCAAAATTATCTTTAAAAATAAAAGATTACATTTGTTTGGTAAGAAAACAACAAACTATGAAATTAAACCTTCAAAAATTTTTTTTAACATAATATTTTTACTATTCCATGTTTTCTAAATTACACCTTTGTTAATGACAATTCAAAATTTACTTCCTTTTGTGTTTAAATGATCACAAACATTAAAGATAGGCATAATGAAAACTATGTAATAGGTGTCAATCTTTAGAATATAATAAAAAAAAAGAAGCATTTTATAACAATGAAAGATTTTCTGTAACAAAATTTATCTTCTAATTTCAATATACAGTGTAGAAGATTTTTCTTAATTTCAACTTTTACTATATCAACATACATAAATAGAAGTATCTTTATCACTTAAACTCTTATAAGTTACCTCAACACTTATTAAATTATATACACTTCTATTTACTGCAAAAATCTTCATGAATAAGAAAATGGTTATTATATAATACATCCTTCTTATTTTACACATAAATACACAAAATCAAAATATTTGTTTATAAAAGGCACAAAGAGTTCCATATTCCAGTTTAGAATGAGATTTTATTTTGTGTACCGCATAGCCTTGAACATATTCAAACATTAGTGTTCAGCTTTTAATAAAACTAATTTTGTCTCTTTAGAAAATGAAAAAAATCCAGTGAATTATAAAAAATAGTAACCTGATAAAATCTATGTGGATTTATTTTTTAATTCTTAGACTTCTTTCTTCAATACAATCATAATTATGACAATAATTTTAGATGTTGTTCATATATACATTATATATTTAAGTACAAAATCACTACCGTAATGGATATGTTTTGTTTAATATTCTGTAACATATGGCAAGATTATTTTTCAAAATTTCACACAATTTTCTAAACCTAGGTATCACAAAAAAAAAATCAATTTGAAATATTTGAAGGAAAAAAAAGATGGGCTATCAGCGATTCACAATTGTAGACCCGTACAAATATCACACTTTTTCATTTAAGCCCACAAAAGTTAGGCAAAACACAATGTAGAGTTTAATTTGTTGACTGTAGGTAGAAGTCTCCTCCAAGCTTAGCTAATTCACCTGAAACAACAACAAGTTTGGGTTATATGCATATGTCTTAATTACACTAATGGCTCATTCTGTGTCAAGTGAACCGATGAAAAGACCTTAACATATTGAATTTTTTTTCAAATTTGGCACACCTAAAAAAAAAATTGCAATTTTCTTCTGGCATGCAATAACATAATAAATTATTACTCTGCCTAGAAATTAAATAGAAGGCTGGGTAAAAAACCTTTTTGTAGCTTATATTATAAGCTTTCATATGATATGTAACAATACTAGTTTTGGATATTTTTTCAGTTCTGGGTCATACCATACAAATTTATACCTTGAATTTCTCAAAAACCTAATTTTTAAAATTGTTTGAAAAAATCACACATGAACTTATGTATTTTAATATCATTTGTGGAAAGTTTCATCATGGGATCACAGTGGGATCATGTGTTTGTCAATTTTCTAAGAAAATAATGTAAAGGATAAACCATTAGTGTATAAGATTGGAATTTCAATTCACAATTGTCAATTCAGAGTTGCCACTAATTTATAACATTGAAATTCCCTGACATTTCCAGGTTTCCCAGACAAAAATATAATATAACATTTTAGAAAACATTCTAAAAATGGTTGAAAGTAAGGAGTGATTATAATTAAAAGTTAAGACGTAGATAGATTGCTCTAGAAATATATATTAAAAAAATTATATTAATAGATTAAACCGTTGCTAAATTGGTAGCTATATTAAGTGAACTTACAAGTAAAAATTTAGAATTAGAATTTACTTCTGGTGAAAAAACATATCATATATGAACATTTATATACAATTAATAATACATCATCAACTAGACCATATACAAGTTGATGAAAAGTCTAAAATATATGTTAACACGTTAAAAATGTTGTCACAAAAACTTTAAGATATACAATAAGTATGGTACAAAACAATATTTTAAGTTCAAATATGTTGTGAAATAAAAGGGTAAAACAAATTTAATGAAGTAATCAAGTGATGTTGAATAATCTAAGTCCTATATGTTTCCTTGTCCCATTACTCCTTTATGATATCCAGCACTGGAAAGCTGCTGGATTACTTCATTCCGACATGTTTCGGTACTATAGTATCATAATCATGGAAACTGCAAACGAAATTAAAGAAGCATGAAGATAAATTAAGATTTAGAGTTATAAAAGAAACCTTGGTTTAAATTAGGAGGGATTTCCAGCACACTTATCTTGGTGATACTGGAGTAGAAATTGTTTAGATAGAACACTAAAAACACACAAACACATTTTTAAGAATAAGCTTTCACTGTCACAGACAGCTTCATCAGGTCAAAAGAGTAGACTGATTCTCTTGGTTGAACTGCAAGAGACAGTCAGACTGCAATCATGTATAAGCAAGACATTGAGACAGCACCAAGCAACAGGTCTGGGTATTTCATGTTGAAACCTGTATAGCTCGCTGCTTGTAGAGCGAGGATTCAACAGCTAGCATCAGTTGTGCCTTGACTCTCCCAAAGTGATTTGAAAAAAATCTACTACTTCTCCGATGGTTCTGCTGCACAGTTTAAAAACAGAAAAAACTTCTCAAACATAAACTCCATTCACGGTAGGAATTACTCTCTGAACGGTCTTTTTTCCTATCAATATTCTACTATATAATAGGTTCATGTAGGAAAAAAAACCTTTCAGAAAACAATTCCTGCGGTGAACCGACTTTATGTCGCCATGAAAGTGAGTTTGGAATCATGGCTGAATGGCATTTCTATGCAACAGCCCATGGTAAAGTAGTATGTGATGATCTGGGGGGAGCCGTGAAAAGACTTACTGACAGCAAAGGTAAGTCTCCAATGACCTTATGAAGGTCAAATTATGACACCATCACAGCTGTTTACATGGAGTCAGGCCAACATTGACTCCATGGAGGTCTTTTTTTTTTAATAGTGAATAACACAAAGAAGAAGAGAAATTGCTTGATGAGCGATTTCTGGTTGCGAAACCAATACCAGGAACCCATAAGTTCCACAATTTCCTCCCTGTGTCAGATAAAACAATACTTAGAAAGGTATTTTCAAATCTAGTGAGCAATCTATGTTTTCTTTGTCAGGCGAAGGTTTGAAACAAACACACACTAGCAGAAGTGAAAAGATATGTAACATGTGGGTACAACATTAAATGGTGGCTTGGTGTAGTTTTGGCCAAGAATGAGAAATGATATGGTGGAAGTAAAGTTTCTCATCCTGAAGGTACTGCTCCATCCCTTACATACCCACAGGACTTTGAGATTAACTAGAAGTACCTGTAAGCCAAATCCTGACCTTGGTGGAACCCAGATGTCCTACTGGTCGCACTTACTACCTTTGCAAGGAAGAGACGGGCGCAGCAATCACAGTTCTTCAAAATTATCTTACAAGGAATTGTAGAAGTTGTTAGTGTAGAAGAAGTGATTGCGACAATGCTAACTTGAAGAAAAGTACAATTATTTATAAATTTCAATAAATTAGCCTTCATTTTAAGAATCTTTTGTTATGTTTCTAAGCTGCCAGCCTACACCCCACACCCGGTTAGCTTATTTAAACTCTTTAAGCATGCCAGTAAAATATCACTGTTCTGAACTAAAAAAATAGTTATCTTTATGCAAAAGAATTTACAATTATGAAATGAAATTGTAATCTTAATTATACACTATGCATTATTTTCTTAGAAAATTGACAAACACACGATCCCACTGTGATCCTATGATGAAACTTTCCACAAATGATATTAAAATACATAAGTTCATGTGAAATTTTTTTCAGAATTTTAAAAAATTATGTTTTTATAAATTCAAGGTCAAAATTTGTATATGACCCTTAACTGAAAAAATGTCCAAAACTAATGATAACATATGAAAGCTTATAAAATAATATATAAAGTGTTTTTTTTTACCCAGCCTTCTATCTCATTTCTCGCCTGAGTAATAATTTATTTTGTAATTGTACGCCAGCAGAAAATTGCGATTTTTTTTTAGATTTCAGAAGGCTGCAACTTAAAAACTACTGCATATAAAAATCTGAAAATTTGCATTTTTTTTTATCTCTGAGGGTACAATGGATGAGCCAAATTTGAAAAAAAATCCAAGAGGGTAAGGTTTAAAAGTGTTCAAATATTGGATCACTTGACATGGAATGACCTTAATGTGTAAAAGTTGAATTTATAGGAAGTGTACCCGCATTTGTTTGGAAAGAGTTAAAAATCTACCTTAATTCACTCGGTCGAGATCAAACCACCACGATCTGACCGCCATTGGCAGTCCAGTCTATTACGAGAGTAGCACCTTAGACCATGCGGCCACCGAAGCGGGTAATTTTGTTGTTAAAATGTGAACTGCTCACCTTCATGTTGTGGAGGTCTCTGGTTCCTCGGTGGTATCTGGTTCCGTGTCAGGCACCTTTTCCGCCTCCTTTTCTGGCTCTGGCAAAGCATTTTCATCCACCTCTTGAGAAGCAGATTTGATCACAGCTGTTGATTCATCCTCTGGTTCATACTTCCTCAGTTTCTCCTACGAGTGACACAGATTACTATATAACACGCCTCAAGAGGAGTACTGTGACTATAGATTTTTAACCAAAATGAGAAGTTTACACAGATGAAAAATTGTTCTCAGTTGAATAACGAGGAAGAGGGCATAGAAAACTAATCTTTCTAAGGGCGTGTTGAGGGAATCCGCCAAAACCTTTTACTATACCTTTAGAAACTATACATACATACATATATTTTTTATTAGCACCACATATTACCACTCACTGGGGTTATACGCTAATGGGTTAGAGATGAGAAAGGTTGAATTTAGAGGAAGTGTACCACCATTTGTTGTGGAGTGTGAGAGTGGGAAACCATTTATAAAAGACCATCCCAAGTAAACCCGACCACCATCAAACCTCGATCTCCCGGTCATAAGCAGTCTAGTCTAATGCGAGAGTAGCGCCTTAGACGATGCAACCACCGAAGCAGGTCTTTAGAAAATAAAAAGTTTGACTATGTATATAATTTATATAAACCCCTCTCCCTCCACCCCCTTCTCCTTCTAAGCCCTTGAATGAGGATGTTTACTTTCCCAACAGTTTTTAATAAATGTGTATACATACAGAATGTTCAAAATCAAAGGGTTCAGAACTTTAGAATCTTGTAGTAAGTACTCGTTAAAATGAGCAGAATGTTTTTGCAAACATGGGTCTGTAAACCAACTAACAAAGACATACAAGTAATTTTGTCTTTGGTAATATAAAAATTAAAATAAAAAACAAAATGTTATTTGAGTTTATACATGACACAACACACATATACTATATTACCACAACAAAGGGTGTTCTACATGATGTACTTCGATTAACACAAACATTTCACATCTTCAAAACAGAATGTTTCGTGCTCTTTGAAAAACCCCTGGCTTCATTCAAATCGTCCGACAATCGTTTTCAACTTGCTGATGTAAGTCTGTTAAATAATTTATTGGAGACGGATAAAATACACTTTAAGTATCCCTAGACAAAAAATTCCAAAGGACTAAGTCACAACCACAGGCCATGCAACTCGATGCTATGGATAGGTCGAGGAGGTCCAGGCGCGCTCCCCTCTGACCTAAATTCTTGGGACTTTGTCTGGGGCTACTTAAAACAGATTTACATCAGCGAGCTGAAAACCGTTGTCAGACAATTCGAATGAAGCCAGGGAGTTTTCGAATAGAACGCAGCAGTCTGATTCAAAGATGGAAAATGTGTGTGGAAATGGAAGGACAACATGTAGAACACCTTTTTATGTGGTATGGTAATAAACGTGTGTCATGTGAACTCAAATAACATTCCATTTTCAGCCAATATTTTTTTTTACCAAAAGACAAAAATGCCTCTCTGTGCGAGTTGTTTTGTGGACCTAGGTTTATCAATACTTTTACTCATTTTAATGAATACTACAAGTTCCTAAAGTTCTGAACCCCCACCCTTTTTTTTAACACACTGTATATTGTGTCCACAAGAATTATATGCTAAGCATACTGTGTGTGTGTGTTACTTTAATCCATTACCATTTCCAGCCTGTGGCGTTTTTTTATTCAAGTTATATATTTTCCACCACCGGCTTGCTAGGCCTGTTGTAGCTTCATATGCCTTATAATATAACTTTAAACTAGGACAGGCACAACATCCAGACCCCAGCCGTTCATTTATCAATGTGAAGGGGCCAACCCACTTTTCACCAATGATAACTTTTTCATCTATTCTGGGAATTGAACCCAGGACCCTTAGTTCAGTAGACAGACACGCTACCGACTGAGCTAAGGTGTCGGATACTGTGTGTATGTAGCCTAGGTGTGCATGCACATGCACACGCACAAACACACACACACAAACACACACACACACAAGAAGAACTCCATTTCATTTAGTCCAAACTAATTGGGGCCAAAGCTTGTTTGGGTGAAGCGAGAGAAAACAGTAAGGTCAGCGAGGAAACAGAATATTTCCACAATTTTTAAATTAAAGTTGAATAAATTTGCTAAAACTTACAGGAAAACACATTGTGTTGACTACAACATAAATATTTAGAATTCATTATCACTGTTTAATATAATTCTCTTTTAACTTGGGGTTTGCTATCGGTAAAATATTATTCATATTACCTACTTTGTGTTTTTTTCCCCCATGTTTTCTTAAAATTGTGTTTGGATTATCTGGGATTTCACACTATCGGGGTTCGGTCTAACAGGGTTTTACTGAATGTAATTTTTTTAAATGTAATAATGGAAGACAGTAGAGGAAAGACAGATAAAGAAATTTAAAAGAGAACGACACAGTAAAGCTTTTGCAATGAAAACAAGAACACAGTCCCAACTTTGCATTACTGTCATTGAACAAAGAAAAAATAATTTTACTGTTACCGCCCAATCGCTTGACCTAGTTTTATTCTATAAGAACTCATAAGGAGGGAATGTGAAATGTGCAACGAAACTTTCTAAAAGAGGAAACCAAAAGACACCCAAAAAATGAGAATAGGGAAAGTGTTTAAGACTAATAGAACACACAGAGAGAAATATGTAAAAGGAACCATTAACATGCTATAAAGGACAAACACAGGATTAAAAAAATTAAATGTTTTGAGTTATTAAAGTGCTTTTTCTGAACCAACTGATTATATAAGCACGAGAATTTCTATGAGTGAGAGCAAAAGGGCTTGACAATTTCCACACACCTTCTAGGGATATTTTAAATGCCACTTATGAAAAATCAGTCAACTGCATCTAGGTTTGAACCCACAAACATCAGGTCCTGAGGTTAACACTTTACCCCAAGACCACTGAAGTAGACTTAGGATTATTAAAAATAAAAATACAGCGGGAATATCAAAGGCCGGTTCAGAGATTTCCGCTCTGATTCTTTCACTGGTGTTATCACAAAGACTCTTATCATTCAACCATGCAAATTCTGACTATGATGATTGCAGCCCCATTCAAATACATAACTGTCCATCTTTTAGGACTGACTATTGATTGCTCACACGGTCAGCACGGCTAGCTCTAACAGGAAAAAACCACTCTTCACTAGATGGACTTTTACGAGTTCCCAATCAATGATTGAATAACACATTTTACATTGGTTAGAATTACTAAAAAAAACTTGCCATAAATTATTATGTGGATTCAATCGAGTGCCAAAATTCTGTGTTGTTTTCACTACATAAATGTAAAAATACAACACCCCCCCCCTATGATACAGTACTTATATTAGAATATACAGGTTTTTACCTTCAGCTTGGTGTTTTCCTCCTCAAGTTCTTTAATGTGGACCTCCTTCTGGTCTAGTAACGTTTTTACTTCTTCTAACTTGTCTGTTTCCTCGTTGTTGGCACTCAAGTTTTTGCGCACATATCTACACGCTCGTCAAGAATTCCAATAAAATAGGAAAAGGTAGAGACTATTCATTAGCAATCCAACATGGCTTTAGTTAAGCCTACCATATTTTTTTTTTAAATATCCAGACACTTTTTTAATCAAATGGTGACAGTTTAGAATCTAATTAAAGATCAACTGACCTGATATTTATTTAAATACTACACCCAAGTACCGGTCTGTTTGTTATTTGTGATATACTAAGCTAAAGAAACAGGCTGTGGATGATGAATATTGAGGAAATACACCAGCACTCGTCTGGCGAGAGAATGGAAACCAACCCAGTGCATCCTGGAACAAAGTAAAGCCCACTGGGGCACACTTAAATACACCCGCATAAGGTAATTACTTACTGAATGAAATAGGATTTTTTTATATATATATATCTTTAATTAATTAATGTAATCAGTGCATATGCATATAACCTGAATAGGTAGTAATATGCGATGCTAAAAAACTAATTCAATTGTTTAAAAAATTGGTATATATATGTGTGTATATATATATATGTATATATGTATATATATGTATATATGTATATGTATATATGTATATATATATATACCTATTTTTTAAACAATTGAATTAGTTTTTTAGCATCGCGTATTACTACCTATTCAGGTTATATGCATATGCACTAATTACATTAATTAATTAAAGATGAGGAAGATTGAATTTAGAAAAAGTGTATCCACATTTGCGCAGAGGTAAGTGGAAAACCATTTCAGTAAAATCACACAGAGTGCACCTGACCGGGATTCAAACCCCAATTTTCCTATCATTGACTGTCTAAGCTATTGAGAGGGGGACACCTTAAGACCATGCGACCATTGAAGCAGTTTACAGAATGAAGAATATTTATATTTTACCTCGTTTTGTTTACAATTAAATTAGATGAGTAAATATTTGAACCTATGGATACACGCCCACACATTATACTTTAAAAGAGGAGCTACGGTACTTGATAAGCTGCTTCTAGAAATTTCAAAATTAAGGTTTAGTTATTGTAAAATTATAATTTGTTTCAATGTTTAAATCATGTGGAATGTTGTTTATTACCAGCTTTTGTTACTGTAAGCCCATTGGGTGTCAGGTAATTAAGAGAAGGAGCAGAAATATTTAAAGAGTTTTTTTCTGCTTTGTACTAAACGTGTCTGACTCGGTAAACGAGAAATTGATACAAACATTCAACTATAGCACAATATTTAGTTCTACGATGCGTTATTTAAAAATTTAGTTCACACCAAAATAAAGATGAAAGATTCTAACAGGGCTCTTTTTCCTTAACGACTCTATAGTTTGAGTCTTATTAATAGAAATAAATGTGTGAAAATGTAACATGAGCTTATTTTCGACAATTTAGAAAAAATATGTGTGTGGAGCTATATGACTAAGCTTGATTTAAAAAAAATAGAGCTTTAGATTTAGCCTTCCTATAACAAATACAGTATATTTTGATCTCCCAAAAGAAAATTTTAAGATATTTAGGTACTATCAAAGAGCTTTCCTCTTTACTTTGAGAAAATAAATTTTATATTTTTCTTTACCCTCCTTCCTAACGACATGACAAATAGGGGTTGTACATGAGCATTAAAAGGGAACTTATAAACTTGAACAAAGTAGAGCAGTAGTTCCAGAAAATGACACAGACCGTCAAGCTGTGGGGCCTGACAGTAATTGTACTTTCTCGCTGACTGAGGCGGCCGTCTTAACCTAGTATTTTATAAGGTTAGATTAGACAGTCACAGTAGAATTATTGGTCCAACTTGTAGGCCACTTGTTTTCTTTTGGTCCGCCAATCTTAACAACGTTTTAAATAAATAAAAAGGAGGGAGCCCTAAAATTCATTATCAAAAAAACTTGCATCATTAAACAGGCTCAGTAACTATATTGATATAGTCACAATATTACTGTAATATACTTATATACTACTGGTTCTAAGTAATATTTTACAAGCTAAAAGTGATATTTATTTATTACTATTAGTCAAGTAGGCCTTTACTCATTATCATGTTAGATTTAATCCCATTCTTTTTCACTTTCTCATTTTAATCATATATCTTGTTGTTCCTGTAATTCCTTTCCCCTACATACCTTTAAATGTTTACCTTGGTTAGGTACTTAAAGTAATTACTGTACTTATATAAAGTCCCTACAAACCCTTTCCATGTTAGGAGGGATTGGGGGACGCAAGGCTCTCTTTCATCCTGAAATTGCATAAACTAAACCACAAAGCAAAAACATATTTTAAGATTTGCCATGTTTTTGTTTGTCTTTACCCGAAAAGTCTCAAGGATTCTTGGAAGGAGCCTTGAGTTATGGATTTGATAAATTCACACTCTACAAGCATTTCCTGTCGAAGACTGCATCAGCCAATTTTGATAGGCAAGGCAACAAGCCTTGTTACATCTTTGGGACTGCAGTGTTAAGACCTACCAATGATCTTAGAAACTATGTCAAATGCTATAACAGACCTAATGAAAAAAATAGCCTCAAGGCGTTTAATATCGACACCGTTTTATTGTTTGCATTGAATATTTTACTATTGTTTTAAGAGAATTAAAGCATGACAATTAACAGTTTGCTACTTTTGGTGATAATAAATGGTTGGTGTAAATTGTTTTATTAACTTTTCAAAACAACCAAGTTCTTAATAGGCTATCATAAAATGTGTCTGCTTAATCAACTGCATGTTTCAAATGTCAGGCAACATAAAGTTCTGAGCTCTTGCAGATGGAAATAGAATAATAAAACAGTTGCCATCCAAACACCGCACAAAGAATGCGTCAACGACATTAGGTTTCAGTCCTTGGATTCAAGGATGTATGAGTGGTGCATCAGCACCATAGGTTACATTTTGAACGGATCTACACTTGGTCTTGTGATTACCAATGCAAATGGCAAGGGCAGGCTACATATAAAGGCCATAGCACATAGGCCTAAATATATAATTCAGATACAGCCCTTATTAACTTGAACAATTACAACCAATGTTCAAGTAGAAATAAAGATTATTAGGTATTTGAACTAACACTATGGCTATGTGACGTTTTCTTTAACAATACAATATTTTTTTTTATAAAGGATACTCTAATGCATTTGTTGGTTTCTCTGCTTCTTCATATAGACCAACCAAAACTTTGGTTAAGGCTTCCATAACGCCTGCTCTTTCCAAATACTTACGAAACTCTTCCCTTTTCGAGTCTATAGGCTGAAATAAATGGTTTAATTATCTATAATTAGATGTATAAAATCATATTTTGTATTTGTTAAGATTAAGAATAAAAATTATACTAAATACAAAAGTTTTTATAATTATTTAATACAAAGCATATTTAATATGTTAGGCAGTGTACTCACTCTATAAGTTGACATTTTATCCAAAAAAATTGACAATTTCTTTCAGTCTTTATAGATCAGAACAAACAATTTGATTGTCAAATTACAATAAAATTGAAAAAAGAGGTACTACAATAGAGACCTCTTTCGGATTATTATCGAAATGATTAATTTTGAAATTCGAAATAGTATCATAACATTTGAATGACAACATGCGCCTTACACATTAATTAATTTTTCTAATAACTTATTGGAAAAGATAGATATTTTACATATTTTGTTGAGTCTGTGTGTGGTAGGGTATATGCCCGAGTAATTACGGAGATATCCGAGGCTAGGTATCTATGGTTACGAGCTTTCGCCATGGATATTTGTGAATTTGAAAGTCGCGCCAAGCGATATAGAGTCATGGAAATTACCTCAAACATGTTGAGACCTGCACACAGGATTATTACTGGAATTTGAGCAATCGAACTACAGAATACTGTTGTTTCTATTGTCTTTACTTGAGTCTTCAGGACTGTGTTAGAAGAGGCCTTTTCTTATCAGTTTTGTGCGTGTGTGACGCGTTTTTGTGTGCGTTTAAGCTTTACTTGTGCCTTTTAAATTTTTTTCCATCTTTTATCGCCTTCCCACCTCAAAAGTGTGCAGTTTGAACTACTTATTTCAAAGTATGTATTATATAAATATTTACTCAACTTTTTTATGCTTATTTGGGAGTTAATGTTCACATCAACGAGCCTTGCGTTCCATGTTAGGAAACAATTTAGCTTTTATAGGAATACATTTTCGTATATAAAATAAGAATATTTAAAAAAATTAATGCTATAGAATGCTCAAATTAAAAAAAATCTAAACACATGTGAAGAATGGTATGAAATTCCTTAAAGAACGAAGCATAATTTTTTACCCAAATAAAAACTATAATTTAGTAGATTTAACTACAAGCTTAGAAAGCTCCATATCTGTATAAAATTCCGTTTGTATAATAGTGTACGTACAGCTTAATATTTTAATATATTTCAGATAATATTTTATTATCCAATGAGGAAATATACTTTGTCCATTCAAACTTTTTGAAATAGACTGATCAAATTCGATAAACATTATCAAAATGTCAACAGTTAATTTGTTGTTTTGTGTTTTTGGTTAAAATAACATTGGCTTTAAATTATTTAAGTTTTATAGGAATAATAATAAATTAAAATGTGAAATGTTGAGAAAATGGCGACCGTTTCCTTTACTCTCATTGGTGCTTTCATTTCGATGTTCATGTATCTGACTATCCTCGATTCTGATTGGCTCTGCGTAGCCGTCTTTAACGTTAACGTGCTTCTTTATGAAAATTAAAGGACTACAATTGGGTGCATGGTGGACATATACATTTGTAGAGTCTATTAACATAATTTATGACCATGGAGTATATAGACATTGATTGAATCTTATTACGCTCTCTTTTGGTATTTACTTGGCTTGAATCCCTGTCTGGTTTGTTTGGTCTATCCACTCTCCAAGCAAATGCTAGTAGACTGCATTCTTTTTTTATTCTACTACTATTATGGAGCATTTTATGGCTGTATCCAAATAGTCAAGTTCACATGATTTGATGCAGACTTTATGACTTTACACTTGCCGGTACCCCACTTTGAGATCGAAGACGTCACTAGACTATTTGAATGGCAAAATATCCTTTTAAAAACACCCTTCAGTCTGCAGTGCTGCTTCCTACCAATGATCTTAGAAACTATTTTAAACACCATCTATCAGCCTGAATTAGCATAGGCTACATACAGATTTGCTTTCATTGCACATGCCAAATTATCCAACACAACACAAACCAACTCTACAACACTAAGAAACAACCAGTATATTTAACGTACGTTATCAAAGATCACATTACTCTACTATCTCTAGCAGACAAAAAATTAAACAATTGCCGATCAAACACCCCATTGATGGTGTGTAAAGGGTAACTTACTGTTTGGACTCAAGGGCATGTGAGGGGTGCATTAGCACACTTCGTGACTATTCGAACGGAACTATGCTTGATCACGTGATTGCTAATGAAACTTTCAATTGAACGTCAAGGGTCGACAACGTATGAAGTAGACTATTCGGATGCAGCCTAAGTGTTCTCTTTTAAAAAAACTTAATGTCCTAAACGGAGATTCACAGAATCTACCAACAATAATAAAATTTTGCAGTTCATTCAAAAATCTGAAATAGTAAAGGTTAGTGGTTAGATCTATTTGAAAAATGTGCCAAAACATGAGTTTTAAGCTGTCTGAGTACATTATTCAAATAATTATGTTAATCAAATTTTAAGAAATATCCCAGACTTAAATAATTATGGCATGAGCCTGAACTAGCTATACTGACTGAATGGCCTCCACTGTGTTAGAGCCGACATTTGCAGACAGAGGGTATCATGTAGTCAGCACAACCAACCCTCTGGCCATAATCTCTGTTTTCTAGACTGGGGGCTGCTACTTATTCATTTAAATAGCGCCTCATTTGTCTTTACGAGGCAGAGTTTACTCTGTTCCAGACAAACTGCTTTGCAGAAAAATCCAGGCAGCACTGGGGATCAAACCAAGGACCTCACGATCTGTAGCCAGAAACTTTGTCTAACTTAAGTTAACTAAAATATGGGAAACCTCTTAACTTTTTGGTTCTAGAACATAAGTAGGCCTATATACAGCCCTCCATTTAATTTACAATAATGGTTGCTTCTCATAGAAAATTTGGTGAAAGCCATTCCTTGATTTGCTGAGCAGTTTCTCTTATTGATTTGAATGTTTCATGAAAAGTAATTTTTTTACATCCATTCTTTCCAGCCTATGGCAGTATTTTATTCAATTCGTATATTTTTCCACTACCGTACGGGCTTTCTATGCTTGTCTTAACTTCATATGCTTTATAATCTATCTTGAAATTATGACAGGCACACAACATCTAGTCCCCAGCCGCTAATTCATAACTTGAAGGGTAAACTCACATTTCACCAATGAAAAAAATAATTTGGTTATGCCGGGAATCGAACCCTGGACCCTTACCTAAGTAGACAGACATGCTACCGACTGAGCTAAGGTGTCATATTTCATGTAAAGTAATGAGGATTTCAAAAAAGTTTCCTCTCCTACCTCAATAGTGCAAATTATGTGATCTACTATTTCCATTGCCACAATTATTCATGGGAACTGGGGCTGGGGGCTATGAAATGGTGCACCTAAGGCATATTTGTAATTTTAATTATTTTTTTCCAATGACAAAATGATACTATCACTATAAAAACACTATTTAATCATAAAACTCGAGTACAATGGAAAAATGGCGCCAAACGGCTATTTTAAACTAAACATTGAAAGGATAGAGGTACAAGACCTACACACTAACCAGAAAACTGTAGGTCTCAAAGTCCCTTTTTTCAGCAAAAGAGACTAAAACACAAACTGGACTGATGTAGGCCTACCTGGAAAATTACATAATTATGTGTTATGTTGTGTTTTAATTGTCTCACAATCACCCTACCATTATACATTAGCGTAAGTGCGTATAACCGAACGAGTAGTAAGACGCGGTGCTAATAATAATAATAATAATAATAATAATAATAATAATAATAGTAATAGTAATAATAATAGTAGTAATAATAATATATTATAATAATAATAATTATTATATTATTATTATTATTATTATTATTATTATTATTATTATTATTATTATTATTATTATTATTATTATTATTATTGTTGTTGTTGTTGTTGTTGTTGTGAACTTTGAGGCCTACATTTTCCTATCCACCTTTCAGTGTTTAGTTTTGAACTCCTATAATTAATTTTTAATAAATGAATATCTTTATTTTAAATTACCTAGTTGAATTGGCCGAACATAGTATCGAGAGTTCAGATATCCATTCATATCCTTGATCTTAAGGCAATTTCTCTTATAATAGATTGAAATGCCACTGACGTAGTGGTTAGGGTTCGAATCCCAGCCAGGCGTCTTGAGTGGGGTTTCTATTAAATTATTTTCCATTCTCCCTCTACACAAATATCTAGATAATATTTTCTCTAAATTTTACCTTCCTTATATCTTCCCCATTTGTATGAATGCTCGGACAATTAGTGAGATGCTGTGCACAAAAACAGATTAGTTCAGATATCAAATCTCAAAAATAAAACAGTTGGGTCATCCCATTTCTACAAGGTCAAGGTTCACCTGTGAATAGAGGGACATAGCATTCAGGGCTGTAAAGTCTGTGTGCCAAGTTTTCGACTCCTCCCCTATTTTATACTGTCCAGCTATTAACTCTGAATCTTTCATAATTGTCTAAAATATATTAATTACTTAGCCTGATATCAAATTTACTGCAGTAAAATGCTCCAAAACAAATGACTTCATGAAAAGTTCCTATACCATATTTTACAGGATGTCTTATTGAAAAGGGCTGGGTGTGCAAAACACCCTTTATTTTCCCTATAATCTTGACCCTTAAATAATAACGCCATGGTAGCTACAGACAGGGAAATTTTTGGATGTCAGGGAATTTAACTAAAAATAAGGAAAAGTTATGGAATTAAAAAATATGTCTAAAATATCCCATTAATTTCGGAACAAACACTAAAATAAAAGTTAGTAATACCTAAATAAAATAACATTTTAATATGGGATCGATAATAAATAAAACAAAAGTCATCATCCACCATTAAAACTGGAAAAAAGTAGTCAGGGAAAATTGAAAAATGTTGCCTGGAAAACCTGGAAAAGTCAGGGAATTTTGTAAAATATGTTTGGTAGCCACCTGAACGCAAAACTTTGTTACAAATTTGGTAACGTGGGGTGCCAGCAGACCCTCACTGTTATTTTAAAATTTTTTGCTTTGCTTATCACATTTGTTTTTTGTTTCTACTATTAAATTTGCAAGGAAATTTTTAAAAAATACTCATTTGAAACTTTTTTTTTATTAATTAAAAATTTACATCAATTTCAGCTTCAGATATATCCTCCGTTTCGATAAGCACTTGCCTTGTACAGTTAAAGTCCAATTTGTGCAGGTCTGTTCTGTGAAGAAAAACACATACTATTTATGTAAATTTTTAAATTGTTCTCGATAGAATCAAAATATTGCTCTTTGCGAAACACTAATCAAATGTATCTTTTTTTAAAATTAGTCTGTCATTAAGCTAATATGGTCAGTACTTGGGCATCGCAGTTTTCAGTCCATGTTACAGTGAAAATAAAAATAAAATATGTGTGTTGTTTACCAATTACCTGACGATACCATTCAACCCTATAAAACGTCATCGTTATAGTAGTTCACATTAGATAAGCATACAATTAATTTCAGATTAATTATCACACACAAAATGCTTTGAACATAGCAAAAACAGCATAAAGTACACCATCTGTTAACCATTTAATTAAAAAGAACTAATTTCTAAACTATGATACAGTATTTATTGTGAATTTGTGACTTACCTGAAGATACAATTTGGTAGAAAACTGTTGCACAAATATTAACGTGGGGATCTGGCAGCATCCTATAGTCTTCAAAGTACTATAAACAGACAATGAACGTATCAAACACCTTGGTTATATGAAACACAAATGGAAGACAGCTTTGAAGGAAGGTACTGAGAGCGAGAGCAGTGTAGCCAACCTACTGGAAAAAATATTCATAGTAGATACTAGGTGGGAATCTGGTGGACCCCCACATTACCATTCTAGGGTTTATCAAACTATTCTTTAGCTTAATAGAGTTTCTTAGTGAAAGTATGCTACCAGTAGGGCCTAATGTCTCTTAATTATTTGACCTAAGCTGATATGGTCAAGAATGTAAAGGGCAAAGAAATGCACCGGTATTTGTCAGTTAGAGAACACCAGTTTCAGGACACGGGCTCAAGCACATTAATACACATATCCAATTCTCCCAGTGTGTACGATCTACTTTGTTCTCTTTAGGGATGGTTCCTATACAAGTCTAAACATATGATAGACTCTCAACTATCTTGGTAGGCCTAAATGAAAGAGAGTATTTGCACAGATATTCGAAAAACACAGATAACATTATTATGAGTAAATTTAATCTCATGTCACTTCTTTTATAAATGGGTTTATTTAGAAAAAAATTGTTTGTGATTTTTGCTAGGCCTTAAGGTCAACCATGACCCTCTGAAACCTTGAAATTTGCTCGGAAGCTTAGTTTGTACACCGCCAAAAAAAAAAATTGGGAAAAAAACCTGGTTGTATATATGGATAGACTACAAGCTGAATAACTTGCCTCGGGGTCTAAGGCGTCACACTTGCAATAGACTGGACTGCCAATGACTGGTAAATTGAGGTTTGATCTCTCTCGGGTGTACTGATGGTGGTTTTTTCAAAATGGTTTTCCACTTTCTCCACACAAATGTAGGTACTACCAATAAATATAACCATCCTCATCCCTAAAACCATAAGCCTAATTAATACCTATATAAGCATATAACCTGAACGGGTAGTAAAGCATAATGCTAAAAATACATATGTAGGTATCGTAATTAACTTATCATTTTATTCTCATCATTCATTAGGATCTTAAATACATTTTGGTTTCTATTTCACTGGAGTAATACATGTTTAAACATGTCAGGCAAGGTGTAACTAGTCAAAACTTAATAAAGTCGGAAAAAGAATATTGTAATTTAACCCTCGCTCGAGAAATTAATGATCACGATGAGTTGAACCTGTTTTGTATATTATGTTCCAGCAGAGATGAGCTGTTCTACTTCTGGTTTGAGTCATGGTAAGATCTCTTGCTCTTATTCACTTCATATTTTTCTTTGGGTAGTGTCCGCACTTTTAGTTGCATTAATTATCTGAATACTTAGACACATTTTGCTTCCTTAAAGCTTCTTTGACTCAAACACAAATTATATTAGATAAAACTACTACCGGTATGTAATTGTGATATTTTAAATAGGTACTTTTACCCATACCAACTGATAAAAATGTTTGTCTCGTCTTAGCTTATTTTATTAGGTCAGGTTGAACTAACCGGGTATACTTGTGTGGTTTTCCCAATATATTTGTTTTTCCACATATATAGCATAAATATGTGGATAGCTTAAATGGCATACTAGTTAGCCCAAGAGCATAAACATATACAATCTTCTTCATATATTTGTGATAGCCTTAAAAAAACATGCACTCCTGTAAAGGGTGCCTTACACATTCACTATTACTTACAGCATTCATATACTGTCAGTATACTGATGTGTAGAGATCTGACGCAACTACCTGTCAATATTTGCCTAGTTTTACAGTAATATTGAACGTGTGAGGGGTATTACAAAATTTTGTCAAATTTTTCAGCCATCACCTGCATGCACATATATTATAGTAAGTAAATCTTTAAAGTATTTGTTTAAATAACATAAGCCATGGCTGAAGTCAAAGATAAAGAAGTGCTTTGTGACTTCTGAAGTCACCAACGCAACAACTCTTTAAAAACATGAGGGCTCATTCTAAAATTATTCTTGAAATCATGAGGGTCGGAAATTTCTGTTTCTTTCAATAGTGTTAGGGTGATGTTACACTGTCAAAGATCTTTTATCTAAAGAACCCGCTCGTGGGTAGTTGCTACGGTAGCGTGTGGCATCAAACCTGAGGACGAGGAGATCGAGTTTGAATCTTGATCGGACTGGGTGTTTCCTATGTTTCCACTCTCCCATGCAAGCGGTCATCCTCTAATAACCCCATTCCAATCCATAGTAATTATTAATGAACCCAAGGTTAACCTGTAAATTTTTAAAATATTTACATCTTTTATCAAAGATTGTTGCGGGGTCACACGAACCTGAATATCAAGAATTTGAAAGCTAAGACAAAATTCAGGAATAAGTCAGGGAATTTGACCATAAAACGGGAAAATGAGGCATTATCATTATTTTATCAAAACAAGAGAAACTTTTTTTTAAACTCATTTCTATTATTCTATATTATGGCAATCACAGATAAAGTGAACTAATAATAACCTTCAGACACATTGTGTTGCTTTGATTATTTTCTTAACCTGAACCAAGGTCATCTAATGCACATGTGTGTAAACTTTGTTTAGGTTTAAGTGGACCGGGAGGGTCAATCAAATTCACGAGACTATATCCGATCAAGTATTTCATTAGTATTCACTTGCATGAGTAATGAACAAAAAACTAAAGCAACAACAATATTGTATACTCCACTGTTCTGAGTCGTTCCTGGTTTCTCTTAACAAATTACGTGGATTTGAGTCTGGAGCTCCCATCACTGGGACTGACACCTTTGTCATTATTATTATTGTTAGCACCGCGTCTTACTACCCGTTCGGGTTATACGCACTTAAGCTAATATGTAATGGTAGGGTGATTGTGAGATGAAATGGAGGACCTACAGTTTAAGTGGATCCGAACCACGGTGGAGCCTGGCATTCCTCACATTCACAAGTTGTGGGCTCAGTGCTCACCAGTGTAGATCACAGACAATTAATATCAGTTCAAATATGTGTGCCATTGAAAATCGATCCATACTTAGTGACCGACAGTTTTATAAACAGTTAAAACATGACTAGTGAAAAATTTAAAAAATTTTGTATGGAAAACATGGAAAAGTCAGGGAATTTGAAAAAGGAATTTCTGTGGCCACCCTGTTATAGAACATGTTATATGGTTTGATCAAAGAAAATGGCGATTGAAAAATAACATGGATGTGCGAGGCAGTTAAATATATAACTGGCAAACTATGAAGAAATCTCATGTCTTCAACACATGGTCGAACCCACAGTCGTTTCATCGGGTTTTCTTTTTAGTTTCAAGCAGCAATGAGCTTATCACATCACTCTCACAGTCGTTGCACATGAAATTAAACCAAGTAGAGTCCATTTTTAAATTAAGCTACTGTAGAAACTTTGAAAGAAATTTGATGTAGTGTAATAATAACACATCTTTGATCAAAGACGGTTCAGATTTTGATTAAAGAAATATTTTTCTTTGATCATAGAACTTAGACAGTTTAATACCACCTTTACATACGTGTATATTTCACGCTTTGCAATCCATTCTTTAATTCACCCCTCCGGCCTCTCTTCCTGTTCAGCTCTACGGCTAAAACATTTGCAAAGCGTGCATTTCCTAAACCAGCGGTTCCCAAAGCGTTTTCCGCAAAAGATCTCCTAGTGCTCCATGAAGAGAATGGAGAGAAAAATAAAATAAATTTAGCAAGATCTCAAAACTGTGTCTTTTGCGGCCATTAAATACCGTAAGTATTGGGTATAAATTATTCATCTCTAGCAGCGTGCTGTGAATCAGTGTAGATAGCAAGTGTTATAAAGCTGAAGTGCATATTGTCATGCATCACCTCATCAGCTTTGGCCGGCGCACCTTCTTGGAACTATGCAAAACATCTAAAACGTCAGCGAAGCACACAGACTGCACATGGCAAAACCAGACGGATACCAACGGTGCAAGCTAACCTTGTCTCTGTGAGAACTTCACCGCGCTTTCAGATACGATGGTTAGCTTCAACAACTTTCCAGAATTTTTTGGGAATACTATCGTAATTCGGCTTAGTACCTATGTTATAGGTGCTAGGTGAAAATATCGTTGCCCTTATGCCAAAGACATTATGTGCAAAATTGGTGTTTTGATTAAATGATAGTTAAAGCTCTAATTTTCAATGAGTTTCAAAGGAAAAATTAAGTTTATATCAATATTTAAGCTATTTAGAAGTTGAAAAATAATTTGTGCTTTTGCTATACAATAATATACTGACTAACAACTTTAAAAATGCATTTAGATAAATACAGCAAAAAAATGCACTTAGGTACCTTTGGCATTAGGGCAACAATAGTGCTCCGTGATGACTTTCTCTACTTTAAAAGTGCTTCACAATTCAAAAAGTTTGGGAACCACTGTCCTAAACCATCCCTCACTAGTAAGATGTGTACTAACCAAAATACTGTTTGTAATATTAAACGTGTGAGGTGCCCTTGAAAAAATTTAGTTCGCTTATCAAATTTTAAAGTCGATATATGCACTTTTTTGAACCTGTGAAAAGAAAATTTCCTTAATAGCTCCGTGCCTTGCTGTAGGTCTATTTTAATCCCTGATTATGTATAAAGATGTCATTAAAATCATCCATTAAGAAGTGTTTTTATAAGACTTTCAACTATTTTTATTAAAATTACACTTATATTAAAAGATCAGGTTCAGTGTTTGAACCTAATGTAGTTGATTTTATTTTGTGCGATGAAAACAAACAACTGACTTGTTTTAATATTATAATAAGGTGTTTGATTATCAAATCTTGTAAGTTAGCTGTAAAAAAAAAATGCGAAGCTGTTATTAATTTTAGAGAGTAATTCACCATCTAGATATCATATTTTGAAAATTTAAAAACACCTAGACACGGGAATCGAACCCGAGACCTTTGGCTTACTAAAAAAGGTCCCGGGTTCGATTCCCGTGTCCAGGTGTCATTTTTCAATTTTTCAGAATGTAAAAAAATAGTTCATTCAATATCTACTCACACCCGCCTTGGTGGTGTAGTTGGCTAACGCGCTAGTCATGTTGAGCTTGACCGCCGAGGACGGGGAGATTAAGGTTCGAATCTCGTCGAGGGAACTGGGGGTGGTTTTCCCTAAATGGTTTTCCACTCTCCCTCCATGCAAATGTGGGTTCAATTCCTCTGAATTCAACCTTCCCAATTCCTAATCCTATTAGTGTAATTAGTACTTAAGCGTATAACCCGACCGGGTAGTAAGAAGTGGTTCTAAATTTTAAAAAAATAGATCTACTCAACACGAAATCATACACTGAAGCTTAGTGCCACTTTGTTTGACAGGCACTCTTAGCTACAACCCGGAAGGTTGAGACAAGGTTTGAATCCCTGCTGAACACACTTTGATCTTGTGGTGTTCTACTCACAGAATAAAGTAACCTTGTTTACACACCGTAGATACCAAACATAGCACGCCACATAGAAATGCAGCCATTCTGTGAAACGCAGAACATTTGTTGGTTTTTACATTTATTTACTTTAATGTGAGATTTAAGTCCTATTTACTGTTACCAGGCTAGTGGCTAAGCATTTTAAGGCGTTTGACTTTATCAAAATTGACTTTATGGTTTGAATCTTGACAACTTTTTCACATGCATGCTATTTTCATCGTTGTTTTCCTGTCCTCTATCCACACACATGCAGGTGCAGTTCTTCTCCTACCTCTTGGATTAAGTTGTAACTTTGTTTCCATTCTAATGCAGGTGCAGTTCATCTCTTTGGGCCACCCCTTAGATTAAGCCGCAACTTTGTGTTGAACTTGCCTACAAATTTTTTTTTGCATGTTCTTTTTCAGTTAGTTTAAGAAAAGGTCACAATCCTTTTTATTTGTTAATTTACAAATTTTGGGTCATGATGAAGTTCTCCGGGTTTTTTTTTTTTTTTTTTTTTGTAAGGTAAATTGCTAACAACAAAAATGAAATCAAATGTTTTGAATTTGCTAATAAATAATCTTCCCACTCGTGTGATGGCTTTGTGTAATGATGTGTTTTTACAGTATGGTACATTAGCATACTAAAATGTAGCTAAATCAACTTTATTTCCAATAAAGAAATTAAAAATGAATCTCTCTTAATTTGATTCCATGGAAACTAGAAAATAAAATCTAGTCATAGGTTCTTGTCAAGACTTGTTCTGCAGAAGGGCAGAGGGGGGGATTGCAACATGTGATTCATGTAAAAGTGGGGGGGGAAGTATTTCATTCATGCCTGGGACTGGTCCTGCCTGGTCTACCTCTGCTACCTTCATTCATTTAGTTTGTCTCTAGCAGTGTGTTCACTGTGCTCTCGTTCATAGTTCATCTTTAACTAGCAGTGCGTGTGCTGTTTTTGCTGTGGGTTGTTGCTTCATAATGTTCTGTAAGCAAGAATGTTTTACTTCTGTTTAGAGTATTAGAAGATTATTTTACATTTAAATTAGTTAATGTTCATTATTTTTTAGTTTTCTTAATGTTTAATGTTTTGTTATATGGCACCCAACGTACAGTCATATTGTAGTTTATCTTTATCAAATATATTGGTGGGTTAGTTAATATCTTTGGATATTTTTTATTTATAGCACTTGTATATGAAGACATCTTTGGAATAAAAAAACACAAGTTTTGACATTAAAAAACACACTATTGGGTTTTTTTTGTTACCGCACAGACTAGATGCCTATTATAGGTGTTTGCATTAACAGATTTGTGTGTGTCCGATAAGTTTATGAAACTTTTCTACAGAATACAAGCTATATTGGGTTTTAAAGGGTTAATTTAGGTCATATAGAGAGATTAACAATTGTGTGATCATTGATTAACAAGTTTCTTTTCTTCAAAAGTCAATAAATTTTTTTTAAGATAAGTAAATAAAACAAACATTCCTGCTACAGGAGGGGTGCTAGGCTTAAGTGTTTTGGATAAAGGAATAATATTTTGTGTTCTGGTTTCCAGGTCTCGCAAATGTCCAGAAGAGAGATAGACAAGAGAGTAGTGACTCTGATGAAGGTAATTGTGTTTTATCTTCATGGACTTAAGTTTAAAAATTTTTTTAATAATAATACAGTAGGTTGTCTACCATCCGGGAAAATTGGAATTAGCTGGGAATTTCAAGTGGTTAGGGAAAAAAGAGAATAAGTCGAGGATTTGGTAAATTAACCCCCAAAAAAACCCCAGGAAAATATTGTTTTACTCAAAATATGAAATACAATAATTTATTTAATCAGTAAATTAAAATGTGATTCAAAATGTTCCCCCCTCTCCCCTTTTGTAGAATATTATGTTAATCCAATAAAAACATGTTTATTTAAATTTTAAAACTGATTACTATTCATAAAAAAGATAAATAAAAACATGGGGGTGGAGAGTTTAGAAAGGTGTTACATACTTAGTCGGGAATGAATTCGGGGGGAGGGGGGAGAGAGTCTGGAGTTTCATTGGTCAAGTCACCATGTAAAAATACTAAAAATTGTTCTAACCTTAAGATATAAAATCCTCAGTACTACAATCTTAGGACAGTATTAAGAACGACGACCCGCCTCGGTGGCGTAGTTGGCTAACGCGCCAGTCGTGTTGAGCCAGACCACGAGAACGGGGAGATCGAGGTTCGAATCTCGGTCGGTGAACTGGGGTGGTTTTTCCTAAATGGTTTTCCACTCTCCCACACAAATGCGGTTCACTTCCTCTAAATCCAACTTTCCCATTCCTAATCCATTAGTGTAATTAGTACTTAAGCGTATAACCCGAACGGGTAGTAAGACGCGGTGCTAAAATTAATTAATTAATTAATTAAAGAACGAGGCTGGCTGTGGTGTTAGTTTTGTGTTGGTGATTACATTTTCAGTTTAGTATAAGTGTGCAATCATTTTATCAAGAAATTATATCAGAGTTTTAGGGTTGGACAACAATCCTCCACTTACACTACACTAGCAGGCACTCGACCCTCAGCCACCCTTAGAACACATCTCTGAAAGTATTTTTTAATTGATGTGAACATTATTGTTTCCCAGATTACGCGTCTAAGAGGTCGCGCTACCCACTCTACATCAAGCTTGAGTGCGAGTCATACCACTCGGAGGCGAGTGAGAGCATGCATAGTGTTCAAGAAAAAGAGACGGGTATGTAATATTGGTTGACTCCAGCATGGTTTTATCTAGTGTTTCATTTTTAACAATGCTCTTTCGTAAGGAATGGACTTGGAAAAGTGGGATGATTTGGACTGAGATTTTCTATATTTTACTTTCTTTCTTGCTTTCTTTCATTCTTCAAAGTCATGCAATAATATTTTATTTAATTTTCTTGGGATCTACAGGCCTTCACGATATATTTTGGCTTGAGTCAGCCCATTTTTACAAGATTGTATATTATATTGGTGTCAGTTTCGTCATATTGAATATGACTACCCAAATTAATTGCTAGGGTCGACTTCAGTGGTCTTAGGTTAAAGTGCTCACCTGATGTTTGTGGGCTCAAACCCAGCCGGGGTCAACAGATTTTCCTTGAGTGAAAAAGATGTGTAGAACAACTTCCTTCGAAGTGGAAGTAAAGCCGTCAGTCCCATGTCAATTGTGGCATATAAAAGAATTCTGGAAGGTATGTGCCAATACCTTTTCTTTCAAAATTGGTAGGCTCTTTTGCTCTCGCTCATAGAAATTATCATGTGCTGGTATAATCAGTCTGTTCAGAAAGTGCATGTTAACTACCTTAAATAAATAAATTTCTAGGAGCCCATCCTAGCTGTTTTTATTTATATATATAACACACACATATAAAAACAAGTTAAGGATGCGCCTGACCTGCATCCTTTTAAATAGCACCAATCTGGCACAAATAATAACCTGTTAGAAGCTTTGTGTAACTCTTTACTATTCTTGTAAGACAACATTCTGGATGTGAAGATTTGTTTGAAATGGGAATTCAGCAAAGAAAATTAAAGAATGTAATTACTTTAAAATAATGTACTAATCTTGTTATTTCCTCCGGTTATTCACTTTAGTTCGAGGAGAGCTTTCTTTGTCCCACTCAACTAAAATTGAGACACTAAGGTATTTTACTTGTACGAACAGCCAAGCACTAGGCTCTCATTGCATTTTGTTGTCATTGATGGGATTTCTGGGTTAAATATGTCTGTAAAAGGTAGAGGAGGTTGAGAGTGTAATTTCAGTGAGGTTTCTCTGTCTAGGCTAATACCTGCCTCGTCCATATATTAGGTAGTCGTTTTCTATGACTTTTGCTGACACACAATACTTTCAAATGTTTACCTCTTTAGTGTGAGTTAATAAAATCGTGTATGGTGTTAGTAGACATGGTCATATCCCGGCTTTGTTGACTGTAAACTTGATAAGGCTCTTCACCTGATGAGCTGCTGATTTATGTCTTCCTTTCTATCCCACCTTCTTTGTCTTGTTTCACATTCGTTTGGCTTGCCTTGTTAACATATCCGGGTAATGGTATAGTTGAAATGTTTTTAAGACAAACATTTTTGTTTGAAAGAAATTTGAGGTATATATTTTTTATTTGAAACTTTAAGGAATAGTAAAATAAATGAATTTAATAACAACTATTTCTGACTCATTACAAATTTAAATAACATTCAATCAAATCGTGAAACTTGTAGCTGCCTACTTAAAGACGGTTTTCTTTTTTCTACGCCTTCAAATGTCATACTAAGCCTTACAGGTATTATCTTAACTCACACTTAAGAAAATAATATTGTTATACAATATTTAATGAAAGTTCATTTTTTGGTCATTATTTTTAATATATAACCTCTTATGGAAACTTGGCAATTATTTGTATTGGAAACATATATATTAATTGTTGTAATTGTTTTTAAAATTTTATAAATATTAGAAAAATTTTTGATATTGGCAACATATTTTCTTTATCTCAATATGATTAACATAATTACCGTAATATTAGGCTACAATTTCACTCAAACATGGACCTGGTTTGTCATTTACAACTATTACTTCCATATCAATTAAGGTGCCCACTCACTTGCAGTTATTAGAGGAGTCACGACCTGCCGGTCATTCGCCGAAACTGAAAACTGCTTGTGTGTGTTGTTTGAAGATATTTGTCACAGAGGTTTATTGAGACCGATGATGATCCACCAAGATTCTTGTCTGAGGGTTAAGTTCAACAACAAAACCCCCCCCCCCCCCCACACACACACACACACACACACACCAGCTCTGGGGCAAGTCCCAGCCTGCAGGTAACAGATCGAAGCTCAAACTGCATATGTGTAAATACTTTTTCTCAGTTAATTAACGAAACCCTGAATTTTTAAGGAAATTTATTGATTAAAGATAATTGCTACGCAAATAGATACCTTAGGCAGACAGGAAAGATGCTCAATGATTCGGCACAATTTGGGTCTACTCTTCCAAACTTCATCCTGTTGGTATAAACCTTGAAGTAGCAATCAATCTTTCTTTGACGCTAATAGCACTCCTCATTCTTGTGTTTTGTTTTCTTATTAACGGTTCTACTAAATCTAGCAACATTTGAAATGATTACTTGCTCATATGTAAATAATTTTTTTTAAATCTTCATTGCTTGAAAATCAAAGCTCCCTTATAAGTATCATTTGTGACAAGTTATTCTTTCTCTGTAACCACTCTTTAACCCAAAAAGCCCTTCCCCCCCCCTTTTTTTTTGTGGTGTTATTATCAACAACGATCATATTTTTTTCCACTAGAGACACACACACACACAGTTTTTCAGATTTTACTGATAACTTAAAGCCGATACTTGCCTACGAATCCTAGGATACATTCTGTGTGTGAGGGTGGGGTGATTATTTCGATTACCTGTAGGCTGTTAACTGAGAGAATTTAGCATTCGGTAACCAAAGTCATCTAATGTGTGCTGGTTTTCGATCACCAACTTCAGTCCTGGCCTGCACATCACTGCCTCCCCAATATCTGCAAGTGAGTGGACACCTTTAGTTACTTTTCAATGGCGTGAGCTTGTTATTATATTTTATAAAGTGGACTTCATTTAATTATTGTCACCTTGAAGGTTAATGTATAGTTCATTATGTTTTATTAGTTTATAATTTATACTATTATCTGTGATTAGGTACATATTTTGTATTTCTCCCCTTTTTTTATTTTAGCTGAGAAGATTGTACTAAACGGGATTCATCCCATATTTATTTTGTTTTACCAAGAAGATTGTACTAAACGGGATTCATCCCATATTTATTTTATTTTACCAAGAAGATTGTACTTAAAGGGATCCATCCCATATTTGTTTTTATTTAGTCGAGAAGATTGTGCTTAAAGGGATCCATCCCATATTTGTTTTATATTAGTTGAGAATATTATACTAAAAGGGATCAATCCCACTATATACTATTATTATTATTATTATTTAGAGATGGGTCCGATCCGAACCACGCAAACTATAAGAAATTAACTTTTTATTATTTACCCCCCTCACTGTTACCTATTGGTAAAAATTTCAGTTAACATTTTAATATTATTTGCATAATTTAATTTGCTCTCGATGTGTCTTTTAATGTGACTTCACATTCAAGTGGTAAATTAACAACACTGTGGCAGTATTTGTCCTTTAAATAAGCTAGGATAGGTCACTGTAATAGCCAACAATCTGATACCATTACTCACTCTGTAGCACGTCTTATTAACAAGCTCAGGTTCCCAGGTTTGATTCCTGGCATGGCCGAAAACTTTATTATTGGATAAATTGAGGCTTACCCTTTTATATTGATGAATTAATGACTGTGGTGCTGGTTGTTGTGTGTGTTCTAGAATTATGTCAATTTGTAATTGGGGAGTTGATAATTCCCCAAATTAAAAACAAAAGGCCAACACACAAGTCGCTAAGATTATGCTAATAAAACTGATTTTTGGATTATTTATTATTTTTTAAATCTTGTTCTTCGAGTCCCTTGCATGAATGACCCATCTCTATCTTTAAATCTTGATTTGTCGGGTGAATCACCTACGCATGTTGATATTGTTCACAAATTTGTTCAAATAAAAGGATTACTTTACTATGGTTCTTAGTGAAGGAATGTATTGATAGTTAAACTTCCACAGAAATACTCATGAAATCGAAAGGGGAGGGGGGAATTATGTAGTCACACTTAAGTTTTGTAACATAAATACTGTATTTGACTTATTAGCAGCCGGGGACTTTAGCTGTAGCCATGACATAAGTATTCCAAGAATGTTTTTATATTGTGTTTCTTTGTTTGAAAATAAAAGTAAAAATATTTTTTGTTTTTATTTATTTTAATTTACTTAGCTTTTATATAATTACACCAGGGCACCAATTGTAGCTGGGGTAAAAATTAAAGTTATTACTGTAGTAGCCATTCAAATACAGTATATCACTCGAGACACTTTTACGACATTTCTTCAAAACGTTGGCAGGAATAGTATTTTTATGGGATGGACTTGATAAACTACAATAAATCTATTGTTTACTTGATAACTGACAAGAATGAGCTATGTAAACTACATTCATATTTTAAATAAAATGGTTAAGAATGTTGTTGACTTAAAGCAGGGTTGTCCAACGTTTTTCATCCAAGGATCAAATAAGATTATTAGTTTTCACTGTGGGCCAGAAATATATTTACTAGTCTCATCTACTTAATATAGGTCTACAAACAACATTTAATAAACAATTATTTTTAAAACTTATAATTGTATTTTTGATTGATAGAATCTTCCAAATTTTAGTGCCAAAGAAAAAGTGTATTAACCTCCCAAAAACGTATTATGAAATATGCACCCATGTACATGCACTTTACCAATTAATCTAGCATTATAAATATAAATTTATGCATATTTTGGTTTTAATTATTAGCTTTTCCATTGTCACTGAGGGTTTCCCTTTAATTTTACTTCAGGATATTGTGAGGGTCATAGTTTGTGAGCTGGATCACAATGACCTAAAGGATCACCGCAATTATTTATCTTGGAGGTATTAACAAGACTAATTTTACAAATATGAATGAACATAATGGATAATAAAGAACATATTTATATATTCATCATATTTAAAGTTTTCTACAAGTTATTTTATTTTTAATATATACCTGTAGAGAGAGATTCACTAAAGGTATTAAATTTAATAAAATTAAAATTTTTCACTTTTGAGTTTCAAGAAATCTTTCTCTAAACACACACAAAAAAATTATAATAAGGTTTTATTCACACTTAAGGTAGTGACGTAGGGGACACGAGAAAAGGCCAGTTTTTTTTCAGTTTTTATAGCAAAACATTTCTATGGTCAAACTAAATCAAATATGTGAATAGGCTGTAGTGGTAGTAAAGCCTCAATTACACATGGTGAGATTACTAGCTACTTGCTGCGGTAAAGGAGGTGGTGAGTTAACTAGCCAGTGAGCTTACATTCGGTAAGTTTAATACAGGGTGTCTTCTATCCGAGAAAACTAGAATTAGCGGGAATTTGGTAAATTACCCAAAAAAAAGAGAGGGAAATGTTGTTTTACTCAAAATATTAAATATAATAATCATAAATCAGTAAATTACAATGTGATCAAACTGTCTTTTTTTGTTTGTAGCCTTGTCATAAATTTTATAATTCCTAGTAGACTTTTAATACAAATTTTAAAAAATACATGTTTATTTAAGTTTTAAGACTTATTATTATTCATAAAACAGATTAGTAAAAAAACTTGGGGAGGGAGGTTGGAAAGGCGTGACATACTTTAGAAACGGGAAGTTTTAGGAAATGATCAGAGAACGAGCCGGGAATTTCATTGGTCGAGTTAAGTAGGCACCATGTAAAGCAGAAAGTTAATTCACAAGTGATCTCACCCTATGTAATTGAGGTTTAAGACATAGAAACCAATCAAGATCTAGGCTATTATTTATTTATTGACTTTACCACCCATAATTCACCATTCACTTTGTTTTTAGGTTGTAACCATCTAAATGTGCACAAAAGGAACCATTACATCATCACCACCACATTTAACAATTTAGCTGCTCACAAATTTATTCACACAAACTTTGCTCTGTGCTTCACAATTTTAACAATGACTGGCTCAGTATACTGTTTTAAGAATGACTCGATGAACAAGCTTAATTAATTCTTTTGCTAAAAAAATAAATAAGCTGAGGAAAATTAGATTAGAGTTTTAACATTTTTTTCCTCCCTTAATACTTGTTAACTATGCAGAGTTACTATTATTACAATAAAAAAAATATTTTTTTTTAAAACATTTCTTAGGCGGCTTATAATGAAGCCACTAGGAGGAAAGCCGATAGTTTTCAAAGGCAAATAACTCAACTTTAAATACTTTGTTTTATAAAATGACACTACACCAAGAATGATTGATACACAACAGATGATCCGTCATCTTTCATAAAAACACCCAAAAGTTTAAAAATGGCTGGGCTAAACCACATTTATCATCTCTGAGGAAACTTTTTTTAATGTGTGTAAAAAAACTTGTTCCAAATCTATACTTTTCTTTTTTTTTTAAGCCTGCAGTGAGGAGTGTTTGTGGATTTATTTCTCTTATTTATCATGAAAAAAACCAAGGTTGTCATGAGCTTTTTTTCTTCGCTGGCACACATGTAGATTTTGCACATGATACAAGCGACTTGTCATCCCACACTGAGTTGTCTGACGATGGCGCAGTGGGGCAAAATCAAGTAGAATTTGAAGTCGCTAGCGCCTCGGAAGATGGAATTCCCGAGATTTCCTCAGAAAGCGACGACGTAAGTTTTTTTTACCAATACCCTATCACCTGCCTTCGGAACGTATGTAGAAAGATTGGAGGATGTAAGGTCATGCCGAGCATTTGCTTATATTGTGTATTCTTGGTGGGAATCAAATATGCTGTAAATAAAACAAACCCTTTTAACTTGTCTAAAAATAATTTATTAATATAATTAAAATAGTTTTTAATAAACTTGTGTTTCAAACTCAAATAATAGACATGCTTTGGTAAAAATAAAAATAAATACTGTTTAGTAATGCAAAGCATATAATTTACATACCTGATAAAATCCAAGACAATAAACTATAATCTTGCTACTCTATAATCACAATATTCTGTTAAGATAAAATAAACTATTCATTTACATTGTTAAAATTAAATTACCCAATTAATGATCAAAGCGACATTGTTTCGAAAGCCAAAAAATATATTTAAAAAAGGCTTAGTTGTTTTAAAAAATCTTTGATTAAAGAACTGCTCTAAAATACCAATTTAATACAGTAATTTGTGAATGTAATGAATAGTTAAAGTCAGTAGTTTTTACACTATTTATAACACAAAACAATTTTTGAAAAAAAAAAGTTTGTTTAAATTTCTACTCATAATAAATAACACCAAAACTTATTTTATATTTGTTATGGTCTAAGGCACACTCTCACAATAGACTAGACTGTCGATAACTGGGAAATCGAGTTTTAATCCTGGCCAGGTGTACTGAGGGTGATTTTCCCTAAATGGTTTTACACTATCCCTAACTCATGAGCATAATTAATACATATATAATCTGAAGTTCAGTAGTAAGACACGGTGCTAAAAAAAACTAAAATAGTACAAAATAAATGTAGTTAATTCTTTGATCTCCTTTCTTTATTCACACACTTTGTGTTTCTGCTTACAATTGTTAAATGACAAATTATTTATTTCTATGCCATACAACAAAATAAATTATTAAAATTAAATACTTTAAATTTGTATTAGTTATAAATGTACCGTAATCATAGAACAGTAGTCTTTAGAATAGAGGATTCTGAAGTAGACTTAAATTTTGTTTGCTAAAAGCAGCCTTGAATACCTTATAGAATTTTTTAGCCTCTTGTAAATTGTAAATTAAAAAGAGCATGGGTAGATTAAAAAACCTTTCCAAGTAAAATCCTTATTTACCAATATTTTCATAATTACATGGATATCAAATTTGACTCTTTAAGTGAATGCACTTAATTTTATTTTTTAAAGGGAAAAAACCCTTGAAAAATGATATCTATTTTTTTCTGTGAAAATGCTGCCATTTTATTAATATAGGAATTTAAAGAAATAATTTTCGAGTTTCAGTATCCATCATGGTCTACTAGCACCAAGTTTTGGAAAATTAATGTAATAAGATTTTCTTATTTCCCTTTTTTAATTGATACGGCGAAAGTTGTGGAAAACCTTAAAATAATTTATAACAAATTGATGATTTCAATTTGTTTCATCATCTCTCACTCCCAATAAGGGTTTTAGTGAGGAAGGTTAGGGTTTTTGGATCAAGGAAAAGTCAGGGTTTTTTTTGTTGTTTTTTTTCCCCCGAAGATTTTGGGGCCATTCACAATGTTGGTTATCACTTTGTTAAAATTATTACATTTGATGTCTTTTTAAGGATTTATTTGCAATTTTATAGCTACACGTTAGAGACAATAATATCCCAAATGATATGCTAATACTCCCAAAGAGTTTAAAACTAATTATATAACAAGCTTAATGTGGTTAATGCCGGTGTATGTATATTCCCTATTTGGGATATTTGTGTGACATACTGACGGTCTTTCTCGTGCCTTCCTTAGGCCGGTGATGAGTGAGTGTGTGTATGTTGAGTGTGAGATTGAGTGCATCGCAAGCTACTCTTAAAGAGAAGATAGGTCATTGTTTGTGCAACTCAAAAAATTTACTTACATGATTATGATTCGCAACTATTTATCCACTGTAAACCACTATTAATAGTTTATGAATACATTGTATTTATTTATTCCACCTACCTCTTTTGTAAAAAAAAAATTCTTTGTTATTAAATAAATATTATTTCAGTGTGTGGTGTAGATTTTTTTATGAGCGAATGAATATAATATTGATGTAAATTAAGACAGTCCTGCACAAGCTATTGCCTCGTTAGGATTAGGTAGTAAATCGTTCAAAAGGATGCACATCAACTATGCAAGAACAAAAGCTGCCAACTCCGAGAATTCTCCACGTCTCTTCTTGCAAACGAGGATCGAGGTTGGTGCTTCATTTTGCCACCAATAAGAGAGAAGCAGCAAATAAAGTAAGTTTGTATTTTTCAAGTTTAATTACCAGTTGATGGATTGTTTTTTGAAAAGCTGTAGAGTTTTGTTTTGGTTGTGTTGTAATGTTTGCATTGTTTGATTTTTTTTATGTGTGCGTGTGTGTGTTAATATTATTAGATGATTTTCTTGCAGATATAATTAATTCTGAAATTTTATAATAATTTTGCACCACTTTTAATTATTATTGGGAGCCAGAATGGACGCAGTTGTATTTTAATACACTTATAACCAACCACAAACCAATATTTGAATAAATTGCTCACATTTTGTGTGTAAAATATAGGTTTAGATTAGAAATAGCTACATACTATAGCAAATACAAACTTTCTTTGAAAAATAGATGTAGAAAATATACCCAGTCTCAAAATTTTTTTTTTTTTTGCAAAAATAATAAATTATATGTTAATTTAGCTTCCCCACGTATGTCAACTAAAACTGTGTGGGTATATAATACTGTTGCCTTAGACCCCTAAATACCATATTTCACCACATAATTGTCGCATATGTATGCCTAGTTGTAAATAACTAAATCACAATTTTGCTGGAGCAAGAAAGGGAGGAAAACTCCAATATGGAAAACTTCTCGTTACAGTGTGTTTGGTTAGAATTCCAGTCATATTCAGGCACTCTAGCCCTGCTGAAATTAGGCCCCAATTTTATTATGAAAAGACATAGCTGACAGATAAAAAAAAAGTCACAAGATCTACTTTCACGCATTCATAAATTAACTCCTATTATCTGTAGCTGTCACTGTGACGTCTTGTTGATGTTGGCAGGCCTTAGCGTTTTGCGTGGTGGCTACAACAGCCATCGTACAGAACAACAGCGACCTCGCCGATACCTCTGGGGATGATGATATACCTTCAGGTGATCCGGAGCTGTCCCTGGCAGACTACTGGACCTGCTGCATGTGCAAGACCAAGAAAAACAACCCCATGTATCGCTACTGCGAGAAGTGCTTCAGGGTGAGATAACAGTGCCAAAGCCAGTACTACACTGAATATCATCTTCGAGTGAACTGCAACTCACTTTCAAGTGTAGCCACTTTTGGTTATCATAATGTGAAGGGGGGGGGTGTACCTTGGGAATTTCTTAATTAATAAAGCATGCACATCATGATGAAATACATTACTTAATACACATTTAGTAAAAACTAAATATTTATAACTGCACATAATAAAATAATTTTACAGTTTTTCAGACTGAAAAATATAAATACTTACATACCTAATCACACCATTCCCTAATGGGTAGGCTAAAAACTTAAATAAACAACTCTGTATTTAATTCATCTTCACTAACTTTCTCCAGTTCCCTATCCTTGCATACTCCCATCGCTTCAACAATCCATATTCTTAAAACTCTTTAATGTTTCTCTTTTTCACACATTTGTTACAAACATTTAACCATGTCTTACATGGCCTACCCCTTCCTGTTGAACCACACACTCTACCTTCATATATTTGCTTCGTCACTCGATCCCCACTCATCCTCTCAACATGCCCAAACCAACGTAAGACACTTGTTTCACATTGACCTATTGGGTTCCCTTTCAATCCACACACCTTTAGCCCCATTCATTACTGACTGTCCATATGAGTTTTTCTGCAAACATTGCTTAGATATGATTATCTCATTCACCTTGCTCTTGTGTTCCTACTTCACAAATATACAAACACACAAAATATCAATTTAATCACTCCCCCTCCCCTACTAAACATCATCAACTTTTTCCATCCTGTGGCCGAGTCACTTTGCTAACTATTCTTAACTTATAGTTGTCATCAAGTTTTCCAATCCAGCATTTTACTTTATTTTTCTCGAGTATGGGTTTATTTCAGCCACCGGCTTACTGAGCCTGTCGTGGCCTACACCTGAGTTGTGGGGCTGCCGCTTATAGCTCCTCAGGTAGACCTTCCCTAACTGAGGCCATGGGGGCTGATGATGACTTAGCTCATCATCACTAACCCTCTCACTCCCAGTCCATCAAGCTGGGAGCCAACTGGCCAGATCCTGTTCCAAGCTGGTGGATTTGGCCCTGATCAGTCTCCTCTCTCTCGTCTGCACCTGACCTGGTTTCCACTGGGTTCAACCCAACCTGCACCAGGTTACTCAGATCCTTGGGTACGCCACTTGGCGGTGAAATCAGGATTGGGTAGGAGATATTAAGTGGCACCCACTAGATAGACTCCCACGGCACACCACTACCCGTTCGTACCTCTCCCTCTCCTTAACATGGTTTGTATAAAATAACACTTGTCATTATCAACTGTTTCCAGCCTGTGGCTGGGTCAGTTTAGTAAAATCCCTCCATCTTCCTCTTTCCTTCCACCACAAACAAAGGCATTCCTTCATTTTATATCTTTTGTGATAGTTGTTAAAACACAGAACCAAAACTGTAACTTTACCACTGTGCTACGGGCAACACCAATAATCCAGCTCTGCAAAATTTGTCGTGTATTTGAAATAATACTGGCCACACAGGAACTGGATAGTGACACTGTTGTTTCACATTAAAAGATAATAGAGATGGTATTCAATGTAGTAATTGGCAAATTAACTTAGTCAATACATTAGGACGTCATCAGTGCACTTGGTAAGAATCAAACCCTACTGTGATAGGTCAGGGACATTCTAGGGTATTTTTTTGTGTGAGCAATAGCTATAGCTTTCAAGAATTTGTTTTATATTTGGAAGAAGGTACATGAAAGGACAAAATTATTTGTTTCTATCCACCTTTCCTGTACCTTTTCCCAAAGATAATACAATTACCTCATAAAGGGAAAAAAGAATATGGATAAAGAAAGTGTCTTGAAAATTTGAGCATCCATTAAATTTTAATCATATGGATGCCTAGTAAAAATAATTGTAGTTTATTTCATTTAATGCGAAATAAAAATAGATAATTCTTCAAACATCTATTAAGTGGGCCACTTTAGTTTATATTATATTTCATTTTCTAGGAGTAAAATTTATTTGACAATTATTAACTTTGAAAAGAACTTCAACGATGCACCTATAAAAATGTGCACACAATTTCTTGGTTTACTTGTAAATGCAAACTGTCCAAATGAATGTTATAGTTGAACACACAAAAGAATCTCTATACTTAATAATTTTTGTATACTGATATTTTAAGTTTAATTATCTATTTATCATGTATTATATTTTGGCCTAGCAGCTTTGCAGCCTATGCAATGGACATAAGCAGTTCCCTTGCTTTCTCACATGTGGGAGATGTTACAAGGTGAGTTGCTCAAAAGGCAATAATTACACTTTATTATTTACATTCACACCCGCTTTGTAGTTCGAACGGTCTAAGGTGTCACTCTTTCAATAGGCTCGAATGACATTGATGAGATCGGGGTTTGATTTCTGGTCGGTTGTACTGAAGAGGTTTCTCTTCATTGGTTTTTCCATTTTCACTTCAAACAAATGTAGATACACTTAATTCAAATTCAACCTTCCTAGTTCCTAACACATTAGGTTAACTACCCTAGTGACCGAAAATAAGCCACATTGTTTTCCCAGAAACAGTTTTGATATAACCTTAATGCGGGCTATAATCACACTCTTAGATAATAAGTACCAAATTTTGTATCTTTAAGATCACATTCGTGCCAACACAAAGGTGGCTGCCGAAACCTTCAAGATTAGTTTATTCAATGCATTCTACTGGCATATATTTTTACTACTATAGGGAACAAAGTGGATTTTATTTGCCTTATAAAAATTTAGCTCCATGATGATCGAAGCTGCTATTCTTTGGTGAGGTGGTCTAGGCGTGAGTACTAAATTCGGAAGTGATAAGATGACAGACACTATTGAAAACAATTTAACTGTAAATATTTGTTTTTCTCTGCAAGTGATCTCAAATTAACTGTAAATGTTTACTATTCCGTGCAAATGATCTCATTTTAACTGTAAATACCATTTTTGTTTTTCCTCTTCAAGTGACCTCTCCCAGAACTTTTATAATAGTTCATTTCCCCACCACTATCCCCTTTATTTTTGATAACATGAAAATTGGCACATTAGTCTATGCTATAAGCAATAACTCGGGATGTAATTAACATATTACGTTGAAATGTTTAGAAACAACTTATTATATTAGGGATCACATTGACATTACTAGGAACTAAATATTATAGTACAAACAACTTATTTAATTAATATTTACAATTAGTTTTCAACTCCAACTCCTCTTTCCTGGTGGTATTCAAATAAACAATCAATTCTGCAGAGGGGCAGGTCACAGTTCCTATACTTCATGAAGTCTGGATGCCTCGACCCTGAGTGAGCTATTTTCTTTTTATTGCTGCAGTTTGCACAAACTTTATTTCTGCCTTTAATGTTTTTTTATTTTATGTAGATTTTTTGGTGAAGGTACACAAACTGGGAGGCTTCTCTTCCTCCCAACTCTTTTGCGCGAGTAAAAGTTTCCTATCATTTGCTTGTAAAGTGCAAGTCTGAATGATTTTTGGGTAAATCCATGGCTTGATAATGCTGGTTGATTTGTTTCACTATAGATTATGAAACTGTTTACAATGGCAGTGTTAAATACAAATTCAAACATATATTTCCACCTTTTTTTTTTTTCTGCCCAAAGAATAGTAGCTTCTTATCTGGTCGGCTCTGTCAACACCACCTATAAATCTGATATACTTTTGTGACTAGAAGAGGACAAGAAACCATAACCCTTTCATTTCCATTACCAGGTTTCCTTTGTACTGGCATTCTTTCACTTGGGTCGCAATTGGTTGACAAAACGCAAATATTCCTGTTGCCTGCCACATTACCTGACTGAGTTAATTTGCCGTCACCTCTCTTCGATTTTGGGCTCTTGGGATTTTTAAGTTCCTTAGGTCACTCCTTGGGGTGAGTCCTCACGATGCAGCGTGCATATGTTTGTTTTTGGAGCAGTATATTCAAGAGCCCTACAGAGGAAAAGAAACTGTCAAAGTACACATGGTGATTTTGGCCTAGAAATCCTTCTGATAAATTTAGTACAACTTGGTTCCCAACAGCCTGTCTTTATATCTTGCTTCTTTCTTGCCAAGATACACATTTGCTTTTAGAACATATCCATGAGGACTTGCTAGGATCCATATTTTGAACCTCCACTTTTTTGGCTTGGCCTTCGCGTATTGTTTTATGTTGCGATGACCCTTGTACGCAACCATTGCTTTATCAACAGCAAGTTCTTTCCCGGTTTTATAACATTTATCGAACATGTCTATAATATCAAGAACAGGCCTTACCTTCTGGAGTATGTAATAGTTCTCTTCGCCTGGTATCTTTTCTTTTGTTACATCACTAACATGACAAGATTTTGTAAGACACACATAACGTTTGTATGTTAGGCATTTACGAATTACAGGGCATTCAATGTCTGAGCTGTGCCAGTAATCAGATCAAATACACCTATGTAGGCCATAATTTCTTCCTCAGTAGTTTCATACCACTCTTGATCCACTTTACCTATTTTTTGTTGCCTAAACGTGGAATATTTATTTGTATTTTTGGCAAAGTGCTGAAAAATGTTATTACCTAACACTATTTTAATATAACATAGTTCATTGGAACCTACAGATAAGTGACGCACAGGACCAGTATTGCCCACATATTCATTTGGAACATCAAATTGTAGCCTGTCAGTAAATGTCAACTAAGGTGGTTTAAAACTCCTTACAGCACCATCACAATCACCACCCCCATTTAAATTGTACCCTCAATATCATTATCGTCAGAACTATCAGATTCACTCCCAGATACATCTTTATTGAGCTCCAAGACAAGCAGATCATCTTGTAAGGAGGCCATTCTGAAGCAAAACTAACAACGCTAAGAAAATAATTAAGTTCATAAGAGATAGACCTCTATAATCAGAACAACTAAATATAAAATAGTTAGTAAATAGCCTAACAGATGACTTAGAGAATGCCGAAATACGGCGAGCACTTTGGAGCGTCCAGGCCGAGAACGACAAATTAACTGCGAGCGCTTTCAAGCGCTTGGGCCGAGAAAGGGTTAATTTGAAGTGATCTCATTTTCATTATAAGTATTGTTCTCATTTTCATTATAAGTATTGTTTTTCTTCTTCAAGTGGTTTAGTAAACACTGATTTGATTATAACTATAAATATTGTTCATATTCTTCCTAATGCCACGTTTAAATTATTTCTTCCATGCACACACTATGTACAGGGTTCCTACGGTCTGGAAAGTCAGGGAAAGTCAGGGAAAAAAATAATGGTCAGGGAAAGTCAGGGAAGCTTAAGAAAAGTCAGGGAAAGTCAGGGAAATGACAATTCATGTCGCACTTCAGTTTCATCGGAAATTGTAAAGCCGCAGAAGGAAGGTGTTGCCAAAAGTGAAAATAGTGTAGTGGCTCGAAGAAACCCTAACACTTTTGTTATGAAAGATAATATAAATAAGGCGGAAGTCATTTGGGCTTTGCAAGTTGTTGACAATAGAATGTATTTCAATTCGTGCAATAATTTAAGTACAATTTTTCAGTTTATGTTTCCCGAGTGTTCCATTGCCAGTGCCTTTACTCTTGTGGAGACAAGGCTGCATATTTCATTGTGCATGGCTTGGCTCCATTCTTTCATAACAATTTACTGGACCACCTAAAATCATGTAACAACTTTGTAATTTGTTTTGATGAAGCATTGAATAAAGTTATTCATCGATGGCAAATGGACATTGTAATCAGATTCTGGGACAAGTAAAATCGTAAAGCTGTCAGTCATTGCTTGGACAGTGTTTTTTTCGATAGAAGCACCACTGAAGAATTACTTAATTATTTCTCTGATGGTATTTCTCCTCTTCCAGTCTCTAAGTTTATACAAGTGTCAATGGATGGCTTAAATGTCAATCTAAAGTTTATAACGCTTCTTCAGGAACAAAATAAAATCTGTCACAGACAATGAAGTATGTATTTTGATAAATCTGAGGACATGTGAGCTTCATGTTGTTCATGGTTCCTTGAGAACAGGAGTGGAACATATCAATTGGGATAAAAATTGCTTATTGTGTCACATGTACTATCTATTCACTGACTCTACAGCTCGTCAAGCATTGTTTACCCAGTTGAAAGGGTGTACAACTTTTCCTTTGAAGTTCTGTGGTGTGCAGTAATTAGAGAATGCAACGTTCTTTCAAAAGGCATTACAAATATGGGACCAGGTTGTTAAGTTTCACAAAGAAGAAAAGCTTCCTAAAACAAAACCTTTAGGGATACTGAAAAGAGCATCCATTCCTGAAGTGTAAACTAGCTTTCTGCAAAACAATTGCAGATGGATTTCAGCTTTTCCTTTTTGATAGGGTTTGATATATTTTTTTAGTTTTTCCATCATTTTCCCTGAACTGATTGGCAAGACGTCTGCGTTGTTATTCTTCCATGAGAGGTGAGGCAAGGTCGGCTGTAGGAGGAGGAGACCGAAATAAATGTAATTAAATTAATATTTCCAAATGAATAGTACCATAAAATTATAGTGGAAATTTTGTGAGAAGTTGGTCAGGGAACCTGGGAAAATAGTCAGGGAAAGTCAGGGAAAAGTCAGGGAGAATTTTTTTACAAATACTGTAGGAACCCTGTATGTAACTTGACACTCATTTTTCATATTAGTGGCTAGCAAAGTGTTTAGCACCTGGTAAATAGGCTGCATGCTTCCTTGACTTGTGATGTGGATGACGGCACATCAGGCCAGACACAGCACAGGTAAGTACCTATGTATTTGTTTTAATCTGAGCCTTTCTTCGGTGTTTAGATTAATTACCTTTATTTGAATGAGTAGCATTTTTTATTCTTAGAATTTATCAGATATGTCATGATCAATGGTTTCCTCGATTCCAATTATTAAATACCTGACTGTATTGTTTCTGTAATGTATTTTCAAATAAACAAACCCAAAAGGGTCAATAGAAAGAAGAAGAAAAAAATTACCCAACTGTCAAACTTGGTCTGGCGAGATCACTAGATATCAAAGGTCATGTATTCAGGGTATCTACCATTTGGGAAAACTGGAATTAGCAGGGAATTCAAAGTGGTTGGGAAAAAACTGGAATAAGTCTGAAATTTAGTAAATTATAAAACAAAATCTGGGAAAAATATTTTACTCAAAAAAATTAAATCTAATAAACATTAAATCAATAAATTACAATGTGATTAAATTTTATTTTGTAGCTGTGTAACATATTTGATAATATTTTAATTCCTAGTAGATTATATTAATACAAATAAAATAAACATGTTTCTTTCAATTTTAAAACTTATTATTATTATTAATGAAAAATATTAGTAAAAAATGGGTGGAAGGGGGGGGGGGGAGTATAAGAAGGTGACATACTTGAGTTGGGAATCTTAGAAAATGATCAGGGAAAAAGTCAGGAATTTCATTGGCCAAGTTGAGTAGACACCATGTGTATTGTACATTTCAATTTATATTTGGATCAAAGAATCAGTTTGTCATCTCTAGAATTTAAGTATTTCAAATTAAGAGGGATAACCAGTAGCACAATTACGTGAGTGGCGCTTTGACTACCATGGGCAACTTATACAGGCTCAGAGATTAAATTGTTGTTCTTGTTTGGACTGTTAAATTGACTCGTCGGCTAATTAACTGGAAAACAAAATTACCTGAGGACAATCAACCTATTCTAACCAAGAAAAACAGTTGACTCTCTAAATCTAAAGCAAGGAATCTACCTGTGTTAGTGGAAGCTCGGGATTTTTTTAAATGTGTTTTTTAGTGTTCTATCTAAGCCATATATTCCGTCATAACCCGGGTAAGTGGCTATCCCTCCATATTTAAACCATGATTTAGCCTAGTTATATGTAACAAATAAAACCTCTCTAACTTTCAAGCTGCCCTGTACGAGTCACCTTTGAGACATTTGTTTCTCCGTATAACCAGAAAATAACCCCTACCTCCCTCTTTCATTTCTCCATCTGACAATCCCTTCACTGTCCAATTGATAAGATAAACCAAGGATAAGGTTGATTGTTACTCAGCTTAAAACTTATGGTTCATCACTACCGGTTATTAATCGCCGATGATTAGATTGGCAAATGGAATCTGCCCATTCATAGTTTACATATTGTTTGACATATTTGTTAAGTATTTTTACTATCTTACTATTGTAAATAGTTAAAAGTTGACCTTATAGGTCCTGGGGTAAAGTGCTTGCCTCAGTACCCAATGTTATTAGGTTCAAACCCCGCCAGGGTCGATGGATTTTTCTTTAGCTTTAAAAATCCTTAGCACAGCTTCCTTCGGAGGGGAAGTAACGCCGTCGGTCCCATGTTGATTGTGGCGTGTAAAAGAAACTTGGAAGATATGTGAAAATACCTTTCCTGGCAAAATTGATAGCCCCTCTCGCTTTTAGAAATTCTCCTGTGTTGATATAATCGAATAAGTCATTTCAGAAAGTGCATGTTAAATATCTCAAATAATATAGTAAATAGAACTTTTTGAGTGCTATAAACTTCTTTTATTTAATAAAATAGCCTATCAAAGCAGTTTTGTTTTAACATAATTAGTTTCAGAGAATAATAAATATCAATATTACCTGTTTCAGCTGAGAAAAAATTTCTGCCCCCAAGACCATCTCGCCTGAAGAAGCGTACCGCAGGAACAAGAGAGCGAAACAGAAGTTGACGAAATCAAGCTCGTTCTGCAGTACTGTCATCCTCAGTAGTGATAAGTCTGATCTCGAAAAGGATCTGCGTTCGGCCAGTTCTGAGCCATTCTCTTCCCTTGATAAACAAACCGACACTTCGAGCCTCGGCTCATCTTACAAACCACATGTCTACATGATGGACGCAGATTCCACAGAGGATTTGCCAAAACGTCAAGTTGTTACTCTGGGTAATCCTACTGGATGTAGCACGGATAAAATAAACAGGGGTGTGGATTGTGTAGACGGGCGTGTGGATTGTGTAGACGGTGGGGTGGATTGTGTAGACGGTGGGGTGGATTATGTAGACGGTGGGGTGGATTGTGTAGACGGTGGGATGGATTGTGTAGACGGTGGGGGTGGATCGTGTAGACGGTGGGTGGATCGTGTAGACGGTGGGGTGGATCGTGTAGACGGTGGGGCGGATCGCGTAGATGGGGTTGTGGATTGTGTGGATGGAGGTGTGAGCTATATTGAAGGTAGAACAGATAACACAGTCACGTCTCTTATTGATGCAACTGACAGTGGTAAGGGGTCTAGTCAAGAAATGACTGAAAACTTCTTGCAGTGTTCCTTCCTAGCAAGTCAAGAACTGTCCCAAAAAAGCTCTCATTTGCAGTATTCCTTCTCAGAAAGTCAAGAACTATCCTTGAAACGCTCTGTTGGCACTATGACATCGTCTCAAGACCCAATGTGTATAACATGCTTGATTCGTCCAATCAACGCCAGCTTCATCCACGGCAATAACACACACACTGTCTGTTGCTACAAATGTGCTCGTATCATAGAGAGGACCAAGAGGAGATGTCCAATGTGTAATCGCACACTTACATACAAAGTGGTGAAAAACTCAAACTTGGACAACATATTTTTTGGCTAAAGGAATACATTTTCCCTACAGTTAGGAGTGTGCAAAGTCCACTGTTTAAATTTGAAGCAAAGTCGAATTGAATATATTAATTACCAGCAGAAGTACCCAGCGTTGCTTGGGGTGACCACGCAATACATGCAACCCCATGCTACTCTTTTCTTTAAAAAGACATAAAATAAATCTTTCATTTTTATTTCTTCTGGTTCGGTTTTTCATATAAAAGCTCAACATTTTATAAATTGAGTATTTTAGTTGTCAATAACTTTATTGGATGAAATTCGTAACTGTCAAAGCCAATTTTATTTTTACAAAGTCAAGTCGAAGTTGATATTGTTTTTGATGTTAGTCATAGTTTCAAAGCTTTGCACACCTCTATATGTTGGTTAATCAAAAGGTCTGAAAGTTTTACATCCCTGAACTAATGGGTGATTGAATAGGGAAGGATATGTACCTTTAACCTCTTAACATAATAAACATAATAATTATTTTACATGTGTTTGTCCCAAAATTTCTCTCTTTTTTTTTTTTTTACTAACGAAATGGAATGTATATACATGTCTTAATACTTTTAGTAGAATTACAATGATTCATATCCAGTGAAACCTGAAATATAAAATATTATATTCATGCTATATTAAAACCCTGAATATATTCGTTTATCATCTTTGAAGTAAAAAAAAAAGAACAAAAATATTTTTTATTCAAATTTACATGCTCTTGGAATTTCTGCATTAAAAAATAATTTTTTTTCCTAAATATTCAACCCTTTTTAAATGTTAATCATTTTTCAAATGTTTGTCACAGTGTGAAATGCTTTAAAGCAAGGAACAATACAAAGAGCCACATCACACTCTTCACAGATGTACCTTGACTCTCTTCTGACTTTCTTGCATCACGAACACAGCTGCACATACCACTAAGTCTTGTGAGGTGTAGTTTCATTGCTGTGGTAGGAATTATTAATGGGAAATTTCAGCCAGTGAGACATATTGGGTTGGTGCTGCTGGATAGACGACCAAGAGCTTTTGGAGAGAACTCTTCCTATGTTTAGAAATTCATCTTTTCTATAGTAACAATGCGAAAATCAAGGGCATTTTTTGGTCCACCTATGTTATTGTATATTACAAATGCATTCCAGATTGAAGTTCCACTGGGTGAAAGAGTATTTTTTTGTAATTTTTTTGCCTCTCTTCCAAGGCACTGGATTTGCAGCTAAATGCTGGTCGATTTTGTCCACTCCACCGATTGTCCTGTGTATTCCATTACTGCCACTGGTTTTTTTTTTTTATGGCTCTCTTCTGAACAGTCCTGACCTTAGGATTATGAATTGTGGTCAATATACAAACATCTTTTTTTATCCTTCCATTTCAGCGCTGTCACTTTCCCTCTTTGAAAAGCTACTTCTTAACCTTTTTTTAGTTTTTTGTTGCGAAAAGAGGGAGGCATGTCTTTTCTTGTCTGTCGCACAGTACCATAAACATCATCAACCCTGGCAACCAGTAAGACAGTGAGTTGTGGCAAACTGTAATAATTGTCGAGATTTGTTCAAGAGGGGCTTCATGAGTGTCATAACTATCTGGGTTGACTGAGGTAAGTTTTCAAATTCTTGATCAAAATGTTTACCCTTTCCTGTGTATATAATCATAGAATACAAGTAGCTACTTATCGATTCACAAATCATGAATGTCTTGATTCCAAATCTAGCCCTTTTGAGAGGCATATACTGTACCCAGCCTAACCTACCCTTATAGAGCATTAAACTTTCATCAAAGGGGACATCATGTTCTGGAGTACAGCCACTACTAATTATTTATTCAATCAATCTAAAATGGGACTAATTTTTTCACCTTTGGTTGTGGGTGGTTTTCAGGGATGTAGACAGAATATTCAGAAAAATGGGAGGATTTTTTTTTTCCAGAAAACGTTTATAGCCTGAGAACTTGGCGAAAAAACTGAACTGCAAGTGAGACTGTTTACTCCAATACATCTGTTAGTGAGGTTTCTTCACAATACTCTGATGTATGTTAACACAAATGTACGCATCTTAATAATTGAAGTGTATTTCCATTGTGAGATGTATTTTTCTCTCTCATACGTGTCTGTCTCAGTCATAACAATATTCACAAACTCCTCATCAAGAAATAGGTTGATGTATTTAGTGATATCTTAATCAGGATTGAATTCAAAATGAATGCAAGCTCACCTAAAAAAGGAAACCTTGATGAAGCAGGTGGAAGCTCAAAATAAGTGATTATTTGTATTCATTCTTAGGCACTTGCCAGGCTGTCCTCAGAAGAACTTGAACTTTCATCTTCTGATAATAAATCACTGTCTGACTCACTTTCCATTTCATGAATTTAATATCCACTTTATCTTTAATTTCCATTTTTTTATTTCAAAGAAAAGGAACCAAACTGTGGTACTGTAAGCACATCAAGCCGTTTATCTACTTTCTAGCTAAAGAAATAATATTCAGGTAAAAGAACAATCACTTCACTGCTCCTTGGTGGGATATGTGTGATCTAATTTCGACTGTGAAGTCCAAGCTGCTACCTAGCTTTTTAAATGCAGACCAAATGAGTATCATAACTGCTACCTAGCATCTGAGGGGGTAATTAAAAGTGATAAACGAATAGATTCATGAAAAAGTATTATTTTCTGGTCGCTAGAGATATGGCCTAATATATTTGAGTTTTTCAGTTAAGAGGTTAATTAAGTTTATGGGACTGTTAATTTTGTTCATTTCTGGACAAAATTAGTCAGGTGTAACTAGTTTTTTAAAGGCGCATTTATCCTAATGAACAGGTAGGACCCTTGAATTTTATTTAATAGTGAACTATCATTTGGAGAGTATTATTATCAACTGTTTTCAGCCTGTAGTCAGGTCAGTTTAATAAAATGCCTCCACTAGTTAAGTCATATTTAACTAATACACTGTATTTATCTAGTGAAATCTAAGACTTGATCTTAAAACTCAAAAAGCAATTTTGAGATGTCTGCTTCAATCTTTATGAAGCTATTTAATTGTCAAATTTGTGGAAATTTAAATTTTACAAAATATCATTGAATTCCTACTGACCTATCTGAAGTAATTAGTTGGTTCAGATTATTTTTCTACTAATCTAAAAAGTGTTCAATTATAACATTATTTACTATGCAAATTTAAAGACTTACACAAAAATTACACTTTATGATAAAAGCTTGATGTGTATATATGTAAATAAGTACATACAATACTCATAATTTCTAGGATAACTACAGGGTGTATACCAGCCGGGAATTTGAAGTGGTCGGGGAAAAACTGGAATAAGTCAGGAATTTGGTATTTTAAAAAACTGGGAAAATATTGTTTTACTCAAACTATGAAATATAATGATCATAAATCAGTAAATTACAAAGTGATTCAAACTTTTTGTTTGTAGCTTAGTATTATATTTTACAATTCATAGTAGACAATGTTAATACAAATAAAAAATATGTCTTTATTTAAATTTTAAAGCTATTATTATTATTATATTAATAAATAAGGTTAATAAAATATTGTTGAGATGTAGAAGGGTGTGAAATACTTTAAAGTCGGGAATTTTAGGAAATGATAAGTGGAAATCAGGGAAAAAGTTTGGAATTTCATCGGTCAAAATGAGTAGACACCATGAACTACTTTTATATCTCAAACTCCATAATGACTCCAGTTTATTGTTGTTGTCTTAACACAGTGGTATTCAACCAGGGGTATATGTACCCTCGGGATAGGCGAAGGCATTATATGGGGTATGGAAAATTTAAACAAAATATACAGATGTACCGTAACATGGCGAACCCACTTCACCGGTTGACAGGAGAGACCATAATTTAAAGAGTGCAACATTCTACTACACAACAACCGCAGGCTTGCATTCAGGTTGGGAATTGTGGCCATTTTGAACACTTTCTATAATGTTTATCAGCTCCACATTACAAGAGTACAAACATTACTATAGCTTGGAAACAAGGTCAAATGGGGCACGTGTTTATATTAACTTTTTAAAGTGTGTTTGTCCCCTGTCCACCATTGATGGGGGTTCCCACATATTACGGCACCCCATGCGTTTGTGTGAGTGTGTGTCTAAATTATATCACTTCATCTTTTGACAGTAAGAAAAAATACCAGCAAGACCAACCATTTTTTGAGTAGTCATAAGAAATATATATTGCTACAAAACATATTTAGATTCTTTCTTCTGTTTGAGTTTTAACATTATTGTAACAAACAAGAATACAAATAAAAAAAAAGCATATAGACCACAATCAATCCTTTGGTGGAAGGGAAGGGGGGGCTTGAGGGTGCAAAGTTTATACCTCGATACAAATTTAAGTTTGTATTTATCATACTAGCAAAAGTACCCAGAGTAATTGTGGGCATTGCTTTTCTTTGCTTCAAATAAGCTGGAAAAACAAAATCTTCATTTTATTTCTTCCAACCCAGTTTTTAATAAATTTTAAAAAGTTTAACCAAAAACTACAGCTTTGAGATGCACAAAAGCTACCAATTTTTAAAATTTCAGCCCTCTCTGGACAGTAGATATGGTGTAATGCTCATAACACAAACTCTTCATTTTATTAGTATATAGCTTAATTAATGTTTCATGATCCAAAAAAGGATGAACCATCCTCCCCCTCTCCCCCCAACAGCTTCTCACTAATATTTTGGGGAAGGTCTCTTTTCAAACATAAACACACACACACACATATGTAATTAAAACAGTTCTACTTAACAAAATATCACAGGAGGCGGGAAAATGTGTGCCTTAAAAGATCTCAGTGGATTTTACTAAACTAGTTATCAAAGCTGTTTTTAAAAAAATTTGTGGAGATGATATATAAATTTGTTAAAACATTTGTACCTTCAATGAAACCAGCATTACTTTATTATGGTTATGTATTCATGTAGAACAAGGTTTTTTAAAATAATGGTAAAAAAAATTGTTTCTTATTGTACTATTGTCTGTAAATATCTTTATGCTTAAGATCTCATTGGTATGGATAAAGAAATTAAATTAATATTAATATTAAACTAATTTATTGTAAAATAGAGGTGTGGGAAGACCACTTTTTCAATTCGAAGCAAACTCGAATTGAATATATGAAATATTCTCAAAGTTTAAATATTTTTTTGTTCGCAGTTTTATGCTTGAAAAAATATTAAATTTTCATTAATTTGGTTATTTATTTAACTTATTGCACCAAATACTCCTAAATGTTTTATTGCACAATTGTTTGTCATATTTAATTATACCATGATGAATCAAGCTATTAACACAAGTTACCATTCAATTACTTAAGATTTTCTCTATACAAATATTAATTTGTAAGGTATATAACAGTTCAGAATGTTAATAATCCAACATAAATTGAGTCTTTTAGCTGTCAATAATTTTATTGGTTTAACTTCATAATTGTCAATGCCAGAATTTTTCTAAATTAAGTCGAAGCTTCACAGCACCCCTACTGTAAAATGTTTACACATGTAAAGGAAATGAAAATAGAATTGACTTGTATTTATTATTGTGAATAAATACAGGTAACTCTCATGGACACAGTCTATAATATAGCAAGACTGGTATAGCACACTATTTAAATAGCATTAAAGTGAAGGGTTGGAATACAGTGAAATCTCCTTAGTAGTGGACACCTTCCAGAATCAAAAACATGTTCGTTTTATAGAGCTATTTGTTATTTGGAACAATATATATATATTTTTAAATCGAACTTCTTGAACAATCCGGCATTTTACTTTGTTTTCTCGAGTATCTTTGTTTTGACCACCATCTTACTAAGCTTGTCGTAGCGAGGCTACGCATATAGGTCCTCAATTAGACCTTCTCTTGGTAGTAACCTTACCTAACTGAGGCTTTGGGTGCTGATGATGACTTAGCTCATCATCACCAACCCTCTCACTCCCCAGCCAATGGCCAGACCCTTTTCCCAGATAACAGAAAGTGTGCAAGCGATTTAAGGAGGAAGAATAGTTGGAGGATAGAGGAAGATGGAGCTTCTAAACTGACCTGGCTACAGGCTGGAAACAGTTAATGATTTCTTGAATACAGTTTATATTCTATGGACCTATATACTGTGAATACTAACTACAACAATCTAATTACTGTATAATGCAGGATGATTATGAAAGTGAATAAATGCTATATGTATATTACTGTGCAAATTGCATAATATACAGAACAATACTAAAAATTAAATGTGAACAGTAGGCTTTATGTATTGTGTGCATGAGCACAGACAACTACTGGAAGAGCCCCCTCGCTGATGGCACGATCCAGGTGGAAGGTATAACCTTGAAGTGTGTTTTTAATACTACACAAGCTATTTTAGAAATGTTTACTGAGGGGGAAGGCAGGACATTGGCATTCCTGACATTCCTTCAATCAAATACTGTAAATGAAATGGTGTTTTCAATTTTTGCCCGCTGTATAGAGATTTTTATGCATAAATATACGTCTAGGAGTTTCTGTCATTGATAAGTTGTTTTACCTTAAGAGTTCATTTTATTTTGCCAGAGAAATTTAAACTGTTATAAAGAAGAATCTCCGCTATTCAGAGGTGTCCATTAAGGGACATTTCACTGTATTCCCATTTTGTTTTACTTTGCACCAGCTGTAATTCTTGTAATTCTTTTTAATTTTGTATGCAGGGTTTTTAAGTGCTGTCTACATTTGACGTTGCCAATCACGCAAATGTGAGAGTATAATAATTTTTAAATGTTTTTATTTTTATTTATTCACATGCTAGTTGTTTTGATTTGTTATATTATATAAAATAAAATGTAAGTAAATATAGGTGAAAACATTCAGCTGATGGTAAAAAAAAAACCATATTGATGACACATTTTCTATTGGCTGAAACTAAAATATTTGTAATGCATTATTATTATTATTATTATTATTATTATTATTATTATTATTATTATTATTATTATTATTATTAAAAGTACCCACCTATTTTTTATGAGTTCTAAGTTTTCCTCAATCTGATTTTTGCATCATATGACTTTTTATAAGAGGGCTAGTGTGTAGGAAATATTTTTTGTGGATTGGAAACTTAGATTTATTACAGTAATATTAAGAAGATAATTATTATAGTGCAGCTGAAACTTTTTTTTTATGGTATAGCATTTTCAAACAAAGAACAATGTCTTTTAATTATTATGTGTACAATATGAATATTGTTTATTCTCATTAAAATCTTTATAAATTACCATTTCCTGTAACAGTTCATTCTCTTTGATACACATTCCAACATTCCATGTTCTTGCCAACTTGTCCTCAGTTTAAACCTCGGCTGCCCATCATAGCTTTGGGCATCTGAGGCTCATATTGACAGTCTCTTTTAGTAATCAGTTTAGATTAGACCAAGCTACTAGCCTTGGTTGTACCTACATCCATGGCAGTATTCACTTCTTACATTAAGGCTGCTGTACCCATCAGTGTTGGCACATTTTATCCGGCCTACCAGAAATACAGCCTTTGCTCATTCTTACCCTGAGCACGGTTCACTGTTTCTACAAACCAGTATTCCAACAGTAGAGACTGCCTTGCCGGCCAATTTACCCATTGCTCAGTCTAAAGCTTGATTCACATGTTCGCCGACAATAGAAAGCAGAATCTGCTTCATTGGTGCAGAAATTCACATGCTGTATGTTGACCCCTGATGCATTGCAATGCTAACTTAAAACAGTTGATTATCAACATATTTTATTTTCTAGTGGATAAACATATATTTTAAATCATTCCCTCGATGGATGGTTTTAAATAATAATGTGCTGTTGTGGCACAATCCAATACACACGCTTTGCATTAACGGGTTATTTCAAATCTTCTCACAACGATGCAATGAAGCTGTACTGCGCATGTGTTGACAAATGCACATGCACAATTTGAGATGTTTGTTTCTGAGATTTGATTGGTTCTCCTATGCCGAACATCTCAGGCAGACCGGATAAAGTAGAGATGGATTGAACTTGAGCGGAACAGCTGGCGCTGATTAGGCGGAAATCTTGTGATTGGCTCTTCATGTAAGCACGTTTCTGTTCTGGATAGTTTTTCGGCGAACATGTGAATCCACAGTTACCCTGAGAACGGTTGCACTGTTTCTACAAACCAGTATTCCTACTATAGAGACTACCTTACCGGCGAGTATATCACTACCAATTGGTGGTAAGGCAATGCACTGATACCAGGACATAATTTACCAATTGATTCAAATTGTTAGTTTGGATAAGGTCCTAGATACTTTTTAGAGATTTTTATGAATCTCAAATCTCACTATCATAGGATTTGAGCGTTCCAGCTCTAATATTAATTTTAAACTGCTAAGTAAAGGTTCCTAAAAACATGAACCATGATATTTCACTGTCCCTCCTAGTAATAGGTATCACAGTTCATTTACATTTAAAAATTTGCACAAAAAAAAGCTATAACATAAAAATCCCTCTTATTATCTAAACCTGTGTTTGCTTTAAACTCAATAATTTGAAATAGAGTATATATATATATATATATTGATAATATATTTGTCACCTCTCAAACATAATTGGTAACTACCACAAACAACTTTGTAAAGTGGTCGGGTTTTAGGCTCTTAGCACTCGACCTTTTCATTAATATGTATTCGTTTGTTAAGATAATACCATTCTTAAAACACCTAATGGAGTTTGAATGGTCTAACTCATCACTCTTGTGTTGGAATGGACGGCTAGAAGACAAGGAAAAATTCTTAATATCAAACACCTCCAGAAGCTAAAATCAGAAGTATTTTTTATGACAACATAACCCCCTAACTGCCGAAGGATAGAAAAAATTCCAAATATTAAAACACCTCTTAAGTGTTTTTTATGGCAAAATAATCCCCCAACTGCCGAAGGCTAGGAAAAATTCTAAATATTTAACACTTCTAGAAGCTCTCTGGAGTGTTTTTTATGGTAAAACAACCCCCTAATTTGTACTTTTACCTTAATTTTGGCATTGTTTGAACCATAAATAATATTATAGATTTTGTTCATAAAATTTCAGGAGGGGGGGAGGGGCTCGAACATCCCCCTCCCCCCCAACTATGGCCATGATTAGATGCTTAGAGATGTTTTCATTTAAATGAGTATTGACTCTAATAAAGGTGTATAACCAGAATACAACTGCAATGTGGCCTCATAGGCTAAGGCGCTACTCTCGCGGTAGACGACTGCTGATGATGAAGAGATTGAGGATCATATTTCGGTCAAGCGTTATGAGGGTGGTTTTTCCAAAATGCTTTTCCACTCAAATGTGGGTACAAGTCCTTCAAATATAACCTTCTTAATCCCTAAAACCATTTGTGTGATTAGTACATAAGCCCTATAACCTGGGCGAATTGCAAGAGGGTGCTAAAAAAAAACCTTTTGCCTGAAATAAAATAGGTATTTCATGTTTATAAAAAAGGAAATATTGTTGGGGTTTTCCTATCACCTCTCCATGCTAACTGTGATTTTTATTTGTAAAGGCCTCCTTTGATTATAATATTGAAGTATTAACATATTGATTCTTGGTACTTTTATTTTTAGCACTACTTATTACTACCCGTTTGGGTTATACAAGCCTTTCTTGCTACTAACGGCCTAATCTAAATGGTAAGGCCGAAAAATTATGTGTGGTGTGTGTGTGTGTGTGTGTGGTGTGTGTGTGTGTGTGTGTGTGTGTGTGTGTTGCGCCTCATGCGCTAAGCGTATCAATAGTAATAAAAGTCATCTATCATGCCAAATATAGAAATTTTCCTGACACGCACTGGACCAACATGACAACAAATGCCCAGCGCCTTTAAACTAGACTGTTCGGCTCAAGTGTTTTTTATGAAGTCTTTATGTAACCTACTTCATTTTACTTGGCTATAGTTACATTTTTGTAAAATCAAAAGTTGCTTAAGTTTTTTCCTTTCCTTAGACATCTATGATTAATTTACATGGGTTTATGAGAGCCTCCACACAAGTAAATCTGGCCCTGCCTGCAGGAACCTTTGAAAAGTGGGCTGATGGGGCTTTGGTGAAACTACGATAGGCCTAGCAAGCTAGTAATGGATGCAAAATTGCTTTTAAAATGGGAACATGAAGCCTCTGAAAGGACAGACATGATGGTCCCCGACCCGAAATTGACTACAAATTGGTAAATAAATATAAGGACATTGACGGGAAAAGTTGAAGAGTTAGTGGATCTAATGGAAGAAGAAAGCTAGACTACTGGGACTGGCAGAAACTGAGTGGAAAGGAGAAGGTAAGAAGGAACTGAGGAATGTATGTAATCTATATTGGATTGGAAATGAAGGAAGGAGTAGGGTTAGGGGTGACAGGAATAAATTATAGATTTATGGGGTGAAAATTGGATTGAAGGATAAGATAGAAGAGGTGGTGCAAATGTATGCCCCACAGGTAGGCTATCCAGCGAACGAGAAAGAGGAGTTTGCAGAAGTAACTGAAAAGGGCAGGGTCAAATAGTTATAGGCAACTTCAATACTCATGTTGGGAAGGATAGGCAAGGTATGGAGTGTTGGGAGTAGATGGCTGGGGAATTACGAATAAGGAGGTTGAAGAGCTGCTAGAATTGTCGAGATGAATGAATTGCTGATAGGAAATACATGGCTTAAGAAGAGGGAGAGTCAAAAGTAACATGGTACAGTGCCGACTGGTCAAGGAAGTCAGTAGTGACTACATACGCATAAATATGCAAATGAGGAAGGATATGACAGATGTAAAGGTAATTCCATATGAAGCCCTAGCAGTGACCACCAGCTGCTTTTAGCAACCCTGACAGAAGGGAGGAAAGGAGAATAGCAGAAAATCAGGAGAGGAAGTTAAAGGTATGGAAGTTGAAGGAGGAAGAAATTATAACAGGTTTTCAAGGGGAAGAATTCAGAGCAGCCTTCCAAGGGATGAAATCAATAATATGGGAAGATTCCGGACAAATTGTGGGATGCAGTAGAGGAGTGTGTGGAAGGACAAGTGAAAAGATAAAATGAAAGGAATGACCATGGAGGAATGCTAAAACAAGAGAAGCAGTAACCGAGAAGAACAGAGACTTTAGGGAGTGGTTCAGAGAGAGGACAATGGAGGCGAAGGAAGGCCATAAGGAAAAAAAAAGGAATCAAGAAGGCTAGTGGAGGAGAGAAAAGAAGTTGGATGGAGGAGGACAGTGTGATAAATAAGAAAATGCTCTAAAGAATAGTCAGAAGAAGAAAAGAAATAAAGAGAAACAGATTGGAATGGTAGACAAGACTGGGAATGTGGTGGTGGAAAAAGAGGACTTAAGGAAATTGTGGAGAGAGTACTTTGAGAACCTGCTAAATACTAATGTGACCACAGAGGATGAGGAAGCGGACGAAATGAGCAATAGCCAGGAAAGTGTGAGCACCTAACCTGGAGAGAGGTGAAGTGGCAATGAAAAGTATGAAGGTTGGAAAGGCACTCGGGAGTCGATGAAGTAAGTGTGGAAATGCTGAGAGCAGCAGGAGAGGGAGAACTACAGTGGCCGTATAGAGCGATACGAGTAATATGGAACAAGGGAAAGGTCCCGGAAGAGGAGAATAAGAGCATCTTCAAGTAAAGAGACAGGGAAAAGTGTGGAAACTACAGGGAAGTCACCTTGATGTGCCACTGTACAAAGGTGTTTGAAAAGTATTGGAGAAAAGAATTAGAGGTAGTAGGAGGAGGATTGAGAGAGGACAATTTGGCTTCAGACAGGAAGGTCGACACTAGATCTTATATCGCTGTGAGACAGCTGCAAGAGCAACACTATGAGTAGGTAAGGATCTGCTTATGGTTTTTTGAATATTGAAAAAGCTTTATAACAGCGTGTGCAGAAGAAGAATATGGACAAGCGCTGGAGAAGAAAGGAGTGCAGGATGAAACGTAAACAGAGTGAGAAATAATACAAGGGCATTGTGTGTTGTGTGAAAGTGGGAAAGGAGAAGACAGCATTGGTTTGAGTTAAAGAGTGGTCTGAAACAAGGCAGTGTGTTCACCACTACGCTTCATTGTAGTGATTGACGAAATAATCAAGGAAGTGTAGAAAGAATTGAGAAGGTAGGATGAAAGATTGGTGTTTGCAGATGACCTGATGTGTGGGATAGTGAGGAGAAAGAAGAACAGGAGCAGCTGATAGAAAAGGGTACGTTGAATGAGGTTTAATAAGGAAGAGTGAGATGGTGATCACAACAAGGAAGAACAGGTATACAATGGTGTGACAGAGAAGAGCAATTGAACATAGTAAAAAGTTTTTAAGTATCTTGGCAGTAATGTAGAGTGGTGAAGAAACAGGAGAGAAATAAGTTAGAGAGAAAGGCAAGCAGAAGTCATTTTTCAGAAGTGTGAGAAGTCTGATTTGGAGCAGGGACATGCCAGACAAGTGCAAGGGAGTGATCTACAATGACTATTACCTACCAATATTGACGTGCACTGCAGAAACGTGGGATAATGATTAAACAAGATAGAAGCAGAATGTGGGCGAATTAAATGAGATCTCTGAGAAGCAGGATTGATGTGATAAAGTTTGACAAGATGAGAAATGAAAGAGTGAGAAGAATAGTAAAGGAAGAGACAGTTCAGGACAGGATAGAGAAGGCAATACTAAGGTGGTATGGCCATGGGAGAGGAATGGAAGAGTGAAAGGATACCAGGAGGATGTTGGATGTGGAGGCTGAGAGGTAGGAGGCCAGAGGAAGACCAAGGGACAGATGGCTGAAGGGAGTGTGGAGGAGAAAGGAGAAGACTGGGCCATGGTGGTGGGAGAGAGATGGTTGGAGGAAAGGAGTTGGTGGAGAGGCCTAGGTTCCAGACCCAGTCAGTACTGTTCATAGATGATGATGATGATGATGATGATGAAAGTGCATTAAACAATTATATGTTAACTTAATATGATATAATTGGAGCATTTATAAATATATGTTAATTTTTTTACTTTTATTTGTTTCATTTTCTACAATTACATCATATTAAATCAATTTTAATGTGAATTAACTACTACATTTCAGTTTAAAGAAAATAACTATAAATAATTTCTGTTTTGCTTGGTCATTCTCTGGTCTAACCATACATAATAAGCCATTTCCTTTCAATTGTAACACCAATTACCCTGGCTAATATTAGACTTCAAGGATGTTTGCGAAGATGCAATCAATCTTTCATCTCACAATTTTCAAAGCGTCTTGTTAAAGCTGCTCACCTAAAATATCTATAAAACTAAATATGATTAACAAGTGCTATTTCTTACACCCTTTTCAGCAGCTTATCAGTTATCAGGTCATGGTCAAAAACTATCTTATTCAGTGTCAAAGGTTATTTAGTATTGGCTAAGGACATTATCGCAACAGCACACAAACCACAGCGAAGTTAAATATTTTCCTATTTATTTATTTTGTTTAAAAAAAGGTGAGTAACTTTTAATCCAATACATTTTATTTAACTACAACTAAAGATTATCTCTTATTCAAAACAAACTATTATTGTATTACCCAAATAATATTTTAGAAACTAATATTAGTTTTCAACTTTGGTCTTGAAGACACACATATGAAGACCTTGTTTGTATTATTTAGTTCTAATTGTCTTGCTGATTAATCAGGCATTTTGCAACTTATTCTTACCATTAAAATGAGGGTAATTTATAAGAAAATGCACCTTAATTTGCCCAGGAAAAGTATATGAAACTACCTAATGTTTTGATGGGGAAAAAAACATATTTACATTATATTTCAATCACTAGATAAGCTGTCATTTCTTAATATTTGTTTTTTCATGCTAGATTAAAAATACTGCATTTTATGAAACTTGTAGCTTTCACTCTTGTGTCTCAAATATGATGACCCAAGTTTACAAAGTAGGGGTATGCAAAGTCCACTTTTTCAATTCAAAGCAAACTCAAAAAATCAAATATATTAAATATTCTCGAAGCCGAATCGAAGTTTGAATATTTTCTTTTAGTTGTTTTATGCTTGAAAAAATATTATATTGTGGTTATGTATTTTACTTTATGCTTAAAATTACTTGGAAAATGTTTTATTGCATAATTGTTTCTAATATTTAGTGTTACTCTGACAAATCAAGTTAATATCACAACATGCAATTACATTTCTTCAGATTTTTACCTTATAAATTTTAATTTGTAATGTACAAAACAGCTCATAGAGTGGCTTAATTGAACATAAATGGAGTATTTTAGCTGTCAATATTTTTATTAGCAAAGCTTCGAAGCCTTTTTCAGGTCGAAGCTTTGCACACCCCTATTACAAAGGAAATTTGTTTTGTCGACGCCTTAGTTCAGTCATAGTTTGTCTATCTACTTAGCTAAGAGTCCCAGGTTTGATTTATGGCATGAGTGAAAAATTTATAATTGGTTAAATATGGGTTTCCACTTTCACACTGGTGAATTAACAGCCAGGTTTGGATGTATTTGTTCTAGATTTATGTTAGTCTACAAGTTATGTGCTGATATAATTAGTCATTTCAGAATGTGAACGTTAAATACCTCAAATGAAAAATAAAATTTGGCATGATGGCAATTCGCAATAGAAGACTATCGATGATGTGGGAGATCGTGGTTTGATCCTGGTCGAGTGTAATGAGGGTGGTTTTTACAAAATGGTTTCTCACTCTTAGTGGTCTTTTGAAAAAAAATTGTACACATAATTTGAAAGTAAAAATATATAATTATTAAATAACCACAATTACTTACCAATGGGATATGTTGTGCACCTGTTGGGCCCTTAACAACTTCTCAAACCTTAGAATCAGATTGGACACCGCCACCCTCATTTCCTGTATTTGCGGTACTTGCTGTTTATCGCAGCAACGGCTGAAAGCCCAGCTTTGCAAATATATGACTTTATAAATAAAATTAGGATTCGCTGATCTTTATCACATAGCAGCTGATATTCTTCTTGTATTGATATATAAAACTCTGTACCATGTTGCCTCGGGTGTTGGACTTAAATGAAAACGGAGGTGGCTTTGGCATTAATGATAGCACACTGTTAGCAAACGATTTCCTCACATACTCTGCCTTAAACTACAGGTAAATAATGAATACCCTGGGACAATCCTGGATAGCGCATTGGTAAAGCATTGGCACGTCCAAGCCAAGGATCTAGGGTTCAATTCCTTGTCCAAATGTAATTTTGAAACTTTACGATTGTTATTCCGGCCAGAATGTTTGTTGAGGCGACCTCACTTGTTTCAGATCGACGTAAGCCGACACGATGTCGACCGGCAAGAAGCTGATAAATACCGTGGACACGTGTGTGGCTGACATGTTGAGTGGGATCACGCTCTCACTCCCGGGACTTAGTCTGCACACAAGCAAGCGTGTCATCCTCGTAAATCGGGTCGGTTACAATTTGTCATTATCTGCTGTGGAGTTTGATTATGTCTTAGCCAAAATAATATTTCTAAGTCATGAAAACTTAGTTCTGTAGAGTCTAGAACACTCAAAGTATTCTCCTTATTTTTTGCTTAAATGTAATGTGTTTATGTATGGATTTTTTTACAATGGTAGAAACTTTCTCGATATTTAATTACAACCAAAATAAGACGAACACAAGTAAACTTGTGTCCATAGCTCTATTTTTAAATAACATAAAATTAAGCTACAGTCCAATTTTCCTAGAAAGAACCTTATCTGCAGCTGTCACTTTTGATAGATATTATCAATACCTGTACTTATAAAATAGCACTAATAATATTGCAAAAATATGTTGCCATTTTCATAAGTTTCTTCCTTTTAAAATCCCTCCATGCTTGTGAAATAGTTTGGACTTTTTTTTATCTTCAGTGAAACTAATAAACATAATATAAACGTCAAGGTTCCCCTCTTAAAATAAACCTGTTTTATTCTGAGTATGATTAGTTTTATTTACTCTAAATAACTAGTCATGTCATCACATCCTCAGGAGGCAATGCAAACTTGTTATGAAGTAATATATTTAGAGTTGGGTCAGATCCACTAATCTGAATCTAGAATAAGAAGCTCCAATTTACCCTCGAATCTTGGAAAAAATTATAAACATTAGAGGAATAAAAGATAGTATGGTAAATAGAAGTAGTAATTAAATGTTAATGTTGTGTCTCATAAGATATTCATTATAACATTCATACATTCAGTTAAGTGTTAAACTACTGATCTGGGGCCTCGTTAAGTTTACTTTATAACTGTTTCTGAACCAATAAAAAGCGTATAAAGCTCTAAAACAAATTTCACTTATAAAATTGTAAAAAAAATAATAATTAAATGTGAATCCTTGAATATTCTTAAGGATTCGAAGGTCCCAGCCCTAATTATATTATTTAAAAGTCATGGAGGGGTAATTCATTCAACACATTTTTTGTGTTTGCAGAAATGCTTTTTATATAATTTTTAATAATATACCTTCACCTTTTTTCAAAACTTGAATCCTTTTATGCAGCCGCTGTCCCTTCTATTTTACAAGGTTTTGAATCTGGTGACTTGAGAAGGTGTAATTTTATTTCATTTCATTATATCGTGTGGTTTTTTTTGGCCCCCCCCCCCCCCCCCCCCCCCCCCCCACACACACACACACACCCGACTTATTTTTACCAATTACTCGCATCGGTGGCCGCATGGTCTAATGCGCTAATTTCCAGTAGATAGACTGCTGATGACGGTAAGACCGTAGTTTTAATCTCAGTCGAATGGACTGAGGGTGGGTTTTAAACGCCCGTGCGAATGCGGGTACACTTCCTATAAATATGACCTTCCTCATCCCTAAAACGATTAATGTAATTAGTACATAACCATATAACCCAAACGGTAGTAAGACGCGGTGCTAAAAAGATCTTTTTACTAATTAATTCACTATATATGATTTTAAAGTATGTTGGTAAGTCAACTCAATTTTAATTCCAAGCTAAGGAAACATTTTCTTTCTTTCCATTTCCAGTGGGCGAACCGTGGTAACAGTGTCGGTCTTATTTCTGGTGGTGGTTCAGGGCATGAACCTTTCTGTGCAGGTAATCATATTATAATGCAAGTATTTTTTAAATGTGAATATATAATGAGGGTCCTGCAATGGCCAAGAACACTAGTGCGTCGCATTTTGGCAGGAAGTTCAGGAAGAGATTCATTGTATTCAGGGAATATCGAACACAAAGTAACAGGCCTTTGGTGTGGTGGTCAGTGCGCCTGGCTACGAGTCGAGGCGTCCCGAGTTCTTTTCCTGGCTGGTACCTTGGGTATTTTTCCTGTAAGAGTAATTATCCTAACGGTCACCAGAGTTTGGTTAACTAGGTATTTGCTAACCCAACGGTAGTAAGACCGGTGTTAAATATTTTAACTATATAGTAGTTAGACTCACATCTGCTCCACAACTTAATTATAACTATCATCACATCAGCTCATTGCGGGTATGACGTGTAGACAACCTCCTATGATGTACTCTGGCAACACTCTGTGCCACAGAGCGGCTAATAGTTTACATACAGGAGACCAAACTGGATGTCATCTCTCTCTTCGGTCATAAACTATGCTATATGATTTATAAAAAAAAACACAAATGTAAATCATTGTAATACAAAATGTCCGTATGGAGGAAACCACAATTAAATTAATTTAAATTCGTTGAAAAATGACACTTGGACACAGGAATCGAACCTGGACCTTTGGCTTAGCATGCCGCTGGTCTACCACTGAGCTTTCCAGGATTATCCCCTGTTCATGGTCATTCTTCACAAATAGATACATTTGCTAATTCGTAATATTTGTGAAACATAATATATATTGTTGCAGAAACACTCACCCAAAGAGCAGAAATGAAATAATATACACTCTCACCGAAACAATGGGAAAAGAGGAACATCACTGTCCACCAAAGAATACAATCAAATTTATTTTCAAATACCCCATAAAAAATTATATATATTTGCCTTTAGCTAAGAAACTATTGCTTTTATAAATATTTATTTCAAATTTAAGACTTTCATTTTTAATAGTACTAAAACTTAGCAATGATAAGTTATTTTGTATCTGAAATAGTTGAAGTGAAATGAACAAAATTGGAAATCTCTTCTTATGTAAAGTACGGAAAGTCATTTTCATGGAAAAATTAGAGTTGCCATTTTGTTTGTAATGTTTAACAGTGCCTGGATAAAAAATGTAATTAAAATCACAAGAGCGGATTTTGATAAAATTGATTGTAGCTCTTTTTTCCCCTTTAAGTAAACTACTCTAATTTATATGGTTGGATATCTCACTCCGAAAATTTATTGGGGAAATTTATGAAAATTTTAGATACTATGTTTTAGCCCTTTCAATAAAGTGGTTTTGGCTCTAGGCCGAGATACAAACGGCATTGTCAAAACCACTTTTTTTGTTTCACGGGGCCATGAATCTCGAGTTTGTTTTTTTCTTTATGATCACAATACTTCTCTCTCCTGGGGCTCAAAAGAAAGCAGAAAAAGTATTCAAGCCAAAGTTGTTCTTATTAGTTTTTTCAGACATTTATCACAAGAAGTGCTATCAGCAAATTGCATCCAAGAGCTAACTTTGAATTAATCTTTGTTTTCTTTCGTATCACGGCATGAGGAAATTCATTCTGACTAAAATTTAATCAGAGTATGTTGAAACAGGATTTACCATCATTTGAAGCAAAACAATCTTAAGCAAGGTTGAGGCCAATGATGGGGACTCTCCCGTGTTGAAATCGCATCGTTTAAAAGTGTTAACCTTAATGTTTATAAATCATCAAACTGAGAACTATATTTGGGGGGGCCCCACAGGTTACGTGGGTGGTGGAATGTTGACTGCTGCAGTCGCCGGATCAGTGTTTGCGTCTCCGCCCTCTTCCTCCGTGCTCCACGCCATACGCAAGGTGGGCCAAGGAACTACAGGTAATTAGTAGACATACTAGAATATTGCTTGGGTAGACTGCTCATTGGGTCACTTACCCCTTTCACTGTTATAAATGTGAACCATTACAAGTGTGAGAAGCTTTGAAATATTGGAGTCTTGACTACTCGTTGGGTCAACTACCCCTTTCACTGTTATAAATGTGAACAAGACGTGTAAGAAGCTTTGAAATATTGGTGTCTTCAAGGTCAAATCACCCATCTCGGTGGCCGCAAGGTCTCGCAACAGACCAGCCTGCTGATGAAAGGAATATCAGGGTTAGAATCCCGGTCAGGTGTACTGAAGATATTTTTTCCTATAGGGTTTTCCACTCTCCCTCCTCACAAAAGTGGGTGAACTTCCTCTAAAATCAACCTTTCTCATCCCTAACACATTAGTTACAATTAGCTACCGGTGGCCTGGTGGTCTAGGGGTATGGTGTCGGACTTCTGTGCTGAGGGTCCGGGGTTCAATCCTCGGCCCCGGCACAGATTTATCTGATTGCCCAATCCTTCCTTCACCTCTGACAAGATGTGTATTAATCACAACTTGTGAATGTGAGGAATGCCAGGCCTCCACCGTGGTTCGGATTCCACGTTAAACTGTAGGTCCTCCATTTCATCTCACAATCACCCTACCATTGCACATTAGCGTGTGTATAACCCGAACGGGTAGTAAGACGCGGTGCTAATAATAATATAATAATAATAATAATAATAATAATAATAATAATAATAATAATAATAATAGTTACAATTAGTATGTTTTGTTTAAACAGCTGGAACACTTGTGATCATAGCCAACTATACCGGAGACATCCTCAACTTTGGTCTTGCGGTAGAGTGGGCTAAGAATGAAGGACTAAAGGTTAGTTTTATCAACTTTGAGCTTAGGTTAGATGATTATTTAAGGTAAACTTATCTATTTCAATAACGTTTGCAAAGCTTGTAATTATTATTATTGTTATTATTATAGGTCTTACGACTGTTGACCAGCACTATGATAAAGGAAATTGAAATTGAAATTAAATTAAACATATTACAAGATAGTTTTACACTCCTTACGACTATTAGTGATGTTAGGAGGTCACAAAATGTTGTGTTATTACCACACCTTCACCTGTCATTCCCAAGGAGTTTGTGTTTTAGTAGGATTAGAATATGTTTTGGCTTTGAAGCATGATGATGGTACATGTCATAAGAATGTCCAATAATCATGTGAACCCAACTCCATTTCGAGGGTAGTTGTCAAGACCACCTCTGGGCAGTGCCAGCATAGTCAAAGAGCGGTGTTGTTGCAGGCACTCTTATATCGTGAGACAACCAAGATAGGTACAGGTTAGCGATGAAGTAGGGTATTTAATTATTATGGTAGTATCGCTGTTAACACATTATGTAAATATGATGCTACAATAGAGAGTTTAATGCAATGATTAACTCTATGTATCTAAAGTTAATTGGCTTTTAAATAAACAAGTTTTGCTAATCTAGGTGAGATATTTTCTGAGCTCAGCAAAAGAAGACATAGTCGGCATATGGTAAGAGGGGCATTACATTACATGGATATAAGAGAGTTGTTACATGAAGCAATGACAGCCACAAGGTGTTACATAATAGCAGATAGTGCTGAAGCGGTACATAAGTCTGCATCAAGCAGTTACATGACAAGAACGACAGACTGTTGGCGTTACGTGGCAGCGAGGTATTATGGGCAGTATATGGCAAAAAGACGCTGAGGGCCTTACAGCTTATACATTATTTGGTTTATTTATCTTTATCGAATGATATTAATGGGGCTATAAAATATTTTTTCAGTAATTTTTAGATAATTTAGCATATTCATTAGTATTTAATATATCACCAAGAAATGCAATCTTTTCTTTAGAAGCAATCATTCATAGATAACTTATTTTTAAGCTTTTGCGATTATATTTGCCGCATCAGCTATTTATTTTTCAAAGATTTTCTTGTATAAAGAATGGGATATTGAAGGAAAATCCAAAAAAGTCCCAGATTGTCTTTAATTGAATGTAACTTCCAACTCACTTTCGTAATAAGCGTGTTGTCCATTTAGGTAGAAAGCATGGTGGTGGGGGAGGATTGTGCACTTCTCTCCAAGATGGCACCACCAACAGTAGTACTGGTCGTAGGGGGATGTGTGGCCTGCTCTTTGTATACAAGGTAACCATCGCAGCCATCAAAACATATTGCTTAGTTTATAAAAACATATTTTAGTAAGGAGCGTATCCGACTTCTTAGCTCATTCACTAGCACTACTGAGCTAAGGGTCTCGGGTTCAATTCTCGGCATGGCCAAAAAATGTATCATTGTTGAAATGTGGGCTTACCCTTTTACAGTGATAAATTAACGGCCAGGGACTGGATGTTGTGCCTGTCCTAGTCTTAAGTTAGATTATAAGTCAAATGAAGTTACAACAATTCCAGTGGAAAATATAAATTATGACTTGAATAAAAAATTGATCCAGGCCATAGGTGGGAAACAGTAATAGATGTAAAGTAAATTATAGTAAGGAGAGTATAAATTTGATGAATTAAAGGAAGAGTATGACTCTACAGATTATTTGGAAGTTATTGTTCAGCATTAAGCAGAAAAGTTGGGAATGAATAAATGTAATAATTAGGGATGGTATCCTCAAACACTCAATCAAATCCATCGAGTCCTTAAAAGATATTCAAGATTTGAGGATTTAAAAAAATATCTGATTCAAGATTCAAAAAAATTAGAAATGTTTTATTTTTTTATTATTATAAGGAAAACCAAACCCCAGATCAATAATTTAACACTTTGAATGTATTAATGTTATAGTTAATTTATATTAGTAAACAAAAAAAATTTAATTACTATTTCTACTTTCTCTTTTAAGTAAAACCTCTTTTCGCTTTTTAGGTATTTTGAATATGTATTTGTCCTTTATGTTATTTGTTACTTTTACATGTTCCTATCTAAGTGTCCTAACATTCTCTATCAATTTCCTTTTCTTCCCTTTTGTGTTTTATGGTTTCCTCTTTTAAGAAGTTGCATTGCACGTTTTACACTCCTCCTGACGAGTTTCTGATAGAATAAAACTTAGGTCCGGAATTGGGCAGTAACGATCGAGTTTCTTCAAGAGGCAGCAGTTAGCTCTTTGTCCAGTGAGATGTGTTCTTATTTTCACTGTAAAAGCCATACTGTGTTTGTTCCTTTTATATGTTCCTATCCACCTTTCTGTACCTTCCTCTAAATATAATTCAAATAAATAAAATAGTAAACAAGGCACATGAGCGATAAATTACAATATTTATACAGTCATACTTTTTCTGTTATCATCAAATTGCATAGCGATGATACTTTGTGGAAAACTTCGCATTAAATAATTTGTCACCCAGATCACCGGAGCCATGTCCGAGGAAGGCAAGTCGCTGAGAGAAATCAAAGCTACTGCTATAGAAGTCAACAACTCGATGGCAACTATCGGTGTCAGCCTGTCTGCATGCAGTTTGCCAGGTACTTTCTTGTGAATTGTGTAATTTATACCAGGCTTGGTCGCCTCAAAGGGCAGGCTTCCACCCAGAGCGTCAGGCTCGGTGGGGTCCTACGATGCCAATGCTGACTTAAAAAATACTACTAAATTATAATAATATTTGTTTATAAAGGCAAAGGGTGGAAGTAGAGAGGATCTACAGGGTGATTCATAATTGTATACAATGAAGTGGTTCAGTGGAGTCTATAATGGAAAAAAAACAAAGTCTCATAACAACATATTGCCGGGACCGCTTCGCTATCGAGATACTGATAGGGACAGGTAAGACAGAGACTACCGTTATATCGTAGTTATTTTATTGGTCTGGTTAGTGGAACAATGCATGTTCATAGGAGATATTCAAAGTGTCCACCATTGCACTCACAACACAATTCAGCCCTCCTGCAACACGATTGTCGTGTTCGTTGGAAGATGTGTGGCATAGCCTGGATCGTATTTCCAGCAGCCACAATTGCATTCTACAGGTGTTCTCTCGCATTGTGCCGTTGGGACTACACCATTTCCTTCGTGTTACGCCACAACCAGAAGTAACTAGGTGTGAAATAGGGAGATTGCGCTGGCCATGCAACAGGTCTGAGGAGTCTAATCCATCTCTTGTGATAGTATTCGTCCAAATGGCGTCTCACTGCATGGTCGTAATGTGCAATTTTTTTTATATGTAAAGTATTGTGATATTATGTCATAATTTTTCTCCTCAAATTGTAACAGAAATTTTAATATAATCATCTTGTCGAGGTTCACTAGATCTTCAGCAGAGTGTGAAGAATAATCTTATGTAACGTGCATAAAAATTCATTTAGTAATAATCAAGAAAAAAATCACAGACACGAACATTCATGAATTTTTGCCATGTAATAATTTCCTTTTGAAAATTATAAGATAATGTTTATATCAAAATTATGTAATAGAAGATTGGGTGCAAAAATGAAATTTCGTTCTGGAACAAAATTACCATATTTGACTTAATAGTAGTTGGGGATTCTAATTGTAGCTAGGGGAAAAAATTAGAGCTGTTAATAGTAGCCTTGGTCTTAATTATGGCTGGGCTGACTTAATTGTAGTTGGGACATTGGTATTCTGAGAATTTTTCATATAAAAAAAATCATATTATGTTTAATTGTTTGAGAATAAAAATAAAATATTTTCTTTTTGTTTTTATTTGTTTCAACTTCATTTTAACTAAGGTTTTTTTTTCAGCCGGAGCGACAATAGTAGCAAGGGACTACAATTGTAACTGGGTTAAAAAGTTGTTGTTAATATCAGCCGAGGCTACAACTAAGGGCAAACACGATATACTTTATATGGCCCTGCTACTAGGGTTGTATATTTTAAATTTCAAGGTTATCCATATATTTGAATCTCATGAAGTGTGTATTAGTTCCTAGAAGTTTTGTAATGTAGAGGTTATGTTATAGGGTCGGGCCCCTTGTTCCAAGTGGCTGCCGACGAGATGGAACTGGGACTTGGAGTGCACGGGGAAGCGGGCAAGCAAAAACTCAAAGTAACATAATTTGGTTAAAACATTAGATACATAATATTTTTTGTTAACTATAAAACTTCATCAATACTTAGTTATCAATGATTGATTTTTTTCAGGCATAACTATTTAGCTCACTTATAACAAACTTATGGGAACACATTTCCAATTCAAACAAAGATGATTTTAGCTTCTTAAAAAACATTGTGTTTTTTTTAAATCCACTCTTAAACATTTTTATTCAAAACCAAGAGTTATACAAACCAAATTGTTTTAATATTTTAAAATTAACACGCTTTATTTTATAGTTTTATAAGTGCACAACCACATTTAATTTCAAATTCACGATTGTTAAAATATTTAAGAAACCAACAACTAGGGCCATTTTAAGAAAATGTCAGTCCCGGGGCAGCAAAAATCTTAGTACCCCCCTTCCCCCTTTTTACAGCAGTTTTTCAGTTTTAGCAATAAGCCGTTATAAAATATTGATACGTATTCGGTACTTAAGTTACTTAATAATTTATCGTGTTTAATGGAATATTGATCAACCCATTAAATGACTGTACATTATTAAATGCAAACAATCAATCATGCCAATTACGTTAACAAAAGTAAATTCCTCTTTGCACCATTGCACTGTTAGTTTTCTGTGGACCAACAGAGTTAGCACAATAGTATTCTTCTATACTACAACACATTACTCAAATAACATAAATCTTATATTACATAAAGTAAGGGTTTTCAGGAATTTGGAATGGAATTCCATCACTAAGTGAATACTTATTGCTGTTAATTATCTGTACATTATTTAATGCGAAATTTAGAATAACAACTGTAATTGAATTTAATAATTTTGAGGGTAAATGTGGCCCCCTGGAATATGAGATCCGGGGAAATTGCCCCCCCTTCTCCCCCTCCACCCTTAGACGCAGCCATGCCAACAACCCACCAGAAAAAGGTTAATCTTATAGTTATGATGGGTCTGAACTGCCAGTAAGTAGTATCTAAGCTCTGGAACAAATTCTAATATAATATTTTATAAAACTTTTTTTTTAGGTCTCATATCCTCGATTTTTGAATATCCTTAAGTATTCAAGGGTCCCATCCCTATTTTATAACATTTCATGTAATTTATTTTTAACATTCATCTTTTTCGTCAGCTGTGTACAGCGGCCGAGACCGTGAGGCTGATGTTGGAGGCCTTGGTCTCAGCCCTGGGGCTTGTTAGTGGCGACAAGGTGGCAGTACTGATTAACAACCTTGGTGCCACTTCACAGCTGGAGCAATGGATTATTGCAAAAGAGGTCCACAAACAGTTTGGTAAGAAGTTGGCCACCGGCATAGTGCCATAATCATAGGTGGCCCACAATTTTTTTTTAATAACTAGGGTTTTGCAAAGTTCTGAAAACTTCAAATTGGCTTTTCAAAAATAATTTTGGTTTTGCAGTTTTGACGCTTCAACAATAAAAATATTGACCGCTAAAATACTTATAATGTTCGATTCAATGATTGCCATTCTAAGATGTTTTGTACATTACAAATTAATATTTATATGGAAAAAAATCTATAGTAGATTATTATTATTAGCATTATTATTAGCACCGCGTCTTACTACCCGTTCGAGTTATACGTTTTGGTATAACATGATTTATCAGATTTGAATGAAAACATTCAAACCATTGTGAGATAAACATTAAAAAACCACTTGACTGAATGTTTGAATGAATGGATTATAAGAAAGAATGTTAACATTTAGTTATTATTTGTATTTTCTATAATTCTATTACATTTATATTTCCTCCTATGTTCATAATTTTTTCCGAGATTCAGATTCGTAAAATAGTGGATTCGACCAAACTCTGGTTTTATTGCACAAATGTTTGTGATTTTTGTTTTATTCTGAAAAATCCAGCTATACTTACAACTTTCAATTCAATTATTCCAATTTTTTTCTAATTTATTTGTAATGTATATAATCACCCATAATTTAAATAATTGACCTTAAATTTAATATTTTAGCTGTTAATATTTTCATTGGCAAAGCTTTGTAATCGCCAGAAGCTGATATTTGTTTAAAAGCCAAGTAGAAGTTTTGAAGCTTTGCACAAAATTGGTTTGCATTCGGTACTGTTTCCAGCCTGTGGCCTAGGTCAGTTTTTTATTCAAGCTATAATTTATATTTTCCACTACCGGCTTGTCATAGCTTCTTATGTCTTATCAATTATAATCTAACTTAATACTATGACAGGCACAACATCCATTCCCTGAACGTTAATTCATCACTGTGAAAGGGTAAACCTACATTTCATCAATGATAACTTTTTCGGCCATGCCGGAAATCGAACCCAGGACCCCCAGTTCAGTATGACTGAGCGAAGGTGTATATTATATATAAATATTTATGAATCTCAAATATCGCCAAGTGTTTTTTGTTACTCAGTTGACGATTGTATTCTCAGGCTCTATCGGCGTCTCTGTGGTGAGAATGTACCCGGGACTGTTGATGACGTCGCTAGACATGGCAGGAGTGCAAGTTTCGGTGCTAAAACTACGTGGCCATGAGGAGGATTGGCTCGGGTATCTGGATGCAACCACAGAGGCCCCCGCGTGGCCAGGTGGTCCCTTGTCTGTTCCTTCGCTTGATACATCTTCTGACAGCCAGGCAGAGGCGGACACTCTTAGCCTGGCTGACAGTCGCATCCAGGTGGGTGTGAAATCACAACTCCGTGTTTTCTAGAGATTGACACCACTGATTCAAGTAATGTTTTTTTTTAACACTTGCATCTCAAATATTAATCACAATAATTCCTTTATTTAACATATATCACCCACTTTGGTGGCTGCATGCTCTAAGACAGGCATGTCAAACTCGTTTGATGATCAGGTCACCTTTTTTTTTAACTTAGTGAGGTGTTATGTCTTACGACAGGTCCATTTCTTTTGTCAGTGAACTTAGATCGCTAAAGTGCCTTTAGTTCCCAAAACTTTCTTGTATACTGAAAATTGAAAATACTAGTAGACATGGTACACCAAAAATATATTTAACAAGTTTTATCTGAATGAGTTTTAGTCCTGTTTTATTTGTCTCATTATCTCTTGGTCTTCTTTTTTCTTTTTTTCCCCCCCATTGTGTTTTACTACTTATTCAGGTTATAAACTTGTGTGTTAAGGGATGAGTAAGGAGTAAGGTTGAATTTAGATGAAGTGTTTGTGCATTTGTTTAGAGTAAGAGTGAAAAACCATTTTAAGATAAACCGTATCTCAGTACACCTAACCGAGATTCAAACCCCAACTTATCCTTTATTGGCATTACAGTGACCGACACCTCAGACTATTCTTCTAACGAAGTGGGTATCCTGCTCTTGTAATTAAAAATAGTTGTGGATATTTTGGCAACTCCTACTAACAGTAATCTTCACTTGTACCCACTTCAGTGGCCACATGGTTTAACGCGTCACTCTCGCAGTAAATTAAACTGTTTAAAACAGGGAGATCAGTGTTTGAATTTAGATCTGGTGTGCTGAGGGCGGTTTTCCCTAAATAGTTTTACACTCTCCCTCCACACAAATGCGGGTACACTTACTCTAAATTCAACTGTCCTAATCCCTAACACATTAATATGGTTAGTGCATAGGCACATAACCCGAACAGGTAGTAAGAGGCGGTGCTAAAAAAATCACTTGGCTTGTTTTTCCCACAAAGGAACGGGGCCCTGCAATAAGTCAGGGTGGCAGCGCTGTTCTGACACAATGTCTCGAGGCAATCGCTCTAGCCTTGATAGAAAGCGAACAGCGACTCAATGAACTAGACAGCGGTTGTGGTGATGGAGATTGTGGCACGACACTGAGGCTCTTTGCTGAAGGTAAACTGGAAGTTCACATTTTTTATTGTAACAGCCCAAAGATTTGCAAAGCTTCAGAGGAAATATGTTTGACTTTGACAACTACAAAGCTTCACCGATAAACATAGTCAAATAAAATTACACACAATTATGTTAATTTTTTTCATTGTTTTGTTATATACTTAACAAATTAGTTAGAGTTAGGTCGAATCCACTATTTTACAAATTCGTATCCCCAATTCAGCCTAGAATTCAAATTCAAATCGGAGAAAAAATTATGAACATAAGAGGAAATATAAATAGGATCTATAATAGAATAATAGAAAATACTAATATTAATTAAATGTGAAAATTTTAACATTCAATGAAGTGTTAAATTATTGGTCTGGAGCCTGGTTGTTAAGTTTAGTCCATAAATGACAGTTGATTCTGAACTGCCAATAAGCAGTCGAAGAGCTCTTAAACAAATTTATCTTGAAACTTAAAAAAAAATTTTTTTTTTTAAGGATTTGAGTTTTGAATCTGAAATTTTATTGAATCTCGACTATCCTTAAGGATTCAAGGGTCCCATCTCTAAATTAATGTTCACAAGACAAAAATATATCATAATAACTCTATTCTCAATTCAGGCTGAACTCTGTTAAAACAACTTTGCAATAAAATATTTTTTATTTACTATATTTAAATGTCTCACCATCAGAAACTGTTTCAAACTCTAGCGGGGTCAGGTTAGTAAAAAATGCCTCCATCTTTCTCTTTCTTTCCACCATTCTTCTCCTCTCATTCACACACTTTCTGTTATATGCTCCTCCCATCTTTTTCTTGGTCTCGCTTGCGGTATTTTCCCTACATACTTCATCTTCATAACAATAATAAAAGAGATATAAATAAACCACAAATAAGTAGTGACCCACCTTTTCCCCTCTAAATCAATATGTGCAAGAGTTTTTTTATATTCTAGTGACTCACCAACAAATTGTAAAACCATAAAAGTGAATGTGTTGTAAATCAATCTTATTAGTTAAAATATTAAAATGTTGTTTCTTTATTTTGAAATAATTGTTAGCTTATTTTAAATTAAATAATTTTTTTTTTAAACATTAAAAAAATTGTATTTTGTTGGAATGTGCCCCTAAGGCTCATGTGCCCTAGGTTGTTAACCTCACACTGAAATTATTTTATTTATTTGTCATACTATGATGATGATCATCATGAACAGCCATTGGCCGAGTTTATTTGAAATATAAAACTCTCCAATGTATCCTTTCTCCCTGCCGCCTCCTCTCCTCTCTCCTCCACACCCATCTGCCCTCCATTCCCCCCACTTCAATATCCAACATCTTCTTTCGTGTCCTCTCCTCCTCTATAATGTTGTCAAAAAAACCTTAAAAAGTGTATATAGTAAAAAAAAAAAACACTTTAACAAAGCTGAAATATTTAATTTGCACAGGAACACTAGAATAAAGGCCATATATCACACATTTTGCTGGTACTAAAGTGAAGCAACCAAACTATAAATAGTAACAATAAGAATTAAATGCCATGACATAAGCCTGCAATTGAGCTGTACCGAATATGCGGCCGCAGTCTATTAATAAAGATAATGCCAACATTTCCAGATAGAGGGTGCCGTGTGGTCAGCACAATGAACCCTCCAACCATTAATCTAAGTTTTCTAGACCAGATCCGCTACTTATTTATTCCCATAACTCCTAATTTATCCTCTAGAGGCTGAGTTTAACCCATTCTAGACCTAATGTTTCATAAAAAAATTCTGGAAGTGCCAGGGATCAAGCCCGGTACCTCTGGATCTGTAGCCAGGAATTCTGACCACTAGACCGTCTAGTAACAATAAAAATGGACCATATTCCTAATATTGTAACTTTATTTAAATGCCTTAAGTTTCACTTGGCTGAGATTTGAGAGTTAAGAATTGCAGTATTGAAAATAATTATATTAAGATAAGAGATTACTCAAATCCACTATTTTATTAATCCTAGTCTTAATTTTACCTTTGAATTCGGAATTTCAAATTCTGAACCGAATCTTGGGGGGAAATATGAACATAATAGAAAATAGTAATAAAGAAGAAGAATAGGAAATAGAAACCAAATGTTAAATTTGTCCTACGATTATGTTGCGAATGAACCACCAATAAGCAGTATTACATTTCTAAAAGTAATTCCAATTTTAAATTCTAATAACAAACTTTTTTTTTAATCTATAATATCCTTAAGGAGTCAAGGGTTCTATTTCAAATTAATATTGATTATTTCAATACCAGAAATAATTGAAATTCTAAAAGAATATAGTTTTTGACATATTTACTGTACTGGCCCAAATATAATGCGATGTTTTATGTCCTTCCGAAGACTGTACTCGTATTATATGTGCAGTCTAACATTTTTCACTGAGAAAAACCACCAGATTCCTTCTTTGGTCTATTTTGTAGAATGCTGGGACTTCACTGGTTAACAGCCTCGCGTTTCTATTAATATATTCAATGGCAAAACAAAGTAAGTGTGTGTCACTGTATTGGCTGGCAGGCAGGCGGAAAGCTCAAGGTCAACACTGAGAGGATTTCCCCTCCTTCATTGTCACCGGATTGGCTGGATCCGTGTCTAATGTTTCTACCCTTTAGTGTCAGTGAACTTTTGATTCAGTAGCTCAGCGTTAGTTTGTGCCGTGCTACTGGTAAAAAAAATCATCTAAGGCATATCTGCAAGTGAGTAAGGACTGGTAGCTTTAAATAATAATTAAGGTAGATTTATTCTCACTTAACTTTAACTTTAAAAAATATGTGTCAAAGTTGTTAAGTTTTTACCTCTGTTACTGTCATAAAGTTAGGTCCTATTATATTCGAGATCATTTAGTTTTCGTGTAGAACACCTCAGAACTTTAGGGTTGTATTATATTTGAAGCCGTACTATTATCGGGCCAGTAAGGTAATAAAAACTGTTTGATGAACCCACATCAAAATAATTTCCCCCGAATTTCTTCCTAATGGAACGCTATGTTTCAATCAAATGTTCTTCCTCAGGGGTCCTGAGTAGACTAGACAGCTTGTGTGTGTCGCACCCGGCCACCCTCTTCCTGCAGCTGGCCGCAGTGTCGGAGTCTGTGATGGGAGGGACGTCTGGAGCCATCTACAGTCTCCTGCTCACAACAGCGTCCTCCTCTCTGGAGGGGTTGGAAGAAATAGGGGCTGAGATTTGGGGGAAAGCTTGGCGGTGTGGGATACAAGGCATCATGAGATACAGTACCGCGCGACTTGGAGACAGAACCATGGTACAGCCATAGTATAGCTAAGTAGTAGTTATATTTGTTAATTACAGTTATAGCTGCATCTAAATATCATATGCTTTAAATTAAATTGAAAAATGACACCTGATCCATCATTATATGCCATCGGGGAAAAAGCGTGATTTGGTTGGGAATTTGGTAAATTAACACAAAAATCTGGGAAAATGTTGTTTTATTAAAAATATGAACTATAATAACCTTTAAATCAGTAAATTGCAATGTAATTCAAACTGTCTTTTTTTTTAGCTGTGTAATATTTTTATAATTTTATAATTCTTAGTAGAATATGTCATTACAAATTAAAAAAAAAAAGTTTATTTGGATTTTAAAACTTATTATTATTTATAAAAAAAGATTAATAGAAAAACATGGGGAAAGGGGGGGGGGGGTTAAAAGGGGGTGACATACTTTTAGTCAGGAATTTTAGGAAATGATCAGGGGAAATCAAGGAAAAAGTCGGGAATTTCATTGGTTAAGTTGAGTACCATGTATGCGCATTCATACAATAATGTAATTGTTCTAATGACAACAAAAAGCCAACTACCAAGTCGATGGTGGCTATGATATTTGATAGTTTGTGATATTAATTGATCACTCATTTGTAGCCGACAATTTCTGCATGTCCATCACAGACTCTGCCTTAAAATATGAGTGCAGACTGGCCCTGAGCACGGGACGATTCCTGGATAACTTGGTGGTTAGAGTAATGGCGTACTAAGCCAAAGGTCCCAGGTTTGATTCCTGTGTTCAAGTGTCATTTCTCAATTCTTTATCAACACACAAGGTGTAAATAATTGTAATTAAGGGAATAAACATATAGTGGAGAAAATTCAATTGATATAAATTAGGGAGCTTAGTCTTAGTGCGCGTTCGATTCCCGTGTTCATGTGTCATTTTTGAACTAATTTAAATTAATATGACTGTTGTCTCCATCATCTGGCCATTCCCGTAATTACAATGATTTACACCTTGACAACTAAATGCCGTGTGATTATGTATTGAAACAACCAAGATGTGCGGACGCTATACAGTGTATGTATACTATTTTGATATTCTCTCCATACAAAGTATCGAAACTGTATATATACAATATGTTTCGATACAATGCATGTAAGTGCATACTGGCCTTGACATCCCATTAGGGCTATACACCTATGTACTAACTACTCTAATGGGTTAGCGATGGGGAAGATTGAATTGAGAGGATATGTACCCGCTATTGTGTAAAGAGAAAGTGGAAAAACTATCTAGGAAAAACCCACATTCATACAGCCAACCGAGATCAAATCACCATCTCCCTGTTATAGGCAGTCTAGTCTATTGTGAGTTTGACGCCTTAGGCCGTCGAAGCTGGTGTGAAGGTTTTTAAATAACAACTTATAAGTGAATAATATTTCGTTCAAGTTTTTGTAACAAAAGTAAAAGACTCATGTAAAAATATGATTCATCGGAGTGAACATGTGTACAAATGTGACAAACAATTTTTTGTTTCAGCTTGATGCGTTAATCCCAGCGTGCGCGGAGTTTGAGGTTCGGACCAAGGCAAACACTACCCAAGTGTTGGTAGCTGTTGACGCAGCAGCCAAGGCTGCCAGAAATGGTTGTGATAAAACTAAAGATATGCAAGCGAGGTAAGTAAATGCAGCCCAATGTGTTTTTCTCTCTTTTATTTCTTTTAGCTTTTGCATTAAAATATTGACCCATTTTGGTGGCCGCGTGGTCAATCACATTACTCTCACAGTAGTCTACTACTGATGACGGGCAGATGAGATTTAAATCTTGGTCAGGTGTACTGAGGGTGGTTTCTTCAAAAGAGTTTTCCTTTTTCCTTCCACGCAAACGTGGATATTTTTTATTCCTATTAACAAGTAATTATCTGACACCTTAGCTCAGTCGGTAGTTTCTCTGTCTACTGAGATAAGGGTCCCGGGTTTGATTCCTGGCATGGTCAAAAAATGTATCATTAGTGAAATTTAGGTTTACTCTTTCACAATGATGAATTAATGACTGGGGACTGGATGTAGTGCCTGTCCTAGTCGACAAGTAATATTATAAGGCATATGAATCTACGACAGGCCTAGCAAGCTGGTAGTGTAAAATATATAACTTGAATAAAAAAGTGACCCAGACCACAGGCTGGAAACAGTAATGGATGTACAAAATTAACAAGTAATTCCATTCTTGGTTGGGCGTTCACCCTGGAAATACGGGGTTTGGCCACCTGCCGGGTATTGGGGTTGGATTTTCTCTTAAGGTGAATGCTAAATTTTAAGGCTATGCAAAGTCCACTTTTTAAATTATTTCAGATGTGTCATGTGAGCATTAATTTGTGGTTTACATAACAACCCCTGAATAACAAAAACTTAGCCAAAGTGTGTTTTAAGTTTAAATATTCTTATTGGAGAAGCTTCGTGATTTTATAATTCTACTTAAAATCAAAACTGACAAATATTAGAAGTGAAAGATGTTCGAGGTGTCATTCTTGACTGTTATGGCTAATAATAAATACTATAGCACTAGATTGTGATTATAGTACCAATACATTAGAAACTCGGCTATCCAGATTTGTACTGAAGCTGAGGTTTTTGTTAAATTTAGAGTTTATGGGCTGATTCATTCATATTGTGTTAAGACTACCATTTTGTATAGTAAATGAACCACTACAGTAAAGAACATGCATCCAAGCAAATAAGTTGGAGAGAGTGTATCACTTCAAAAGACGGACAAGGAGGGGAATGTCTTATAACATCTCTCACCGGGATGCTCCCCACCCATCGCCAGCCTTTTAAACAGTGGGAGATGTCTATTAGTGTGATATCCTCTTCTTTTTTTTTCTTCTATATGATCAATTATTCAAATTTTCGAAACCTAGGTCCTAATTAGTCCAGATAGTTTGGGGTCTTTTGTATGCACAAACACTCATTGGTGATCACAAGTTCTAGGTTTCAAACTTGCAATAGATACCTATATTATATTGCCAGTGATAAGAAGATCCGAGGTCTAAATCTAAGACGGTACACTGAATATGTTTTTCATCCTCTCTCCATGCTAGTGCAAGAGCAGTTCCTCTTAACTATCCTCCTCATAACTACATCTTAAAATTAAGCCGTTGAAAACCTTGATGTTAAACATACAGTATTTTTATTCTTTTTCCATCACCGCGTCTTATTACTACTATAATGTGGTAGGAATAAGGAAGTAAGAATTTTAGAGGTAAGCTACCTGAATTCGAACTCTAATCTTGTCTTTAACATGCCAGTTTATCACGACTCCTTTAGACCGTTTGGCCATTAAAGCGGGTCATGACCATTTAAATTAAATACTATTCCCATGTTAGTTTCACTTTCATTGAATGCTGTATCTTGTTCTAGAGCTGGCCGAGCAAGCTATGTAAGCTCCTCCCACTGGACCAATGTGGACGCAGGAGCATATGCGGTAGCCGTGTGGCTAGAGGCTCTCAGGGAGGTCCTAACTCGGACCCTTACTCCCACTGACAAGAAATAAATACAGCAACCATTTTAAATGGGCCTATTAACTTCTCATAAAAAAAAGTTTTGTATTCAAATTTGAGACAATTTTAAACAATTATAATTTAGTAACTCTACAATGAAAAACCATACAAGGAAAATTACTGTTTCTTCCATCCTATGTTTTAATTTTATTTTTAATCTTATTACTATGGATCCATGATTTTACTCCTATAAAAGACAGAAAATAAATCGATATAAACTTTTTGCTTGTTCCCATATATTTTGATCAACTGTCTTGAAACTAATTTATCCTAAAATTAAGTTGGGACAAGCTGCCAGTAGTCGGAGAATGGTATCTAAAAGAAACTTGATGCAGGTAAGTTAAACAATAAGATGGGGCAACTCCCAACTAGTAGTACATACTCAATGATTCAAAATAAAGCTCAGTACACTTGCCACATTAGAGTATTTAGCACATTGTCCTTTGGCGAACAAAACCTTTAAGTGTCTAGATTTGGTCAAAAACTATTATTTAGTATGGCTAGACACAGATTTTACAACTTTATTGATCTAGCAAAAGCTCATAGCTTAACATTGAGTGCAGCGTATTCTAGTGTGTATTTTTAAAACCTCGTATGATCAGTCTCTTAACGTTAGGCATTCAAAAGCTTGTATGTGACAGTCTGGGCAATACTACTGGTGCCAATACAGTGTTATCACTTTGCTTTTACTTTTGAAATAAAGTTTTGTGTTGTTTGTGAGTGAGAGGAGGCACGGCTATAGGCGGATTGGAAAAGAAAAAGATAGTGTAGCACTACACATAATTTAAGACTCAATTTAAATAATTTATAAATGTGTTTAGCTTTACTTAGGTTTTGATTTTCATATAATATGGGCTCCTTGAATACCTATGAGGTTTTAACTATTAACAAACTAACTTAGAGTAGTGTTTCTTAATGCATTAGTTTTGTGTGTGTTATTTTGTTATTTTACTCTTAAAAAATTGTTTAAGTACTTTCTTAATTTGCAGTTAAATAGTATAGCATTGTCCTCATTATATTTCACAATAAACAAGGACTTAAAGAGAGTTTATGAGTATAGTATTTCTCTTCTAGGCTCAAAGACATTAGATGATTTGAGCGTATTTTTATTACCACCTAGGTACCTATATAGTTGATTCATACTTTTAATAAAATAAATGCTTGTATAGTTGGTACATAATACACCTAAAAGCTCAAAGGGTTATTAGAATTGAGTTTCTAAATTTTATAATAGTTTTATGATGTATGTGCGCGCATGCCCCATTTTGGGCTATTATTTATAGTGCATGTGACTATTGTCTGGCAGTTTTATATATTATTGAAGTTAAGACTAATATTTCACCCACAAACGCTGAAAACTACACACAACTACTTCTTTCATCGATAGTGATTTATTAAAAAGCTAAGTCTAACAGTGTTGTGCCTCTAGTATCGATAGTTGGAAGTAGAAGAAACTAAAATGATGTCTCCTGATGTTCTTGAAATGAACCTAAAGATTATCATTTTCAGAACTAGAATTTTAAAAAATGACTAAAAGACATTACAAGGCTACCAGAAGATAATATCGACAGCAAAAAATTGTTTGATCATCCGTTTCTGTTGCTAATGGATTAGGCGCGGGCAACAATCACTTTTGTTCGTCTTTGGAATTTACACATCCAGATGATCAGTGTATTGTCAGCGCACAGATATGGTTGGCTGTTTGTTAGATTCTGATGTGATTTACAAATTCATTTAAAAGAATAATACATCTTCAATTATAACGTGTATTTTCCTTTACATAATGAAATAGTACCTTTTTTTTTGTTAATTTATTGTGATACAAATATAATTAAATAATTTAAAATACAACACTAACTTTAACCTTACAAACTGTTTAGCAAACAAGTACTCTTTAAAGAAATATTTGGCTAGAGATTGTTTTAAGAATCAAAAATGTATAAAAAATAAACTTAAGTAATCTAAATATTTAAAAGTACACTTAGCAAACTAATCGTTGGAAGGAATGTTCTTTTTCATGTCCTTTAGCTTATAATCTGGCATGAAGATGGGTAAGTTGTTTTCTACTCAAACAAACGCTAGATTTATGTTGTAATACTTAAGTTATTGCATGTGATACAAATAAATCATAAAATTACTACTGAAATGGCAAATCATATTATGGGAAAACAAGAGAAATATAATGATCAAAACTAGTGGAGGAGTTTTGAGTATATGTAACAACGTGGGATATGATGATGAAGAGAAAAGATAAACTTCCTATTTTCACCTTTTTACACATATATTCATCAATTATGGTTTAATTAAATATGCAGTTTGCCTGTTTTCTTGTAGTATACTAAAAGAAGTAACCGGCATTGCCTTCAATGCCTTTCTTTGCTTCAAACAGACAGAAAGAAAGGCTCTTTATTTTATTTCTTCTAACATAGTTTTTAATATATTTAAAGAAATGTGATCAAAAAATTTTAAATTTCAGCCCTCTGCATGTGGTAGACATTGTGCAATGGTCATAACAAACAAACTTCATTGTGATAATATAGATAAAGCAAATACAGCTTCCTAATATATTATTTTTATCAATTTTGTTTGAACCAGAAGCTGTCTAAATCAAACCACCCCACTGAAATACTCTTTTTATGCCAGTATTTCCCAAACTTTCACCAGTCGCGTACCTCTTTCTGACCTATCCAACCTACCTCTTCCAACAAATACCTACCCAGAAATTTATAAATGCTTCTGGTGAATTTTAATAAAGCTTTTAATGGTAAGATAAACAAAGCTGTTACATAGGAAAAGATAAGGCTTAACGTATATACCTGAAAATAGGCCGCACTATTTCCAAACAAACAGCCTTTATAAAACCTCAGTGCAGCCTATATGCACATCCTTAGAAAATACCTTACAAATTTTGTATCGTTGGAAGATTGCGCATAGTTATATCAAAATAGTTTATAATTGTTGCAACAGATGGTGCTCATTACTGCTTTGCTTCAAAAATAGGAGAACATTGCCATTCTAATTTAACTTTGAGCCGAAATGGCTGATGGACTGAAATAGTTAAACCTTTACCTACTGCGTATAGCCTGAACGGGTAGTTAGACGCGGTGCTAATAATAATAATAATAATTACTGCATAGTACTACTTTTCACACATGTTTTAGAAACTTTTTGTGGGAATCTGTTGGTGACTAATGTTATTCTATACTATGGACAAGAATTGAATGTATCTGTTTATTAAGTTCAGGTTTGGATTATTACCTGTTGCAGATCACTATTTTTTTTAAATCATCCCGGCAAATGATTTCATGACATGTTCTTATCAAAAGTTTTATATGTTTGCAATAAGACATTTAAATAATATGAACACTCGGAAAGCTAAAGGAAATGAGGTCTATTTGATTTATTTCAAAGTGGATTCATTTTCAGACCTAATATTTTCCTATTGAGATAAACTTGTTTTTACCTTCTAAAAGGTCAAAATCTACGTTCATTTCAACATTGTTTAACAGACTTTCTACTATCAACAAATATTTTATGATATAATACACTGTGTTATATAACATAGCCCCTGGGGGTAGGCACACCACAGTTTAGAAAACACAAATGAATAGTAGTTATATCTTTTGATAACTCATTTCTTATCTGTTTTTATGGTAATGCCTGTAGTACACCTATGGCTAGACCCTGATAATGTTTGCGACTCTAACTTGAGCAATTTCAAAAACAAGATTAAAAGAGTAAATTAATAGATTAAAAATTAAAATCTGGAGAAAGGACTGAAAATCATATTTTTTGGTAAAAACTCAAATATCTCACAGTACACCGAGGAAATGATTGAACCTTGGCACCCTCTATTTTAAAATCATGCACAATAGCATCCTACTGACCCTGAAGCTTATTCATTTAATTTCACATTAATTCTTATCACAAAAATAAATGAAAAAAAAGGTTGGTGACATTCAAGACATGGCAATACATTAAACAAAGAATTGAATGTATTTGTTACAAATTTTGATAGTATAATGACTTTGATAACTATCAAAAAGCTTACATTATTTGCGCATACAAACAAAATATTTACCTGCAACATTAATATTATTGTTTAAGAAAGTTTAAAGGCATTCAGGTTGACCTCAGTGGACTTAGGGTAAAGTGCTCGCCTTGGGACCCGTCATTTGTGGGTTCAAACCCAACCGGGGTCGACAGATTTATCTTGAGTGATAAAAATCGGTAGCACAACTTCCATTGGAGGGGAAGTAAAGTCATCAGTCCCATGTCGATTGTGGCAGGTAAAAGAACCCTGGAAGGTATGTCAAAATACCTTTCCAGCAAAATTGCTAGGCGGTGTCGCTCATTGAAATTCTTATGTGCTGATATATACAGTTAGTTCAAAAAGTACCTGTTAAATACCTCAAATAAATAAAAAATAAAGTTTAAACCAAACAAAAGATGTGCGCAGTTTGTTTTAGTAACTACAAATGTTCAGACAAGTGGAACAGAGAAATAAAAGAAGTTTTTTCTATTATAACTTTATATAACATTAGTCAAACCTAAAATCCAACCAACCTAACTTTGTTAAAAATTACAATTCAAACTGCAAATAAAAATTTACAATTCATACAAAAGCCTTTTCTCTGTCTATAAATACACAAGTTAGATTAGCTCCGGTCAGTTTTCACTCTGACATAACCCATATTTGACCAATAGTAGGTCAAATACGGTAATTAAAGAATGTTATATTGAAGACTCAAGCCAAGCACATATCAGACTTATACCTTGAATATTGAGTTTCATGTGCCTCAAACCTGGATAGCTTAGTTGTAAAAGTGTTGCTGAACAAAGCCAAAGGTACTAGGTAGGGGTGTGTAAAGTCCGCTTTTTTAAATTTAAAGTTAGCTCAGATGAAATATTCATGAAGCTGAATCGAAGTTCAAATATGTTTTGTTATTTGTTTTATACTAAGTACACTTAGAATATGTTTTAATGCAAAAGATTTGTAATATTTCAATCTTAAGTTGATAAATTCACTTTTTAACACAAATTTCAATTCAATTACTTCAGATTTTGCTATCAACATTGTCATCATAGTGAACAGTTTCCCGCTATTGGCGGGATCTGTTTGTAACATAAGCTTCATCAACGTTTCCTCCCTCCTCCACACCCTCTTGAGCCATCTGTCTCTTGGTCTTTAGTCAAATTGATATTAATTTGTTTACCCAAAAATGTAGCAGTCTTGACTTTACGGATTGCATTATGGTCCTGTTTTTTATAAGTTGCGCCTTAGTGGAACCATGGAAGATAACCGCGCTACTTTTTGGGGTCATCTAAGCATACAAAAAAGCTCATAATTACAATAACTAAACATAAATTGAAAATTTTAGCTGTTAATATTTTTATTGGTGAAGCTATGTATCTGTCGAAGGAGGATTTTTTTTCTCTCTCCTGGCAAAGTTGAAGTTAATATTTTTTTGAAGCCAAATCGAAGTTTTCTAAGCTTCGCACACCCTAAGTGCTAAGTTTGATTTTCATTTTAAGTGTAGTTTTGTTTTCAATTAATAATAATATGCCGACAAAGTGAAGAGAAGACTTCGAGAGATCGACTGTAACATGCCCCGACTACCTCACTTCCTCTTGGTGTCGTCGAGGGCTTGCAGACGCTCGAGGAGTGGAGGGTGAGAGTGGTGCCAGGAGGAGTATAACCAATCATACACAGGGAAGCCCAGGTTGTCCTGGTTCAATTTTACAAGGGCCCGCCGCAGAAAGTGGGTCTTGCCCAAGGACATTGCAAACTGGTCGGCCTGGAACTCGAACCGTCGACTCAGGATTGTCAACATGAAACTCAGCACCTGCGAACAAGCTGAGTGTCTTACCACAGTGCAACATTTTATAGCAGTAAGGACATTAAAAAAAAAATATTCATATTTATTTAGTAAGGAGTAATAAATGATAAAATTAAATCTTTTTTATTATTCTTTTATTCTTTCTCCTTATTTGAGCTTTAGTCTTCTATGATGAAATCAAAATATGTTGTCATAGAAGACTAAAGCTCAAATAAGGAGAAGCAAATAAAAGAATAACAAAGAAGATTTAATTTCAGCATGGAAATTGTTTATTAACTTATTTATTTTAAAACAATAATTTAATTTTTAAATACTGGTCACATATTTTTCATATAAACATATCACAGGGTGTCCAAATACAACTTTAATGTTAAAGTAAATATCTACTAACTAATTAACAAACACACATAGCACTATCAATCAAGAAAATTATACATAAAACCCAAAGTTGTTTTTTATTAAAATCAAGCTATAGACATTCAATATGAGTACCATTAGTGATTCTAGGCAATAATATTGGATGAAAGTAAAGTTGAGTCGAATACATTACTTTACAAATCCAAATCTCCAATTTACATTCAAATCCTGAATATTGAAAAAAATTATGAACATAAGAGGAAATATAAATATAATAGAAAAACAAATAGTAACTATATTCTAACATTCTTTTTTATAACCCATTCATACATTCAGTTAAGTGTTAAATTACAGGGCCGGTGTCTGGTTGCTAGGTTCATCCTATAATTAGAATTGGTTTTGAGCCACCAATAAGCAGTATTAGGGCTCTAAAACCAATTTCACTTGAAAAATTGAGGAAAATACAGTTTTTAAAGGATAGTCTGGAATCCAAAATATTCTCAAATCCTCGAATATCCTTAAGAATTTGAGGGTCCCATCACTAGATAAAAAGTTTTTTAAAGATAATTTTCAGACAACCTGTATATTGTCTGTCTTGTAGAATAAAAAAATACTACAAATCACAAGATGTTTTAAGTGTTTGCATTCAAACCCTGATCTGACCGTCATCGCTAGTCCAGTCTAATGCAAGAGTGACCATTCGGCCACCAAAGCGGGTAAGTTGATTGGTTTTTTTACCAAGTAGAGGAGTGAAAGTGGCCAATACATATAACACGTATGCAAAATGACAGTTTTACTTCCACCCCAATCCCTATCATTGATGCCAGAGTCGACTAGCCAACACTAGCATATAATGAACATAAATGATACTTACCGCGTTGTATGGCGAGAGTATGAACTGCAGTACGACCAACATGCCTATGATAACCGGTTTTTCCTTTTGGAAGCCAACAACTTTGTATAGAGCATCATATTTGAACAGCAGGCCAAACACCAAAAATGTTAGGAACAGGTTCACCTGATGGGAAAATAAAATACTTTTGTCAGCTACATGGTGGCTTTCTAAGAGTTTATTTTTTTTACAGAGAGGTACTTGGGGCTTTTTTTAATCACAGTGGAAAAGTAGCAAAATCAGATCAAGTATTCTACTCAAGATATTTAAGGATGGTAAAACATTCAGTTAAATCATGTTTCCAAAATTTGTGCCAGTCGAATACCTCTTTTGGGGCCTATGGGTACCCATCCTTCCCCTTCTACCTCTTCAAAAAAAAAAAAAAAAAAGGAAACCAATACCTGCTATCTTGTAAAGTATAAACATTTGTTCTAAATTTCAATAAAGTTGTAATATTCATCATCATCATCAACTGTTTCCAGCCTGTGGCCGGGTCAATTTAGTAAAATGTCTCCATCTTCCTCTTTCTTTCCACCATTCTTCCTCCTTTAATTTTTCCATTCTTCTCCTCTAGCTTGCACACTTGCTGTTATCTGCTCTTTTCGTCTCTTTCTTGGTTGGTCTTGTGGAGGATAAGAATAAAAGCAAATAAAGGAGGAAGATGGTAGGCATTTTAAGAAACTGACCCCGCCACCGACTGGAAACAGTTCCTAATGATGGTGTATTATTTCATTATTCAGTTGAGCTTGAAAAAAAGTTGTTTTTTAAATTTATTATTAAGTTAAGAGTTTTAAATACCTACAAACAATAGATTTGTATTTTGATATATTTCTGCACTATTTTATAGTTATGTTGTAGTGAAGGCTCAAATCAGCCTGTCTAGTTTCAAAATGCCTCACCACCCGCCATGGTGTAAGCCAATAAAAAAAACACCAGCCACCTGCATGATGATGATATTCTTGAGCACATGGTTCAGCTTCCAGTGGCCCAACTCGTGTCCCAGAACAGCCAGCACCTCGTTGTCATCACAACCTTTCCTCTCGCCAGACGGGGTCTTCTCCTCTTCGGTGATCTCCTCCTTCTTCTTCCCCTCCGGCACATAGTCCTTCAACAGCGTGTCAAACAGCACAATGCGCTTGTTATTGAAGAAACCATAGAAGTATGCGTTGCTGTGAGTGGAACGCTTCGAGCCTGAAACATACATGAATTTGGAGATAAGTCTGTTAGGCTCACATTTTTTTCTATCCTTGCTGGCTACAGTAGAGGGTAACACCTTAATAAGCGTAAGGTTGAAGCAGCTCCCTAGTTCACCTTTATTGCTCTATTTCCATTGGTTAGCTAATAGCTAATATAAGTCATTGATATGACGGTAAAACATAATAGTGTAAGAGAAAATGAATTCAAGCAATAATTGGCAGTTTTAATCCTGATAGCAAAAATACCAAATCAGTTAACCCTAAACCAGTTTGACAACAAACCCAATTTTCCACTGAAATGTAACTGACCTTCTACGACATAGAGCTTAGTAAGAGGGAAGCTAATGCTCTGAGCGAGATCCTCGATCCGAGCACGCAGCATTCCCTGGCTGAGCGGGGTGTACTTGTCAAACAAGGGAGCGATGACGTTGGGGTAGATGGTCATGAGGAAGATGGTCGTCACCATGGCAAACACCCATAAATATATGAAGAAGTAGTCACCGCCCACCTTCACGATATAGATCATTGCCGAAATGAGAGGGAGCATTATTACTTGCATCACCACAAAGGCCTTCAGCTTGTCTTTGATGAAAAAACCGACCGTCTGAAAGAAATACATGAGCAGATGTAATTTCCAAAAACAAATTCTCCAAATTCATCTTCTCAAAATATAAATTGGAATGGATAAAAATGTTTAAAAAACAAAAATTAAAATACTCAATTTGTTAAAATAATTATTTTTGAAATGCAGATTCTCTTCCCAAGATTCAATTATTTCGTTTGCGCCGATAAACTACAAAGTCCCCTCAAATTTCCCTAATAGTTATAAATTTCCTGACATTTTTCATGTTTCCCTCGGCTCTAGCCTTCCTGAAAATTTTACTTTCAAGTTAAACCTATTTTTTAGAAGATGAGAGAATAATATATTTTTATTACTTTACTATAATAGCTCAGATATGAGTTAATTATTTAAGGTGGGATGGAAGGGGACGCGAGAAAAACCAACCGTTTTTGCAATTTTTATGGCAACTTTTTTTTTAGTTAAAATGACAAAATATTGCTTCAGTACAAGCAAAGTCTAATTTTCTTCACATCGTGATATCAACAGTTGTTGAATATCTGTCATTAACATAGCGGCATTAAGTGATAAACTTTTTAAATGACGAGAAAAAGTTGTCATTAAATTCAGAGACACCCTTGACAGATATTCAAGAAATTTTGAGGTCAACATGTGAAGAAAATGAAATTCTATATTTGTACTGGGCAATGTTTTATTTATTTTGGCTGATTAGCCATAAAAACTGAAAAAACACTGGCTTTTTCTTGCATTCCCTTCCATTCAATCTTAAGACCTATTTTTAATCAAATTAATTTTTTTTAAAAAAACAGCTCTTTTTTCAGACATGTGTAGAGACAAAATTAATGATTTTTATTTTAGTATGAACCACTGTGATACTGCCTCATAAATATTTATTTGAAGTCCTCAACCAGGATACAAACGTAAGACCCAGAAATCTGGTACCTACCTTGGGTTATTTTTTTCACCACATCTTAATATCTGTTCAGGGTATACGCATATGTACTAATTCCGCTAATGAGTTAGGAATAAGAAAAGTTGAATTTACAGGAAGTTTATCCGAATTTGCGAGGAGAGTGGAAAACCAACTGGGGAAAACCTCCCTCAGTACATCAACTGGGATTCGAGCCCTGACCTCCATGTCATCATCGGCAGTCGAGTCAATTTCAAAAGTGATGCCTTAGACCATGCGGGCACAGAATGTCACCTCAGATGTTAGGTAATTTTAAACTCTAAGAGCCCCCTTTCCACCTTACCCCTGTAACGGATAACTGTAGTGGATCATTATGCGAGGGTAGTGAGCTTACCCACCTCTGTAACTGGAATGTGGAAAGAGTGGGTGGAGGCACACAGGTGCAAATAGCCAGGTAGTAAAGTAGTCTTCTTGTGAGTGTGTATGGAACTGGTCATGTTAAGCTAGAGTCGTGGATACGGAAACCAAGTATTGTACATGTATATATTGATGTATAATAGTTGTATCAATGTTTGTACACTTAAAAGTGTAAATATATGTATAATTTGTAAATCGTAAAGCACGCTACACCCCCAAAAACCACCCTAGACCTGATTACTATGAACCATCACTAAGCATGAGCGGTCTCTGCATTCAAACCCTCTAAGTTGACACTTACCTGTTTGTTGAATCCGTGTCTCTCTTCCAACACGAACGTGTAGTAGACACTGAACGGCAGACTGATGATTGTATTAAACACGTTCATGATGAACACAAACATAATTGACTGTAGAACCTCATTGTAAGTGGTGTAGCCCAGTTTGTTCAGAGAAACGCTGCTTATGTTCCAGAAATACAAGAGGCCATAGAACACAATCAGCAACTAGAAACAATTACACAAAACGATTGCACCGAGACTTACTACCTGTTCAAGATGGTATCCACATGCTTATACTAATAGGGTATGAATGATGAAGGTAGAATTAAGAGGAAATGTGCACGGAAGGAAAGTGGGGAACCATTCATGAAAAACTACCTTAAGTAGGCTACACCCAGGCCGGGATTCGAACCCTCGTTTTTCTGTCACCGACAATACAATCGAATGTGAGAGTGAAGCCTAAGACCTTGGGTTTCCAAACTTGTGAGATCGAAGGAGCCCTTACACCAGGAAAAAAAACAACCTGGAGCCTTCATAAAAAAATGTTATCCAAATATTATGCACATTCAATAAAGACAGTTACATTTTACAAGTATTAAAGTACAAAACAAACCGAATAAATCACATGTTCTGGCTGTGCCTTTGACAAAATATGTCCCTTATTCATATTCGAAAAAATAGTACATCCTAACTATTGATGCTATTTTATAATGTGAAAAACAATTTTTTTAAATTCTAAAATTGCCTATAGGCTTCGCGGAGCAGTTTTAAAATCGTTGTTTTAGATAATATAGTGATGTAATGTGAATTATTGTTCAGAGTAACCTGGAAAGACAACAATTCAATACCAAATTATTTCAAATCGGTTAAATTTTTCTAGTTTTCCAGTATTTCACCAGAATATTTCCATCCTTATTTTTTAAATGTGTCTCGCTACCTGTTCGGCCTGGTAGACTCGAGTAGTTTTCCTTCAACACCTTTAGTAAGCCATTGATAGCCTTGGAGTTTGAAGTAATAACTAAATATTATATAACATAGTTTACAGTAAAATTAATAATGTAGAATATTTTCACATTTAAATGATATTAACTAAAATCATAAACAAAACAGTTCACTTACCGTCGCTTCAATAATGGAAAATATATCTTTGAAAATGCCAAAAGTGCTTTTATCTAAACCATAGAGACGAGCTTTTTGATAGGTCTCCTCGGTCATAATACCCTTCAGCTCGGAAGGTACATCAATCGTGTTCTTGTAGATACGATGCTAGACAAATGAGAAAGAAAATCACAATAAAGAGTTATCTCTAACCAATATTATTAACATCATCAAGAGTGATATAGAAATGTTTAGTCTATTAAAAGCTAATGTTTAAACATGTACAATTCGGTAGCAACAAAGTCATTGGAGCTGTCTAGGGCCTAACTGAAAGCTATTCAAGATATGATCCCACATTGTCATTGGAAAGGCCTTTTAGATAACACAAACTTTTTTTTTTAACAATGATGATTTTTTTAATTTATGGGTATTGACAGAGGCCGACTGGCACGTGGTGAAGCTTGACCTCAAACGGGTTTTCGGTCACTTTTCAGTGGTGGGAATGAGGGAAGCAAGCAGCCCAGTGCTACTCGGTCCTTCTCACCAACAACATTGCTTATAGAGGCCTATTAAGGTAATATGTATATTGTGTTGGGGAGCGTGATCCCATCCCCTCCTGTAGCGTGTGTGTCCCACTCCAGGCCCGACATCTCTCCCTCCAAGCGTCGCCACCTACCGTCTGGCCTATGATATCTATCAAAAGTGTCAGCTGCAAATAACATGACTGACGTTTGAATATGTGATTGTAGATCTAGTAACTTTTATAGCTGTCAGGTTTTCTTCCTATGTAAATTGGACTGTAGCTGACAAACTCACATGTCAATCATAGAGACTGCCTCAAAAAAATTAGAACACCCCGGGTACAGGATGAATCCGATTAGTTTTTTGGCTGAATGACACACAGCTTGCCTAATGCTAGTTTCAATGTTTCCATTTACTTATTTATTCACAACAGCATTAGTACCGACAAACCGCTGGTTGATTGTTCCCGTGCCATAAAAAGTCATCAATTATAAATTGACTAGACTATCTTAAACAGAAACTAAGCATGCATTTATGAAATATTTTTTTTAAATTCAGATTACAGATATACTTTTTTTTTTACAAATTCTCTTTTAATATTCTTTGGATGCTTTATGGGTTTTTTATTTAAACTATCATTCTACATACACCCCATCTACAGGCTGAAAGTTGCTAGTGTCATCTTATTCAGAAATGATTATCATGTGCTTTGTAATACTATATTATCAATAAAAAGTGTTACCCGCTTCGGTAGCCGCGTGGTCTAACACGCTACTTTCACAGTAGACTAGAATACCGATGACAGGGATATTGAGGTTTGAATCTCAGTTGGGTGTATTCAGGGGGATTTTTCACTCTCCCTTCACACAAATGCAGGTAGGCCTACACGTCCTATAAATATAACTTTTCTAATTCCTAAAATTATTATTGTAGGCCTACTTAGTAGATCAGTGTATAGCCCGAATAAGTAGTAAGACGCGGTGCTAAAAAAACTGTTATCAAAAAATTTTAATAATACTTTAAACCAATGTTTGCAATAAAGCACCTTCTGTCACTCGCCTACATAACTACAGTACCATAGATAAGACTCAATACAAGTAACAGTATCAAGTTTTTAGGTTTGATTTAAGTTAAGTTAGTTGATTTGGTTGTTTTTTAATTTTAAATTTGTTAATGAGCTTGGGAACATCCTCTGCAGGCTAACATGATCTTCTTGTAATAATTATTCAATAATATTCTCCCCCAGAAACCTACTTTAGTGTTGGCCGATTTCTGTTCTCTTCTTACATGATCCATGTCTGAACACGCTGTATAAGGCCCCTTGGAATTGCAATGACCTTAAGTTAGTCTATAGAGCTGAGGTTATTTTTGATAAGAGTCTGAATTCTCTTTCAAGTCTACTGATGAACCCCTTACAGTGCACATAAGTCTGACTATTTGCCCTTTATCACACACTTTAGTTAAAAATCACATTTTAAAATGATGGAATAAATATCTATAAACTCTTAAACCAAAGTTATTTGCTATATTCTTTGTTGTTATTATTATTATTATTATTATTATTATTATTTAGCACCGCGTCTTAATACCCGTTCGGGTTATACGCTTAAGTACTAATTACGCTAATGGATTAGGAATTGGGAAGGTTGAATTTAGAGGAAGTAAACCCGCATTTGCGTGGAGGGAGAGTGGAAAACCATTTAGGAAAAACCACCCCCAGTTCACCCGACCGAGATTCGAACCTCGATCTCCCCGTCCTCGGCAGTCGGGCTCAACACGACTAGCGCGTTTGCCAACTACTATTATTATTATTAGCACCACGTCTTACTACCCATACGGGTTATACGCACTTACGCTAATGTGCAATGGTAGGGTGATTGTGAGATGAAATGGAGGACCTACAGTTTAACGTGGGATCCGAACCACGGTGGAGGCCTGGCATTCCTCACATTCACAAGTTGTGATTAATACACATCTTGTCAGAGGTGAAGGAAGGGTTTGGCAATCAGATAAATCTGTGCCGGGACCGAGGTATATTCTTTGTTAATTCCTAGTGTTAGTTGACTTAAGTTATTTATTTAGCGTGGACATTTTTTAATGTTTATTTAGGATATATAGACCAATTTTACTTTTGCCTATTTCATTAAGGCTGTATTCGAATAGTCTACTTCACGCGCCGTTCAACCCTTGACGTTCACTCGATAGTTGCATTGGCAATCACGTGATTGAGTGAATAACTGTCCGAATAGTCACGAAGTGAGCCGATGCACCCCTCACAAGCCCTTGAGACCAAGGGTGATGACAAGTTACCCTTGACATGCCGTCAATGCGGAGTTTGACTGGCACCTGTTTAATTTTTTGTCTGCTAGAGTAATGTGATCTGTGATTAAATATTTTAACTGTATGGGTACTGCTTTTGTTGTGTTTTTGTGTTGTGTTGGAAATGTCTAGTGAAAAGAAGTGGGAATGGATATTAAAACGTTGTATTCGCTTTCATTCCCTGCTGATAGATGGCCTTTAAAATAATTTCTAAGCTCACTGTTAGGAAGCAGCACTGCGGACTTAAGGGCGTGTAAAGGGTAGTTTACCGTTCAAAAAGTATGTTTCAATCTTCAAACTCAAGGGCGTGTAAAGTGTAAATTTATCAAGTCTGCATCAAGTCAAGTGTACTTGACTATTCGGATACAGCCTTAGTCATATACCATACATTAAAATGTTTATTAAAATTCTTGTATTCAAATATTGGTACCCCCAATATTATTTTTGTCATAATAGTTTACTTGATTCGTACAGTTGTAACATTTAAGTGATGAGCGCTTGGATAATTTTAATGCTAAATAAAAGCGCATTATTTTTAATTTATTTAAGGTTAGTCAGCCGGCGTTACCTGTCTGATGGATAAATACAGTTCCCATAGAAATTCTAGCCATAGAAAAGATACAACCGCGTACAGAAAATAGTTTTCTGTAGTCCACATTTTGAAAATATCTGTTCAAATCGTAGAAATCATAAATGTTTACTTAATAAACCTTATCCAAATGAAATCATTAGATACGCTAAGCTTTAATACTTAAAAGACGGATAATAATAATAATGTACAAATCACGCCAACTCAACAGATCACGTTATAAAGATAGTAGCCAACGCATTAGTCAAATTTATTCCTAAAGTCAGTGCTAAAATCTTAGTTAATAATAAACATAACTAGACTTTTTGTATTTATTTCAATGCATTAAATATTTCTTGACTTAAAATAAAATTTCCAAACAGCACAACTTGAGTGTATGTTGTAAAAACAAACTTTTTATAAACACTGAAAATAGTTGGTTCTTATAAGTTTGGTAGATTGGAAGACCTTTTTTTTAGCGCTGTTAAATGGTATGAACGGCGGATTGTTTCAACTAAATTACTAAAATACTGAATTGGTTAATAGTTATTAGAAAAATTTACAATTCGTAAAAATGATTCGCGTGTTTACAAAGGGATTTTCTGGCACCTTGTTGAAATCTAAAGGTTCCAGTTTTAGTGTCCCATCCCTTTTATATCATGAAAATGTAAGTATTACAGTAAATATTTCTTCTCATTATGAAAATCTCGGATTATTATAGTAAGGAAATGTAAGGACAAATATAAATAATGTTATTTTGACAAGAGGGTTAATTGCTGAAAAGTAGTCCGGGATGGACGTAGCTTTGCGAGGGCCTTGTTAAGAGTTAGCCTCTATTTAAATTCTCCACCTATTCGGTATCGCCTAATAACCTTAAATAATCTTATTGCCAAGGCCTTGATCAAAATAATGTAGACTTGTTCTATTCATCATTCGGATGCTTAGACATTCTCCATCTTTGTTATGTCAAGAATGAATACAATACGTTCTTACGCATCATTTATTACGGGCTTTATCAACTGGTTTTTTTCTTCTAGGCCTATACTTTAGCATTTAAAACCTGTTCTACCTACCCATAATCAAAAATTATATAATATAGTGGTTTTGAAACATGGGGATTGGGGAATTTGATCTTAACCCCTCGTGCTAAGTTTTTGTATCCTCACTACCATACTTGAGCCAATTTTTCCAACCATTGTGACACATGATTTGATAGTTACACAAAGAAATAAGCATCTGACGTGGGTAAGAATAGAACTGCTAGGCCTCTGGAGTGTTTGGCCTGTGTTTTACAGTATTATCCCGTATTTAATTTAGTTTACATACACACAGGTTAAGGATGTAAAAATAAAAGTTTTTATTAATAACAATCATAATTAAATATTTAACACTATCAATAACTGCTAGCATATAACCCAAACGGGTATTAAGACACTGCGCTAAAGAAAAAAATTAGATACCCGTTTCGGTGGCCACATGGTAAAGCGTCACTCGCGCAACAGACTAGACTGACGACTGGAAGATAGGGGTAGGATCCTAGCCGGGTTTACTGAGGGTGATTTTTTCCTAAATAGTTTTCCACTTGCCCTTCCCACAAATGCAGGTAGACTTTCTCTAAATTCAACTCCCTAATCCCTAACACTTTAGTGTAATTTATACATATGCGTATAACCCAAACGGTAGTAAGACGCAATGCTAAAAATAATTCAAATTCCGTCCTACTCCTTCATTAGCCACGTTTCTGCTGTGTATGTCAATATTGGTACATCCCTCCTTTACACTTCCTCGGTACATCCCTGCTCCAAATTGTACTTCTCACACTTCTGAAAAAAAGCTTCTGCTTGCTTCCCTCTCTCACTGACTTTTCTTCTATTTCTTCCACTATTCTATATCACAGTGGTTCTCAAACTTTGCTTAGATTGAACCCCTTGGTCATGACTAAAATTCTAAAGTACCTCCATGATTAAACTTTCCCAAATGGCAGGTCAAATGTCATGTCAGGTATCAAAGGAGAAAATTTCCTTCATTTGCTTTGAAAATTCTTCCGTCATATTTTGTTCTCTTGTCATTTCACCAATTTTCCCTTAAGAGTTTGCTCGTGTACCCCCTGAAAGTCACTCGCGCACCCCTGAGGGTATGCATGCCACATTTTGAAAACAACTGCTCTTTCATACTACCCAGATATTTAAAGCTTTTCACTATCTTCAACTGCTCTCCTCCTACTGTCACACCAGTCGTGCACCTGTCTCTTCCTTGTTGTAATAAATCTCACTCTACCTTACATTAAACTCATTCCATACCACTCCACCACTTCATCACATGCTTCCAACTGTTCCTGAACTTCTTTCTCCTCATTGGCCCATACACTGCTCGGATCATCCGCAAACACCATCACTTTCCCTACTTCCCTCCCCAATCCTTTCCTTTGAAAGGAAAGTAAGAAAGGATATTCCTATTTTTAATCACTAATAATTGTTTCAAAGAGTGTCGGTAGGTAGAACATAGCTGTCAAAAGGATTTTCAACTGTCAAAATTATATTATGTCGTCTTGGTTGAGTGTGTGGTAAGCGGTAGGCTATTTGTTATTAGGATAACAATCTTTGCCCATGTTATTCCAGAAAGTCAGAGTTTTCGGTAATTCACTGTGGTGTTAGTCCCATTCAACTCGAATTATCCGGATACTGTACCTTGTTATTTCTACTGCTTCTACCTCTCACATGCATTCTCCCTAAAAAATAGCCAAAATTACTATAGATGTCTAGTTTTAGTCTGTGCTTTAAGTTTATATATGATGAATGATGCAAGTACAGTTGAACCTTGTCCATCCAGCCATTATTAGTCTGGATTTCAGGTCTAGTTGGGCTTAAATTTTGCATTAACTAATTTTTTGAATTTTTTAATGCTTTAAATTAAAAATGACAGACACAGGAATTGAATCCAGGACCTTTGGCTTAGTACCCAATGCTCTAACCACTGGGTTATCCAAGAGTCGCCTCATACCCAAGGTCATTCTTCACTCATAATAATTGATGTATTATTTAATAAAAACTCCTTTCAAATAAATTAATTACGAAACTGTAGTTGCAAGGTGAGTGCAGTATGGTACTGAACTAAAATATACTGTAATCATTGGTACAGTACTGTATTTAGTGTGAAACTAAATGGTGAGTTGTAATATTATATTTATTAATGCATTTTCCTATAATTTCCGGATTATTCCATTTTCGTTAATCCGGATGACACCCAGTCCCAGTTAAGTTGGATAAATGAGGTTTAACTGTAATGGTAGTCCCTGGTGTTCATCACTTCACTTGCATTAAATGTATAAGCCAAACGGGTAGTAAGACGCGGTGCTAAGTATTATTATTACTTTACATTAAATGGCCTTTAGAAATGACAAAATTAGCCTAAAATATATACTCATGTTCCACAAACTTGTCAAATACTTTGAACCTTGGATAACTTTCAGTCACGGGAATGTCGCAGGTGTTGGACCACTACGAGAACCCACGTAACGTCGGTTCTCTCGACAAGAATGACAAGCATGTTGGCACCGGACTTGTTGGAGCCCCCGCGTGCGGCGATGTCATGAAACTTCAGATCAGGGTGGATGACAACGGGAAGATTATAGACGCAAAGTTTAAAACCTTTGGTTGTGGCTCGGCAATTGCGTCAAGCTCACTTGCAACAGAATGGGTGAAGGGAAAGACGGTACGTTTCAGAATGTTGGTGAAACAAAGCAAACTTTTTTTACTCATGGAAAAAATCTCAAAAACTTGCATTTTTAAATTAGATCAAAACTTCATATTAATATTTTTGAAAATCAATTTTATTAAAACTCACATGGAAAAAGTTAAGTGCCTATACAGGTTAGTCAATTACCAAGGGTACATAAATAATTTATTAATAATATTTGATCGCATTTCATTTAACGTTAAATTCAAAACCTTGTAAGGATAAATTTGGGTACTGGGAGTTACAGTTTATGAATTACTTTTTTTTTTATCTGCCCACTATTTTTATTATTTATATTAAAATGCTTTCCACTGCACTCTTAATACATCTCTGGTCTCTGTGCATTTTAATTTTGAAAATTTGCCAGAGACTAGGAAGCTAGAGTTTTGAGAGAATGTACTTGTTCAAAGAGAGTATAAAACCTTCAAATATATGCATTTGGATAGATTTGAACCCTGACATACCTCTCCCACACTATATAAGTCTGACATTAGGTCCATGTGCCGATAGATGTAGGTGAGAACTTTGTTGAAGATTTATATTTTTAATTTTTGGTGGGTAGTAGCACTGCTGATTTTAAATAAATTTAGTATTAACAAGTGCAGCCAGAGGTTTACCACACTGCATTATGATGGCTGTCCGATGCCAAGAGTCTTATAATTACAACGGTTATTATAACTAATTTAATCTTATGGTGTTCATGTGACCCGTTGTTGTTACTTTACACAGAGTTTCGATGATAATAATAGTGTTAGTGAAAAGAAAAGTGATTATGATACTAATAATAAAGCTATAATTTATCAATATAAACTGTAAAAAATTGTTTAAATGCTTTAGAAACATCACGATACCATGATTACACTAGAGTATCAATGCACTCAAATCTTAACCGGATAGTTCCAACCAAACAATTATTCATTGCCTTTATAAAATCCTAAGCTAAAATAGATATTCGGTTTTGAAATTGGTGAATACGTTTAACTGTGATATTTTCCATAATAGGTTGATGAAGCTTTGCAGCTTAAGAATACAGACATCGCTAAAGAACTTCGTCTTCCACCTGTCAAGTTACATTGCTCAAGTGAGTGTTGAAAGTTAAATAGGATTTCGTTCAAACTTGATGTTTACATTATGGTCATACCTCGAGGTAAAATTGTGATTTTAATTGTAGCTTTTAAATTAAGAGTACAGTAGCCACTTTTGGAAAGTTTAAAAAATGGCTCTAACGATTTGTTTCAAAATGGGTAAGTATCTTGGGGGTTTCTACATGATAAATAATACTGTATACGTACTCGTTTTTGGAAACAAATTAAATTTAGGGGTTAATTTATTGATAAACGGTTTTTGAGAATTTTGTTTCATACTTTAGTTATTAGAATTATTATGATGGGAACTTTTAGAAAAAAACATTCTTTTGTGATCTACATTGGGGTAATTCCATGTCAAATCAACACACTTTTTGAGACCGACCTTCTTATATTTTTATGAAATTTATGGTGCTTAGTGGTCCTATGGTGTAGTTCAAATATTCTAATTTATAAGGTCCTGTGTTCATAATGTGAAATGTTAGAGCTATGTAAAGTTTTTTTATTTTTGCTCAAAAATTGCTACTAGATTATTTGTTTTTTATGCTTTAGTGGGGCTCCCAGTTGAGATATAGAGCTGGGAGTGGTCTCATTTTAAAGATATTTAAAGTAGCTTTCAAATGATATGCAACACATAAGGGTTAGTAAAATTATTATTTTTCAGAAATCCAACTCAAAATTTCAAAATAAGTTTTGCATGATCAAAATAAATTTGAGCCCGAGTTACATCACACTTACACCCCTACCCCCACCCCCGCCATACACACATTGGGTATCTCTTATATTATCTCAAAGTAGTGAGACTTTCTATCTGAATTATGTTGGGGTCATAAAAACTTGTAGAAAAGAAATACACGATTCAATATGGTTTTAAAATAAAAAATAATAGCCACACACACATATATATACACACACCAGTTATTAGTTGTATTACTTAAAAAACCTACCCGCCTCGATGGCGTAGTTGGCTAACGTGCTAGTCGTGTTGAGCTCGACCGCTGAGGACGGGGAGATCGAGGTTCGAATCTCGGTCGGATGAACTGAAGGTGGTTTTTCCTAAATGGTTTTCCACTCTCCCTCCACGCAAATGCGGGTTCACTTCCTCTAAATTCAACCCTCCCAATTCCTAATCCATTAGAGTAATTAGTACTTAAGCGTATAACCCGAACGGGTAGTAAGACGCGGTGCTAAATATTATTACTATTATTATCTTAAAAAACTATAGTTTACATGATTGTTTTAGTTCCTACCAGTTCTACACTTGTGGACACATTTTTAGTCTTATCTTGAGCTAGTGAACTGTTTGAAGGCTTGAAGATCTTGTTGGACTTCCTGAGTGGAGAGGGTGTATGTACGACCAGTTGGTGTTACAGGGTTCACTTTACACAGGATAGATGTTGATGGAATCCACAGAACATCTGGATGTTTAGGGTAAGCAAATGAAGAAGATGGACCAGCTGGGTGAAGGAATGTTAACTTTACTTCATCTTCCTCTTCCTGTTTTGCTAAAACATAGCCCAGCTACCAATTGCCACTATAGAGTGCATTGACATAACCACATATTTCACTGAAAACCAGTCTTCCTTCACATATTGATACAGTGTGTTCAACTGATGTTTGAGTAAAAGAACACGGTTTGACCAAATTTTTTTGTTTCACTTGAAGTTATGAAAGCATGTAGCTTTTGAGTGCCAGGAATAGTTTGTACTTTGCTGAATTGATCTGTCAAAAATTGATTGTTGCACTATACTCTTCCTGTGTAACAAATGTAGAGTCAATTTTTGAATTTTTTTTCTTTCACCCATTCATAGAGTTGTCTTGACATCATTATTTGGTCCTAGTATGGTCTTTGGAAACTTTCTATAGCTGCCAACCTTTTCATGGTCCCCCAAACACCATCACATGCCCTTTGCCATGAGCTGCAGCAGAAAAATGCCACTCAGCTTCATTGTTGAAATCTGTTTTATTATGACATAAATTCACAAAGTTCTTTTTTGTTTTTATACTGTGCAGCAAAGCCGTCTGAAAAATAAAAGATTTTTTTGGGTAATTTCTCAAGTCTGCTCTTCAAAAAGTCTAAGAGTTTTTGTTGAAACAAATACACAGCTGCACTATTGTGTTTGAGACACTCTGAAATCACAACAAAGCTGATATGTCAGTTTTTTCACATATTTTAAATTATACAACAAATGGATGCACTGTAGCTTGATTGCTGGTCCATTGATAGGACTGTACTTCATTTTTTGCAACAAAAGAATAGTTTTCTGAAAAATCGCACACAACAGCAATTTCTTAATCCGACAAATTTTCTTTGACATGATTCATAAACGAACTTTGTTGTTTAGCTATGAAGTCATGGCGAAGTAAAACAGAAACTTTCTCACAAAATAGGTCGACAAATTCAAGGACAATTTTTTTTGGCAATATTTCTAAATTACATCTGTCTACATTCGTCCACTGGCGAAAAGTTAAGCCTCGATCAAAGATTTTTCAAAAGCATTTTCTAGTAAATTTGGGATTACTTGAATTTCAGGGCAGGATATACAGTTACCCAAGTAGCAGACAATTGATGCTGGATTGCATATTATCTTTACAAGGACATCTTTGTAATTTTTGATCTCACCTTTAGTGATTGACAGCAACTTGGCATTTTCAGTGATGAGTTTGATATTCTGATGTATGGTACACATATAAACTGTGTGTGTACCACTTTGGCCAGCTATAACACAATTATTTTGTCGTAGCTCTGCAAATTTTGAAAATCCCATATTTACATTTGGAAACTTTTCTTTAAATAATTTGTACACCTCCTTTAAATTATTTAGCATTAAACGTTTGGAGACATGAATTTGTTGGCCAGTGCTGTCCTTCATGGAAACACGATCTTTCATCCCAGGCATGGGTCTTCTGACTTCATCGTTTTCATAAAATGTTTTTATTGTTTTAGCTGTTTCCACAAGTAGAGAGAGTTCTTCCAGGTTTTTGATCTGGAATAGATAGAATTCCTTTTTGTTTCAAAAGTTTCTTTGACTGTCTTACCATGTAACTTGGTGCATTAAATTATTTCACTATCTTCCTAACACTCCAAGATTCAGGCTAAATAGTCAGCATCATAAGCTTTTCTTTCTGTTGGTCAAAGTTCGGAATTTGGTTTTCAAGTGACATAAAATAGCTTTTTCTTGGGATTCAACATCATTTTCTTTTAATTCTGCATTGACAAGAAGTTTGCGCTTTACAGCAGTATTCATTCTTTTAACTTTTCCTGTATCGTTTAGATTGTGCTTTTTTCTGGTTGATAGGTGACTCTCCTAGGTCTTAGAGAGATTTATTAAGTGTTTTTAAAGCTTCTGAAGGGAATGTTACATCACAATCACTATCTGAACATATACTGCAATCGTAACCTACATCCTGGCTAGTGCTTGGAAAACCTGAATCCTTTACATCTTATTTCTTCATCTTGCTCAGTTTCTTTCTACAAATGTCACAAACTTAAGTTGTCATTGATGTTTTGGGAAAAAGGGAACACATCCATGATGTCACTGGTATTAATCCCTTCCTTACATGGGAGTGATTTGGTTTTTTAAAAGGATTCATACAACTAACGGTCCATTTTTTTTTATCCATGTTATAAATGTATCCCTAAAATTTGCTGCTTCACATTCTCACATCACACTCACAATTAATTAAACTATTCATATAAAAATCAACAGAAATAAATAACAGACAAATAGAAGCAAGCTGTCTTCAGAAACTCTTCTGGTAGATTGAGTCAAGTTCATTAGTGTGGAGGTCAACATAATTCCATGAGCGCATTGTTTATGGAGGGCCAATAAAACTCCCTTTGTGCTATTAAAAGGTTTGGGTAAGAGGGTAGGCTCATGTCAAGGGGAAGGGGGTGGGGGGTTAAGAATGGCAAGGCCAGCAAAGATAAGGGGGAGGGGGAATTTTAAAAGATTGAGAGAAGGATGAAGATATTTTCTAGACCCTACATTCTTTAAATATGGAAGAGGGAAAAGAGGGTTGTTTATAAATAAGCAAGGTCAACTACTTTTTGCAGGACTGCAAGCTCAATAAAGAAAGGCATGTGGGTGAGAGGGAATAGAAGAGAAAGATGGGAAGGGGGAAGAGTGTTTTGGTGAGAGATTTGGTTTTACAGGATTTTTTTTAATATCAGCTGTTTGTAAAGTATTCTCTGCATTTTGACAACTACATTTTAAACTTCCCTTTCAACATTACTATATTAAATAATCTTAGTTCACAATACAGAGAAAATAATCACTATTTGTATTTGGTTGGTATTGGTTTGAAATTATTTGATTGAAAAAAAGTGCTTTTCACACACCCCTAGGTTTAACCCAACCATGATGCAAAGGAGGATAAGGGATATAATCTTAAAAATATTGCACAAGATATAAGCTGTGGGAAAAAAAGTTTAGGTTCTAATTATAAATTCTGAACCCATTATTTTCTTGTGGTCAAATGTACTACCTCTCATAGCTTATGAACCCATCATGATCCCACAAAAATATTTTATGGATAGTTTCAGATAAATATGAACTAATTTTGAGAATTTTTTCAAATTTTTAAAAATGTCCGTTTTTGAGAAAATCAATTTTGAAATTTTGAATTGGATTTTTGAAGAAAAAAAACTTTTTTTTATTAACTTTATTGTGTTGCATATCAAATGAAAGAGCTTTAAAATGAGCCTCATTTGAACTCTAGGTTTCATGAAAATCAAAAGTGGTCAGGTCAAAAATGTTTCTTTTTTGTGTTGATCTGACATGGAATGAATGACCCATTGTTGAAATTTTACTATTGTTGGTGTTATTTTATAGGTATTTATATTCGCTATCAAATGTTACATTTGCACACATACATAAAAATTGTTTTAATAATTTTTGTGATTGTCAAAAACGTTTCTTTTTATTTAAATCGGTCTGTTTGCAAGAAAGTTTGTACGGCTTGTCACACCATAGTTATATATTTGACTCCCGAATTAGATCAAAAAAGAATAACCAACTTCAATAAAAATTCTCAAGATTCAATCACTAGTCCTCAAAACATTCTCAGATTTTCTTTGGCAATTATTAATTTTTTGATATTAGCTGTTTCCACTGGCCCGCTTCATTGGTCGAATGCTCTAAGGTGTTATTCTGGCCTACTGATGATGGAGAGATTAGGTTTTAAATCCCAGTCAGGTTTACTGAAGGTGATTTTTCCTAAACAATTCCACTCTCCTTTCACGCAAACGTAGGTAGATTAACTCATAAATGCTTCCTTTCTCATCCTTACCCCACTGGACTAACCATTATGCATATAACCTGAACAGATATTAATACGCGGTAATAAAAAAGTTTCCATTTAATGAAAAATAGCCATTATGCATAATTTAGTTAGCATTTTATTCCATTTTGATAGTCTAGTATATGAGAAATAAGTGTGTGATTCTTTTGGTTCAAAAGCAGAGGTTTTTCATTTTATTCTATATAAAAATTCTGATTTTTTTTTCTTCGATTTAAACGTTTTTCAGTGCTCGCTGAAGATGCCATCAAAGCAGCGTTGTCCGACTACCGTATTAAGCAAAACTCCTTGAAGACAGGAAAAGAAAAGTCTGCTACCGGATGAATGAGTCTCGACAACTTACATTTAGTACAGTTTTGCCAACATTTCATTCCTATCATTTAGTACATTAATTGTTTCTATACATTAAAATAATTTGTACAATTCTATCTACCAGCTTGTACATATATGTAAATATCATATTTAATAGTAAAACAGAATTCATAGTGAACCAAAGCTTTTCACATTAAAATATTAACTTTTGTGTAAAATTTTACTTGACATAAAATTCTGGCTAAATGGTAAAGTGTGTTCTTATTATAGGATTATCTTAATATATTTGGATATTTAAAGACTGGCTTAGATCTAAAAATTATTTATTTAGCAATTTTGCAATCTTATATACCAAGTCATAAGATGAAAATAAGAGTTTTGTTTTTAATTATTGGAGTTTACACTTGCCTACCTTATATTAAATTGATAAATTTTGTTTTGAGTTAATTTATACACAAGTTTACATTCTACTAGACCCACTTTGTTGAATAGTATAAACTTATGTGATTTTTTTTTTAAATAACTGTGATCACATGTATTTTGTTGGTCTGTTCTAAAATATTGAAAATATTTTTTATTCTGTGTTTATCCTTTACATCCTCCTTTCAATATTGTCCCCAAACAGAAGTTCCACACTTAAACAATGTACCTGATCAGGCCTGTTGGATCGTTTTCTAGCGTCAGGAGAGGAAAGGGGTCAAAACATTTTATACATTTTTGCATGTCTGGATTAATTCATTTATTCTTGTACGATGCCTTAATTCAGTTGGTAGCATGTCTTCCTATGGAGTTGAGAATACTGGGTTCAATTCCTCGTATAGCTAAACAATGTATCGTCTATCAAAAGGTGGGCTTCCCCTTTGACAGGGGTGAATTAATAGCCAGTGTCGTGTTTGTTCTAGATTTAAGTTGGTTTTTAAGTCTTGTGTAAGGTGACCATCCCGTCGCATATTTCTACAGGTCTGTTTCAAATTTGAGAGTCTCGTCCCATTTTTTTACAAGTCTGAAAAACTCATGTTCCATATTTTACTGTGCCCTTCTAAGGTTACAACACAAAAAACTATGAAGGACATAGAAAGTAAGATACTCTGACACAATAAACTATGTCTGATGGACATATTTAAAAGGTGATATGAATCTAAACCAGATTCTAACTTAGAAATACTTAAAGTCCCAGATGAGGCTTCATCTATAACGAGGTGGAGAGACCGACGCCTGACATATTGTAGTCACCAGTAATTTCTTCAGCGATGTAAAGTTAAGTCCTAGTTCTTCCTCTGTTGAATCGTGTGTGTGTGTGTGTGTGTGTGTGTATATATATATATAGAGAGAGAGAGAGAGAGCGAGAGAGAGAGAGCATCATCACACACACAGACACACACATGTGAAGTGAGGAATGACACTTATATAGTGAGAGAACTGATGAATTCGGGATGGTTTGCATCTGGACATCTAAGGGGGGGAAGAGAGTTAAGTTGCGGAATTGCGCTAAATGACCACTAGCGCTCGATGGTGTGGTGCCCAGAGAAAAACTTCTCTGCCATTTTTTCGAAGCGGGGCCTGCTGGTAAGATATCGGTCTGCTGATGGTCCCGGCATAGTCAGCTGGGGCAGTTTCCCGGCAACATGAATTCACCACGAGTTATTTATTTTTTTATTTAGCACCGCGTCTTACTACCCGTTCGGGCTATACACTTAAGTACTAATTATGCTAATGGATTAGGAATTGGGAAGGTTGAATTTTGGAGGAAGTGAACCCGCATTTGCGTGGAGGGAGAGTGGAAAACCATTTAGGGACCCCCCCACCCCCAATTCACCTGACCGAGATTCGAACCTCGATCTCTCCGTCCTCGGCGGTCGAGCTCAACACGACTAGCGCGTTAGCCAACTACGCCACCGAGGCGGGTCACCATGAGTTAATACCTGCCACACACTATTAGAATATATTAGCTCTTGTATTCATCTTGTTAATTATATTTATGGTATTGTTATTGTACATGTTAAACAGCTGGTTTAACATGCTAAACTTTGTTTTGCAGTTAGGTTGTTAATTTTATAATTATTGATTTTCTTGTGTTCACTCATTTTCTATTATTTCATTGGTTTCACACAAAGTAATATATCAAAGATAGTGATAGTAATAGAAATAAATTAATAATAATTAATGGGACAGGCCGAGTAGCCAACTTTTAACGGCTAAATTCCGAACTCCAGGCTGCCCATGTAAAAGTTTTAATCGAAAATACTGTATCATTGTTATGTTCTAATAAATTCAAAAAGAGAAATATACTAAAAAACTGCAGTTTCAATGAATCACACCACGAAATTTTTAAAATCGGGGACACACAGTAAAATATGGAACGGTCTCGTAAAGCACGGGATGGGTGGTCACCTTAATCTTAACTATGAATTTATGTTACTACTCGACTGTTTGACAGTTCCTCAACCCAATTTTTGAGTTTTTAAAAGTAAACCAAACTAGTGTACAGTTGTTCGGTCAAGGATCATATTTCATATTATTAAATACTCTTACCTACTATATTTGTCATCTTTGGATCTGGAAGGAGAAAATATCGATTATTTTAAGTTGGCGCTACTAGAGCTACCTACATTTATTGAACTTGGGTGTGAACTAAGTGAAGAGATTTTTTTCTTTTATCTTTGTTCTATTGTAACAAATGATTATTGGTCATCATCATCATGAACAGCTTTCAACCACTGGCTGAGTCTGTATGGAACATAATCCTCTCCACTACCTCCTTTCCTCCCACCATCTCTCTACCGCCACATTGGCCCAGTCCTCTCCTCGCCCTCCTTCACCCTACCTCCATATAACAACATCCTCCTGGGCATCTTTTCTCTCTCCATTCTTTTCACATGGCCATTCCACCTTAGTCGTGCCATCTCTTTATTGTCCTGGACTGGCTCTTTACTATTACTCTTATTCTCTCATTTCTCATCCTGCCAAATTTTGCCACACTGATCCTGCTTCTCGGAAATTTCATTTCACTCGCCTGCATTCTGCTTATGTCCTGTTCCTTACCTATGCAAATTTCTGCAGCGTTCGTTAATAGTGGTAGGTAATAGTCATTGTAGATCATTCCCTAATACTTGTCTGGCATACCCCTGCTCCAAATCAAGCTTCTCAAACTTCTGAAAAATGCCTCTGCTTACCTTCCCCTCTCACTCCCGGTCCTTCCACTCTTCTATACAATACTGCCCAAATACTTGAAACTTTTTAATAGCTTCAATTGCACCCCTTTCCACTGTCACACAAGTTTTATACCTGTCCTTCCTTATCGTGATCGCCATCTCCCTCTTCTTTACATTAAGCCTCATTCCATACTGCTCCACCACTTATTCCCAAACCTCCAGCTTCTCCTGTACATATTACTCCTCATCACCCCACACCTAAAGGTCTTCTCCAAACACCATTGCTTTCATATTTTCCTCCTCAATTCTTTCTACCACTTCCTTGATTATTTCATCAATCACTACAATGACGAATAGTGGTGAGAGCGCACTACCTTGTTTCAGATCATTCTTTAACTCCCAAAATTCTAACCCCTCGTGCAAGTCGAGGAAGGTGGGCAATAGTATGAAAGAGGGGAGTGCCTGTGGGGATGAAGTGAAATGGGGACTATGTGTGCCCCGTGACTGCTTTGGTAGCCGTGAAGGCCCCACAGGAAACTTGAAAAGGGATGGCTGATGGGCCTCTGGGGAAACTACAATAGATCTAGCAAGCCACTAGTGGATGCAAAAATTGCTTTCAAAATAGGAACACGACGCCTCTGTTTATTAGTGCCAGTTTGAAATGTGATACATCTCATCTTGAGTAAGAGAAGTTCGCTCCAAAAAGGGCATATAAAAAAATGGCTATTCTTAGAAATCAAGGCTAAAGATTTAATTTTAGTCCCTAGTTAATATTTGTTAAAACAGGAATGCTAGGTGTTCAAAATGTAAAATATAAGCTTCTTGCTAAACAAAGTCGGTCACTATTATGTTTCCTTGAACCATAATTTAAGTAATTTAAGTGGAAATAATTTGTTCCTGGTATGTTATGTGCCTTTCTTTTGCCTAACATAAAAATTAGAAGTAAAGGTCAATAAGAAAGTTTATAAATATTATTTAACCATTAAAATAGTGATTATGTTAAAAACATCTAATTTGATTATTACAAACATCCCAAAGCTATAGTCACACCAATTTTCTAGTTTTGTTTAATATTTCATATCTACAGATCTAATCTTCATTGCTCATTATTTCTGTAGTTTCTTGGCAAGTAACGGCTGAACCTTCCTAAAGAACGTCTTCGATCCAGTTGATGCTTTCCTGATCCATGAACCTATACAGTCCTCTTACGTCCTTTATTTTTGTGCTGTTTAATCCTGACATTGGAGCAGGTTCTATTTGAATGGTATGTCCGGTATGGAATATATTATCATTCTTGGCTTTCCAAAAACGAAAAAAGGAATATGTAGTCATGTATATGGGAGATGCCTGCAAAGTGCCATCAACTTTGTACTTAATTTGGACATATGCTTGTATTTTGAAAGCTTTATTGTCCTTACCAATAGGGTGATCCAAGAAAAAAGTTGCCAAAGCAATACCCCAGTCTTTCATCAAGCTTCTGTCCACCCCAATCTTTCATCAAGCTTCTGTCAAATGTTAACTGTGAAAGATGGATTCTTTTTACATCATACCATTGCTTCCAAATTGGGTTTTACTATTGTGATCTCATTCTTCTTCAGCAGCAGAGATTTGATAAGTACAAAATTCCTGTCGCATTGCGAGAATGAATGCCCACGGACAGGAAACAACTGCAGGACATTTACATTGAACATCTTGGGTAACCATAGGCAAGACCTTGAGATTGTATTATTCTTGTTCTGGCCACCAGCTGAATCAGACAGTAAAATGAGTTCTCGAAGGTTAGCGAATTCGTGTATCTTTTTTTGTAAGGTGTGATAAAGAAATGAAGCAACTGAATTTGCATCTTTTTTTGCCTGATTCCATTAAACTATACAGGTCCAAGGTATTATCACTATTCAAATGCACATTAAACAAATAAAGCCAGAGCAGTCCCTTGTAAAACTGGCTTGCTACCTACATTTAGTTTGGGTAATGGTAAGTTCTGTGCATAGTCAAATTCCAAAACGAGGCATCTTGAGCTTGTTTTTGCTTCCTCAAGTATTTCCTTTTTCATGCTATTGTACCGTTTAACCTTAATTTTATGAGGTAAATACTGCACCTTACAGCTGTCATTAGGATTTTTCTTTAACATTACTTCACACTCTGTGCAGAAATCACACACGTCAGTTTTGGGACGACGAAAAGTGAACTTACAACACTGCCGAAAAAACTATAAATATGTCTTGTATTTCATTGGTAATCTCTTTCCAGTTTTCTGTTGGAAGTAAATGGCAAACAGCTAATGAAACTTCTTTATATTGAGGTTAGGATTATCAAAATACATCAATGCCGTATCCGAATAGTCAAGTATACTTGACTTGACGCAGACTTCATGCAGACTCGATAAAATTACACTTTACACCCACTTGAGATCGAAAACTGCAACAGACTTTTCGAACGGCAATTACCCTTTACACGCCCTTGAGTCTGCAGTGCTGCTTCCTACCCGTGATCTTAGAAACTATTTTAAACGCCATCTATAATCAGGGAATGAAAACGAATACAACGTTTTAATATCCAAACCCACTTCTTTTCACTAGACATTTCCAACACAACACAAAAAACACTACAACATGAGCAGTACCGGTATAATTAAAATACTTTATCATAGATAGCATATTACACATCACAGATCACATTACTCTAGCAGACGAAAAATTAAACAGTTGCCAGTCAAACTCCGCATCGACGGCGTGTCAAGGGTAACTTGCCGTCACACTTGGTCTCAAGGGCTTGTGCAGGGTGCAGCGGCTCACTTCGTGACTATTCGGACGGTTGTTCACTCGATCACGTGATTGCCAATGCAATTATTGAGTGAGCGTCAAGGGTCGACGGCGCATGAAGTAGACTATTCGGATACAGCCCAAATCTGATTTTTCCTGAGAGTAGTGACTTTTCTTGTGTGGAATTGACTTCAGATGCTTATGAACAAGATCCCATATTGAAGTGTCCAATTTTCTGGGCCTGTTATTATGAATCCCTCGTTGTTCTTCAAAACTTTTATTTTGAGGGATCTTAGTTTGAATTACTATTCTTTGTGTAATTAATTATATTCATTAGCACTAGGTGTCAGCACCGCATTGACCCTTCTCCCCTAATGGCTCTAAGCTCGCTAATCCCGCGCTTTTTCTTAGTATAACGGGAAAAACTGTTAAAGCGTATTTTTAGCTCTTGGGACACACAGCCATGAAACTCTCACATGTGAAATATTAACAAGTGCTCAAGAAACCGAATTGGTGTGCCCCAGCTATCATCTCATCAATCCAGGTATTCTCAGTCATCATTCGCAAAGATAGGCTCATAGTTAATTAATTGGTGGTCCTTCATAAACTAGTCTAATTAATATTAATTAAATTCATGGTGATTTGGTAAGGAGAGTTATGATATTAATTAATTGAAAGGAACGTCTAAGAAAAAGTTAAAAAGAGGTATAAATGAATAAAGAAAACCAAGTAAATAATTATAAAGTAAAACTAGAAAACATATGAGATTACTTAGGTTATATGGTCAATTCACCATATTCTTCATAATTTTATTACTAAATGGTGATCTTGAACGACCCTAATTTAAACCTATGGCACTAGTTTGAGAATTTTTTCGAATATTTGAGTATAGTTTTCTCATAGCTTAATCAGCATCGCACTTTTCACCTGAATCCACCCTATCCAACAACACTGATACAGCTCTAATACAATAGCAAAACACGTCCGTCCACCACCGATGCCAAACATCGACGTCAAATGTTTTAGGAGTATTTATTACTAAAAATAGGTATATTTTACAAATGCGTTGGCAAACATGCTATAAAGTCGTAACTTGTAAACAAGATCGTCTGCTTTATTATTAAAGTATACTATAAACCTGAAATATTTAAATCAAATAATGTTTCCTTTGTATTTGATTATTATAATTAGTAGAATGAAGCTTATGTTCCGAATATACTGTTTAAATTAAAGGAATATAATACAAAATATGTCTTTGTTTCCGGCATACGCAAACGATAACTGCAAGTCAAATATACAAACTATACAAACGGAGCACAGCAATGAAGATGCCAAAGTTATAGGTGCGAAAATACATATTTATGAAGGAAACTATTTATTAGAGTAAGCCTAAGCCCCACTGAAAATACAGTAGCATTTTACATACTAGGCTATAGTGTGGTGGGTAACAAGGTTGATGCCAGGCCTCCACCGTGGTTCGGATTCCACGTTAAACTGTAGGTCCTCCATTTCATCTCACAATCACCCTACCATTACACATTAGCGTAAGTGCGTATAACCCGAACGGGTAGTAAGACGCGGTGCTAATAATAATAATAATAATAATAACAAGGTTGATAACTTCGAAAAACATCCAAAACACCAAAGGTCATGAAAAAAGTCATCGGCTGGGTAAGACACCTTAAGCGGGCACGTCCAACCTCAATTTGTTTTAAGGTTTAGTTATTAATCCTTTCTTTAACCAGTATTTGCACAGTGTATATGTTTGACCACAAGATTAGGCCGATATTAGGCAGGGGCCTATCCCTCTAATCTCACAGTTTTTTTTTTAGTTTCAGAAATAAAATATAACAAACATAAATAATTATTTTCACCTTTTTCGGTTTACTAATGGTCAAAGGCGTCACTCTCACATTAGAGTGGACTGCCGATAGTGGGAAGATTGGAGTTTGAATCCTGGTCGGGCATATTTAGGGTTGTTTTTCCTAAGTGGTTTTTCACTTTCCTTAAAAATGAGGGTACACTTTCTATGAATTTAACCTTTTCCTCTCTTAACACATTACCATAATGAGTACATTATGTGTATAGCCTGAAGAGTAGTAAAACTAGGTGATAATTAAAAAAAAAATGATAATTTTTTGTCAAGAACAAACATTTTAGCTGTGTTAAAAGTTTGATGGGTTTTTTTTTCTGTGCATTAAACATAATGGTTACCAATGGTTTAATCATTGGAGTAGGGATGTGAATAGTATTTTACACGAACCGCACCTGCATTAATGTGGGGAGAGGTTGGATAAACCAGATAAATAAATCTCTCTAGTGGAAAACCACCTTCATCGCACAAGTTCAAGATACAACCCTCGACCACCCTATCATTAGCATTCTAGTCTATTGTGACCTTGACACCTTAAACTATATGACTAAAGATGGGAATTAAAATGGGAATAATATAAATGCAATACGTTAGCATGGAAAGGGAGTGGGGAAAACATACTAAGTGCTCCTAGCTGGGATTTAAACCTCAACCCCCATTGTTGTCGCGGTAAAGTGCACCACATGGTTCATTATTTTAACCTCATTTTTCTCCTTAAAATGACAAAATAATAAAAACTTTTTAAGAAATAAATGGTATGGTGCACTGCACAGACTTTCTCTTGCTTTTCTCTTAAAATAGACATTTACTAAAAACTCGTAAGATTTGTGAAATGAAATAATAGATCTATACAATGTTGTAGAAACACAGCGCCAAAGATCATAAATTAAATTATATAGGCCTACACTTTTTCTTACTCTAGGGCATTAGAAACAATTGGAACATTATTACAGAAAAATTGAGAAAAGAAAAACATCTTTATCCAGTCAACTAAAGAGTATGGTAAAAATCAAATTTATTTTCAACGACCTTAACTAAAAATTATTTATATTTGCTTATGGCTCAGCAATTATTGGTTTTATAAAAATATATTTCAAATAAAAGATTTTTTATCTTTAATAGTACTACAACTTTACAATGAAAAGTTATTTCCTATCTCAAATAGGCCTAGTTGTGAAGAAATTATAAAAATTGGAAAATTTCCTTAATGTAAAGTACCCTCAAAGTCATTTTCATAAGAAAATTAGAATTGCCATCTTATTTATAACATGATAAACAGTGTCTAGATATAAAATTTAAACAAAATTGTCAGAGCAAATTTTGAGAAAATCAATTTTTTCTCTTTTTGACCTTTAGTAAACTACTCTTAAACTTAGGGTCAGATATTTAAGTCCAAAAAACCCCAATTGGTTGCAAAAACAAATTTTTTTGTTTCAGGGTGTCATGAAATGTTGACATTTATCAAAATCTCAAGTTCAATATTTTTGGTGATCCCAATAGACTTACTTTCTCTCCAAAGTATCGAGAGAAAGTAAAATAGCTTTCATAGTAATTTGACATGTTTATATTGTCATTAACAAAAACAAACAAAAAACTCTTCCCGGTCACTAATTTATTTTAGGCTAGCCTACTTTGTAAATAATCATGATTTGTATTTGTCAATTCACAAAACAAATTTGTTTTACAGATTCTTCACAAGAATCGTGGCTACAAAACCAAAGCTTTTCTCTTAATATTTCACAAATCCCTTTACCATCAACGTCATTAGTTAAGGAAATCCCTTTGCCATTGACCTCAACATTATTAGAAAATAAAAGGGAGCCAAGGAAACAGTATGAAGTTATTCTGAGCAGCGATGATGAGGAACCAGACAAAGTCACAACTGATGTGCAGACATCGTCCCATCATAGTAGACGTCTGCATGATAAGAAGAGAAAATCAGCAAAGAAGAGGAAGAAAAGGTCAAGAGACAAAGAAACAAGGTGCTGGTATTTCATAGACAAACTTAGGGCACCTTCAAAACTTTGTATTATCTTCCAACTCAACAAACAAAGTTGTTTTTGAGCACCTGTTCGGTTTATACCCCCAGGCCTATCTACTAATCACACTAATGTGCTAGGGATTAGGAATGTTGAATTTGGAGGATGTGTATCCACATTTGCATGGAGACAGTGTGGGAAACCATTTAGGAAAAGCCACCGTCAGTACACCCGATCAGGATCAAAACCTAATTTCCCCATCTTTGGCAGCCTTTTCTCTTGCGAGAGTCGTACCTTAGACTATGCGGCCACCAAACTAGGTTAGCAAATCAAAGTTAAACCCTTTAAATCATAAGACAAATAACATGCACTTTGTAAATCGGCTGATTATATCAGCACACGGCTTACAAACCGACTTAATTATAGAACAGACACAGTACCCATTCTCTCGACCGTTAATTAATCATAGTGAAAGTAGAAGCCCCAATTTCACCAGTGATACATTTTTCGACCATGCCAGGAATCGAGCCCAGGACCCTTAGTTCAATAGGTAGTTTATTTGTTCTCTCTGCGTCTTAGTGCCCATTTGTATTAAACTCATACACCAGTTAGAATCGTGTAATAAAGATGTGGGAGATGAATTTGAGTAAATGACCTGCATTTGCATGGAAAACTAGTGGGAAACCTTTTAGGTAAAACCATCCTCAATACTCCCAATTGAGATTCAAACCTCAATATCTCCGTCACCGGAAGTTTAGTCTAATACAAAAGTAATGCGTCAAATCATGTGACCCCCATGCATGTAAAAGGACCTAGTTATATTATCACTTACATGAAAGTATATTTACTAAGCTATGTATTGCATAGCCTTTTACTTTTGATGTTATTTGGTATTTTATAAAGTTTAGTACCGTTAGCTGAATATTATGGTCCCTTTTACTGATAGTGATGTGTGATATTGCACTGATTTTAATAGCAAGTCCAGGAGTCGGGCGGTGTCATCCAGAACTAAAGTAGAGAATTTGGATAATGAAGTCTTCTTCGAGGACAGGAAGCGAGAAAAGGCTAACTTGTCTGTTTCGACCCTCTACAGACCAGCTGTGCCATGGTGAGATATAACTCATCTTCCTGTAATGGTGTGCTATATGCCCACGTTACACTAAAAGTGTTTTCCAAACAAATTAAAGCATTCATGCTCTGTTTGATTTTTATTAATTTTAAGTGTTACTGTCAACTCATTGTGATTGTTTGGGAATAAATGACATGGTTACAACTTTCAAGCAATCAAAACAAACAATTATTTTATGGCAGCTACAAACGGGGACTAGTCAAGGAGTCGAGGAATGTTTTGATGTCAGGGAAAATGAAATTTGGTTAAAAATCTGGTAAATTTTTAAAACTTAACAAGACAAAATCCATTAATTTCTCACCTAAACACTAAAACCAAAGTCCAGAGGTGTTTTTTTTATCACTACGTCTCACTATATGTTTGGGTTATACATATATGAACTAATTAAGCAAATGTGTTAGTGATGAGAAAGGTAAAATTTTCGAGTAAATGTACCCACATTTGTGTGGAAATAGAATGGTAAACCATATAGAAAAAAAAGCCCTCAATAGGCCCACACCTGACCAAGATTTGAACCCCCAATATTCATGTTGTCCAGCAGTCTAGTGTATTGCGAGAGAGATACCTAAGATCATTTGATCACCGAAGAAGAAGGTTTTGGTAATTTTGTTTCTCACGTTTCAACAAAATGCATTTTCTAGATTTCTAACATTTTACACAACACCACAAATCAATCATAACTAAAACATATTTTTCCTGAAAGACTGATTTATTAATATTTTGATGTTTAGTAGCCACAAAGAGTCAATTAAGTGATGAAAAATGTTGAGGTAGAAGGTAGTAGTTCAGTCACCTGCAAGGTCTTTGCTATATAATGCGATGTAAAACATAACTTTAGGTATGAATGTCGATGGCGTGGTGTGCTCGGCGCTACTTTTCACAAGAAGAAACTGTCCAAGAAGAAGTTTCACAAAGACCGCTACCACGTGAGGATCCTTGAGGAAGACCCTGGTGCTGTTAGGAAGGACAGGAAGGAGGAGGGGGAAGACAGATCAGCAGGCTCGGTGTTGGAGGAGGAGATGTCCAAGAAGACTGCAGAGTTTAACAAGAAACTTGCAGAGGATCCTCACGACGTGAACACCTGGCTCGGCTATTCCAGGTATCAGGTGAGAGGCCAGAGGGGGTGTTTGTTTGCCGGTAGCATACATAAAGGGGTATAAATGGGCATCCTTGGAGTAAGAGGAGATGACTCATTAAGTGAAGGGAAATATTATTTTATGATGTCGCCTCAATTTCTTGTGTCGAAATAAGACACACTAACAAATACAGTAAAATCACTCTAGTCCCTAGTCCGAAATTTCGGATAGTCCAAACACAATTTTCAAAAAATAGAAGAAAAAATGTTAAAATGATAATTATTGATATCAAACTCAAATTTAAAAGTGAATTGTGGCAAATTGATAGTAAATGTTTAATATTTACAAGCGTTAGTCAACACAGCTTGTTTTATTCAACTAAAAATTGTTACAATACTCTATAGATACTATAAATGTAAAACTACAGTAGGCTACATACTAAACTATACATCAGTTAAATGAATGTAAATTTTACAGACGAGCACATACTTGTCTTGATCCAAAATTTCCCCTACCATCAATCTTCACTCTCAATTAATTCAAACTATGTTCTACTGTATTTACAAGCTTTTAAATATTTTTATGCATCTTAGCCTATGCCCTATTTTATTCATCTTAACCTACTCAAGAGATAGTAGACTGGACATGAAGTTGACTATAGTGATTCTAACTTCCTGTTCAGGTTACTATCTCCTAAGTAAAATGTTATGTGACATCAAAATATTGAAGTCTTTGTTAACATGTGCTATGGTTTAAGTTAACAGGGATAACCAGCACACTTACTTTAATAAAACTGTCCAATAGAAGTTGTTTAGAAAACACACTTAAAAACAATAAAAAACACATTTTCAAAGACAGGCTTTCACTGTCACATACATCTTCTTCAACATCATTCTACTCTCTTGACCCAAATAAGTTGTCTGTCACAGTAAAAGCTTGTCCTTAAAAATGTGTTTGTGTGGGTTTTTTGTAATGTTTTATCCAAACAATTTTTATTCCAGTCACTAAAGTAAGTGTTCTGGCTATCTGTCCTAATTTAAATGTCACCAACGGCCTCAATTGGAAGGCATGTAAAACATCTGATATTGTGAGTAGTGAGTGACATAACGAAAGGTATGAGTTTTGTTGTGATGAATCTGTAAACAAGCAAACTAGAAGCGCTGACACGAAAGAGAGGTGTCGACAAGCCATAGGGGGAAATCAGGTCGAACGCGGGTTAAAGAGCAGGGTTCCGAGCCCCTCGTGGCTGGTTGATCACGGAAGATCGTAGCTAGAAGGTTGTGCTGCTGGTCACGAGGACTAAGTCGTCGGGTTTACCAAGTACCAATTGGGGCTGCCGCTCGAGCCCAAGGAACCAGGTTCGACGTCCGGGCAGGGACTGCCTAGCTATCAGCCAGGCCGTTGGTAAAACCTCATACCACCTCATTCAGTCACTAGCTTCTCTATATTCACTAAGATCTTCATTGTAACTTCACTCTAACATCACATTTGTAGTAGAATGATAGTATTAATAAACCTTTAAAAACTCAAGAATAACGTCAATCACGAATCCCCCCAGCAAGTATCTATATCAGTACCCCGTAGCGGTGACATAAACAATGATTTTGCCTGATTATCGCTTTCAGGAAAACCTATTCGCTTTTTGAGGTTTTGTTATATATTTGAAAGAAAGTACAGTAAAGGCAGATAGAAAACATGTAAAAGGGAACAAACACAATATGGCTTTAACAATGAAAAAAGAACACAGTCAAACTTTACATTGCTGCCACTGGACAAAAGGTAATGGTTTCCTCTTGGAGAAAATCGATCGTTACCGCCCAATCCCCCGACCTTCGGTTTCATTCTATCAGACTCATCAAGAGGGAGTGTGAAATGTGCAACACATCTTCCTAAAAGCAGAAACTAAAAAAAAAAAAAGGGAGCGAAAGGAAATTTGTAAAGAATGTTAGGACACTTAGATAGGATCGTGTAAAAGGAATAAAGGGATTAGGTGGTAATGATCTCTTTTCTTTAAGTGGCAGCCATTACTTCTTTGTCCAGTGGCAGCATTGTAAAGTGTGAACTGTGTTATTCTTTCATTGTAAAAGCCATATGTTTTTTTTCCCTTTTATATGTTATACCCACTTTCCTGTACCTTGTTTCAAATATAACTAAATATTAGTAATTTTTATTTATATTTTTGCTTCATTTTTTACACTTATATCATATTTACTTGATTAAATATATGATAACATGTTAATGTACTTTATTTCATAAATGTTGTGTCAAAGTAAGACACACAAATCATGCAGGTTTAATGGTTTACGTATATTTTATATTTTTACCTTTAATTTCAAGGACACAGTGTCTCAATTCGAACGCACATTCCGTCGGGGTGGCGGCGCGAGCGGCTCTAGAGTCGCAGCCGAGCGCAAGTTGGCCATCCTGGACAAGGCTCTGTCACATAACCCTGACTCTGTCCCGCTCCTACAAGAGAGGTTTGTGGTAGCGGACGAGGTGTTCCCGGCCGACCAGGTATCTGAGCAACTGGCCGCCCTGACAGAGAAACAGCCGAGTAACCTGACTCTGTGGAGTGATTACATTGGCTCTACTCAGTGCTCGCTAGCCATGTGCTCAGCGTCGGCCGTTCTAGCGATGTACGGCCAAGCCCTGGGGAAACTGCATCAGTCTAGAAGGGGCGTGCCGGCCTTGCAAGTGAAGATCACTGAACAGAAGATTCTGGGTTGGTTATTGTATTATTCTTTAATCTTAACTTTGTTCCTATCTTGTGGCGTTAAAGGTCACAATTCGGATTTGTATGTTGTAAAGACGATTAGGGTCAGCTACTTTGGTGGCTGCATGATTTTAAGGCCAGTTTCATAGATTGAGTACACCTCAAGTGTGGCGTTATACTAAATGCAGGACGACACCTACCTAGACCAGAATGGAATGGGCCAGTTTCATATACAAAACCAGCCCATTCATTTGAGTTTAGGTAAATGTCTTTTTGTTAGTGTAGCACCACACTAGAGGCGTACTAAGTCTGACTATGAAACTGACCCAAAGGTGTCGCTCTCGCAATATACTAGACTGCCGATGATGGGGAGATCGAGGTTTGATCTTGGTCAGGTTTGCTGAGGGTGGTTTTCCTAAATGTTTTTCCAGCCTCCCTCCATGCAAATGTGAGTACACCTTCTATAAAATCAACCTTCCTAATATCCAACAAATTAGAGTAATTAGTGCACAGGTGTATAACCTGCATGGATAGTAAGATGCAGTGATAAAAAAAATATGCATTATCATCTATGCTAGCAAGATGCATGTGCTGAGGAAAATTGCTTACATTAAATTGTTATGAAACAATAATAATAGTTGCAATTATGATTGAAACCTCAATCAAAGAGGGAAAAATTTGTCTTTACATTTACCCTTAGTGACCCATTGATTTGTATAAATATATTGCATTAATAACAACCAACATGCAGCAAATAAATTGTATAATACATTCACGACCTTAGTTTACTTGGATGACAGCTCAAAAAGTTACAAGAAAAGGTCCATAATATACCCCTACACCAACAGCTGACATCTGTCACTTTGGATAACTGTAATGAAAATGCATGGTAATGTATGAATGTGATAGTTAACCATAGTAATGTAGGCCAATATTATTTATATATTTATTTGAGGTCAGACACAAAGATTATTTATCGTTTCATTCCCCTTAAAAAAAGATTATTCACATCACTTTCACAAAAGGTATAACGAACATAGCTTCAAAATGGCGACCAACAAATTTAAAACATGTGCTTGAACGGGACTGAAACAAGTTCTTGACAATGATGCACCCACACAGTGGATATAAATATTTTATTCAGTTAAATATTCTGAAATACGATCAAATAATCATAAAATAATTTATTTATTTATTTATATATATATATATATATATATAAAAAGACAAGTATTTTCTCGTTTCCAAGTAAATACGATGCCAGTTTTAAAAGGTATTAATGTATGCACTATATTACACATCATAGGTAACATTCCAAAATTAAGAATAAGTACTTTTAATTATGTTTAAAATATTGTTTCGGATTGGGTAAAAAGAAACGATTAAAAGTAATGAAATAATATGAGAAAACTTAAGTCTACATTATTTTTAATGTAAAATTTACCATGTAATTAAAAAACTTAACATTTATAACAAAACAGTGATCTTTTACAAGTGTTGGCAACCCAAAATCTAAACATATGATTTTTTAACTATCATCCAGGTAAAAACCTATTATGAACAGACAATACTATATTGCTAATAAGTTCAATACCGATAATAAGTTCCCACGATCCACACCACTGTTTCAGCACTGACGCTTCAGTGTGGCTTGTTTTTGCGCCAAGCGGGGCTTTGGGAACAATTGTGGATACTTCTGAGGCTTTGTCTGGAGCTGAACGTCTTCCAGTCAAGCTCAGCGTCGGCTCCTAACAGATTTAACATTAAACCCTCTATCCCAGAGGATCAAGTCAGTAAGTTATATTACAGCACTCAAATTGTAGCACAATGATTGTAATCTCACATAGGCTACTCGCTAAAGTTCACTTTTCATAGAAATGGTAACATCTCGAGTGAATTAAGATGTTAATAAGGAAAAATGGCACCAATCGGCTAAATTGAATTAAACATTGAAAAGAGGATAGAAGGGCAAGTCCTAGACACTCACCAGTAAACTGTAGATCTCAAAGTTTACAACTAAAACACAACAAAACATATATTTATGTCATTTTCAGGGTACATCAATCCCCTCCTTATGCATTGTTTAGTTTAAGATGTTACTAAAAACTGGATCCAGAGACATAGACAGGGACATTTATATCTTAATAAATACGTTATTGTAACAATTGGCACCCATCGCGAGCCTGTATCATTATATAATATAATAAAATGCTATCACTGTTGACTGAAAATAAAACACTTTGGTGCTTGAATAGTCTTAGCCATCACTCTCTCAATAGACAAAATTGCCGATAACGAGGAGATTGGAGTTCGAATCCCATTAGGGTGTTCTGAGGATTGTTTCTTCTAAATTGTTTTCCACTCTCCTCTACACAAATGTGGGTATACCTCCTTTAAAATTGAACCTTCTTAATTCCTAATACACTAGCGTGATTAATTCATTTCCATCTAACCTCAACGCATTGTGAGACGAGGTACAAAACAACTGAAAAAAAATATGTTTGTGTTTTTTAACAAGTCCTTCCTACCAAAATCCTACTATAAATAAGTATGTGGTTAAAATTGGGACAGACGCCATCCCCCTTTCCTTGGTGATACTGGAGTAGAAATTGCTTAGATAGAACACTAACAAACACACAAACGCATTTTTAAGGGCAAACTTTCACTGTCACAGTTTCATCAGGTCAAAAGAGTTGATTGATGTTCCTGATTGGACTGCAGGGTTGATTGTCAACAGCTGATTGTTTTATAGTTATGATTTCACTAAAAATATGGCAGCACTTGGATTAAAAAGATATATAGAAAAACTAAATGTTGTATTTTATATATATATAATATAGTACACACACAATTTTAGATGGGTCGAATTTGAACCCTCATTTTATCTTCAAGTCCCAAATCTCAAATTAAAATCTTGTAAAAAAATTAAGAAAATAAGAGGAAAAATGAATACAACATAATAATAGAAAAGCATAAAAAGTAACTAAATAATATTTTTTGTTAAAATGTGTTGATTAAATATTCATACATTGTGTTAAGTGTTAAAAAAATTGTTTGGGGTCTGGTTGTTAAGTTTTTCTTATAATCATAAACAGTATTAAAGCTCTAAAACAAATTCCAATTTTTGAAGAAGGAAAAAATCTTTATTTTAATCTATTTCATATCTCGAATCCTCAAATCTAAAATATCCATGAGGATTCAAGGGGTTCAATTGTTATCTGTTCATTCTTCCTTGAAATGGTGTTTGATTTCAGTTACCCTAGAAGACAGCATATTAAATTCCCAGCTGCCTCTACCCACTCTCTGGTTGCGGGTAGAGAAACTTCGCGAGGGGGTCCACTGGCTGCCCTGGGACAAACCCACAAACTGTGAAGACCCGCAGAGGGTTGTCTTCCCAGATGATGTTTCAGATTTCCTCCACCCTGTGACCACATCCTCTCTCGACATACATCTAGTAACCATTGTGTTGGTACTCCTAAAAGTTCCCCTGCTACCTTCCCGTCATACAGCACTCCATGCAATCAGATTAACCAAAGTCTCGTGGGGGCTAGACACTGTTGAAAGCTTACTTCCCGCTTTCACCACGTTTGGTACAGTCGATCTTGGCACCGTGGATATACTTAAAGACATAACTGAGCTGACCTCTGGCCCCCAATATTTGTTCGAGCACTTGGGCCAAGAACATTACCTAAATTTTGTAATTAACGTCTTCCAAGCTTGCGGCGAATCTCTCAAAGAACCGTCACAAACCGCAGTGTTTGTCTGGTGGCTCCGGTTTGAACGTCTCCTCATCAGCTTGGACAACCAAGGGCGGTGTAAGTTGCCTCAACACAGGAAGAAGAAGCTTAAATCATCGATTAAAGACTTCCTTAAGAGGGAATGTTTCCGCAACAACTTAGTGCTTTATAGAGAGTATGCCTTGATTGAGTATGAGTTAGGCAACCATGACTCTGCTTTTAAAATACTTAAAACTGCCATATTAGCTCGAGACATCGGTGTTCCAGTGGTGTGTGTGTGTTGGATGACCAGGAAAAATCTGGACTTTGTTCATTGTACAGGACGCTATGTGAGCTATCGCTTCATCATGACCTCTCAAAGACCAGTGATGCTGTAGAGACACCTAAACAAGAGATTGCCGTGCAGGTGTTGGTGGCTTTGGGTTTGGGGATCCCCTTGTTGGATGTCCCTAGAGCGATGTCTTTAGAGCAAGTGGCCCAGACTGTAGATAAGTTTCACCACATCACCGCAGAGCTGTTGGTTGACAGTGACTCGGTTGCGCAGAAGTGGTTGGTACGGAACACCTCTTGCCGGACTTCATTGTAGATTGGATTAGCTGTTACGCGTGGTTCCTGTCACTAACCCACTCCCCATGGACAGCCAGTGCTATGTTACTGGACGCACTGGTCAAGATTCCTCGCGTTACATTCGAGGCGGACTCTGTGCTCACAGTGTAAGCGGAAGTTTTCAATCAATAACTGAAATCACTGGGCCTGTGCGAATCCACTATTTTCAATTTCCAATTGAATATATTTTAAATGAAAATGTTTCGAATTGAATATCTTATAACTAAATTCTAGAAAATTCAAATCAAACATTAGGATAAATAATATATAATATATATTAAATTTAGTCTAGTAAAAAAAAGTCAAATGAATTGTGTTTAAGTAATTAATAGAATATTAATATCCTGAAATTTATAAAGCTATAAAGTCTAAAGAAATCATTAATCAATGCTAACTTTACTTATTTAAAGAATTAACTTATTCAAAACTTTAACTTTTATATTTGAATTAAATTTCCTAAGATCTGAATCCAGGGTCCTTATGAATTTGAAATTGTAATTTTATCAAATATTAAGATTTGTAATCTCAAATAGAATACTAATCCTAGCAAGAAACTATCACTGTCTATTTTTTTTACATTAAAAACTTTAATATATATATATATATCAAATAAAAAGGTTTACTTGAGTAGGTTAGTTCTTAAGTTGCTATAGAAAATAGGAATAGTAATTAAATCTTAGAATTTTCGAGCTTATTATAACATTCACATGTTCAGTTAAACGTTGAATTAATGGCCTGGGGTCTGGTTGTTGAGTTTGTTCTATAATAATGTATTGGGCTAAAACACCAATGGGGGCCTAAGCATTAAAAGGCTTATATAATATTCCAATTCAAACATTGGAATATATATAAATCTTAAATCTGGTATTTTATTAAATCTAGAGATTCAGCCCTAAATTTGGCTATGTTTCAGGAAAATTACTGAAAACCATCCATCTTTTGGTAAAAAATCTACAATCATTCTTTAACAGTTTTCTATTTCTTTCTTTTGTGTTTTTTCCCCTTTTTAGGATGTTGCATTGTGCATTTCACACTCCCTCCTAAATTAGTTCCAATAGAACAAAACCTAGGTTGATGGATTGGGTGGTAACAATCGATTTTCTTCAAGAGGCAGCCATTACCCCTCTATCCAGTGGCAGAAGTGTAAACTATGAACTGTGTTTCTTCTTTTCATTATAAAAGCCATATCGTTCCGTTTTATATGTTTCTATCCATATTTATGATATTTTCCATCTAAGATAATTAACTCTTAGCCATCCATAATTTTTCCTTTTCATTAGGAATTAATGTTATATTTAATTTTAAAAAATTCCATATAATCTGAGTACTTGTTTTGGAAACAATTGTAAGTAGTATTATGTACATTTTAATAAATAGCAAACACCAAAATACTTCAAGCATAACAATTATTTATTATGGGGAACATGTATTCCATAATTGAGCTTCCCAAAATTTAAATACAATGATCGAATGTGAAACACATGTAGCTATTTTTGTGTGAAGTTATTATGACAATATATAACTCAATTTTAGGTATATCTCCTTGTGAACTCTAGTATAGTGGAGGGGGGGGGGGGATCCAAACTTATTTGTAGAAAACCTTATGAAGTTTGGGGATGTAAATTGTTACTCTGATAATGTTAAAATGTCTGTATTGTGAATTCAGATGGGCATGCAGGCGAGAGGCATTGCTGGAATGCTATGTCATGGTGATGCACCACCATTGTCAATCCACGGCAGGAACTTACTCTGAACTGTGGGGAATACTCCATCAGGCACTCGCTGAGTTCCCCAACAACCTGAACTTCCTTGCAACTGTAGCCAAAATTGAGGTACTAGCTAGCGCCTGCTTGAGATTCTTAGGACGTTTGGATATACATAGTATAGTCTGAATATGATTGTTTATGAAGATGTTCAGGCAAGAGTTAGGCTACAGGGAGTACATGAGATGGTAGAGGAAGCAAGGCTCAGATGGCATGGTCAAGTATTGAGGATGTTGGAGTACATAAGATAGTAGAGGAAGCAAGAGTGAGATGGTATGGGCATGTAATGAGGATGTTGGAGTACATGAGATAGTAGAGGAAGCAAGAGTGAGATGGTAAGGACATGTAATGAGGATGTTGGAGTACATGAGATAGTAGAGGAAGCAAGAGTGAGATGGTATGGGCATGTAATGAGGATGTTGGAGTACATGAGATAGTAGAGGAAGCAAGGGTGAGATGGTAAGGACATGTAATGAGGATGTTGGAGTACATGAGATAGTAGAGGAAGCAAGGGTGAGATGGTATGGACATGTAATGAGGATGTTGGAGTACATGAGATAGTAGAGGAAGCAAGACTGACATAGTATGGTCATGTACTGAGGATGTTGGAGTACATGAGATAGTAGAGGAAGCAAGGCTCAGATGGCATGAGCATGTATTGAGGATGGAAAGAGAGAGAGCACTAAGTATAACGATGAAGCTAGAGTTTGGAGGGAAAATACAGCAATGGAGATCAAGAAAGATATGGGAGGAGCAGATAACAGCAAGTGTGCGAGTAAGAGGAAAAGAATTAACTAGATTAAGGGAGTATGAATGGAGGAGGGACAGAGTAAAACGGAAGAGTTATACTAAATAGACCCGGCCATAGGCTGAAAACAGTTCATGATGATGACTAGAGCCCGGATTTGAATGCAAAATGCATGTGTTTTTTTTAAACATATCCAAAGGTTTGCAGAAACTGCTTACTTTTTAAGTTACACCTTAATAGACCATTTGGCTGGTTTTTAAAGTGCTTATAAATACATATTTTACTCGTAACTGTTGTATTAAATTATTATTTGTACCTAGGGATGGTCGGGTACCCAAAATTTCGTGCAATAAATCGGGCATCTAAAAATCCTGGAATGTCAGGCGAGTATTTTGTATACCCGTATTTCGATCGGGCATCTCAAGAATTTGGTAAGTATAATACCATGTTAGCACTAACCCTTAATTCAAACTTTGAAAAAAATAGTATTTAATATTCATAGTTGAATTATTTCAATTCAACTAATATTAAACAATGGTAAGTATTATTTTGTATTAATTTGTAAATTATTATGTTTGCTTTCAACAAAACTACGATAACATTTCTCACAGGTTACAAGTCTACACCATAGCTAAATCAAGATTCCTACGATTTAATTTTCTCTGTCACTGCTAACAACATAACAAATTCAACATTTCCACATTGGGATTTCTAGGCCCTATGTTTGTGAAAAATTAATTTAAATTAGAAAATGTAGAAGAACTCCAACAGGACTTTCACAAAGCAAAGCGAAATCTGCATTAGTATTATTATTATTTAGCACCACGTCTTACTACCCGTTCGGGTTATACGCTTAAGTACTGATTACACTAATAGATTAGGAATTGAGAAGGTTGAATTTAGAGGAAGCGAACCCGCATTTTCGTGGAGGGAGCGTGGAAAACCATTTAGGAAAAACCACCCCCAGTTCAGCCGACCGAGATTCAAACCTCGATCTCCCCGTCCTTGGTGGTCGAGCTCAACACGACTGGCGCGTTAGCCAACTACACCACCGAGGCGGGTTGCATTAGTATTAACTATATATGCTTGAGCATAAACTAACCATTTAAATTTTTTTAAATCAAATGTTACTGTTTTAACTTGTAATTTGAAATTTAATAGGCCTGTGATAAAGTTGTTTCTATCTTTTTTTTTTAATTAAATTAGACTGTTAAACTTATCATTTGAAATGTTATAGGCCTATGACAAAGTCGTTTGCAAAATGAAATGTCCGCCCGAATCTGCTCATGCCCGAGTGTAATTTTATAATGCCCGCCCGAGCCCGCATGATAGAAATATTTGCTGCCCGACTACCCCTACTTGTACTCTTACTGTCATTGGCTGGTTACTAATTAAATAAATCTCTGCAGTTAATTGGGTATAAAATAAAACAAAATTAGTGTGCGTGAATGTTAGTGTGTGTGTTCTGAAGATGGCATCGAGGAAAAGATCCAGTATATCCATAACTGCTTCTCTAAATTACCTGAAACTATAACACAGTTGGAGGCACTTGCATTACTCACCTTCTCTGATGGATCAAATTTTGGTTGCATTGACTTCAGAAACTCACGGTGTTGCTAAAAATTGCATTCGATAGGCTTGGTCAGGTATTAAATAAAAATCCTGGTTACAAAACAGTCTGTCAAATTAGCAAAAAGTTGTCTGGTGAAAAAACTGAAATACAAGAGCAACTCGTCAATGAAGAATTGTGGTGTTTTCCACATGCACCTGTGACATCATGTGATGTCAGAAGAAAATCTCAGGATGACTATATACTGTAACAGCTATGAAAAAGATAAAATTTCCCACAAAACAAATAGTTTATTTGATTTTTATTAATTTGTTTTTGCATATTATGGTGCATTTTTTTTTTTTAATTTTTCTTTGCATATTTTACTATTTGATTGTGCATACAAATCCAGGCTCTAATGACGATATATTCTGAATCACTTCATTCAAATGTCTTTCAGCAGAATTCTGCATATACAAACATCAATTCTTACCAAGTGTAGGCCAGCACTTAAAACGCTACCAGTTTTGTTGGTCGAATGGTCTAAGGTTTCAAACTTGCAATATACTGGACTGTCATTGACAGAAAGATTGATGTTCAACTCCTGGTCGGTTGTACTCTGGATCGTTTTTCCAAAACGATTTTCCACTCTCTCTCTCCACACAAATGTAGGTACACTTCTCTAAATCCAATCTTCCTCTTCCTTAAAACCTTAGCCCAAATATTAAATCTGTGTCCAACCTGAACGTGTAGTGAGACAGGATGACAAAAAACAACAACTTAAAGATACTCTCTGTCACTCTTGACTACAGCAGTATTTAACTGCGCTCCTTGGTTGTCTGTTACAGTGCAGTCACGGGTGTGTAGGTAGCCCCTGGTGGAAGCTCGCGCGCAGTCTCTCCCACGGTGACGCAGTCGCCCCACAGTTGTTCCACTTGTTTTTGGCCAATAGAAGGCATGTGTGGGTTGAAGACGCAGCCAAGATCGGTCACGAGTTACTACACCCTGGTATTTTATACCTCATATTCCATCTCCACACTTTGTTTAAAACACAGGTTTTGACCCAACTAGAGTTGTTTCACATGGGAAAAAAAGGTCAAATCCATCAACAACAAAAATAGACCTAACATAACTAAGTTTGGGAAAAGGTTAGCTCATTAAAAGTGGGCCATTAGAATTAACAATTTTTAATCAAATGTAAATTGTTTTAAAATTGACTTAACAAATAGATAAATAGACGAATTTGGCATATATTTAAATTATATTTGCTCATTATTAGTGAACTTAACTTTGGTCTGAGATTTGAATCCTGACTGAATGAACTAGATTTATTTTAAAATTCACACTGCTTATTCTTATTTTCAAAAGTTAAGTTGTTAGTAACTTTGTGTCAAACATAACACAAATTAAAACCCAACAAAAACAATTCGTTCTTACATATTATATTTACTAGAAAAGTGCCTTAAGGATGATGCAATATATTTACAAGTAAACATAATATTACAATAGTATAAAATACATACATACCTAATAACCTTGTTCCCTTACTGGGTAGGCAAGAAACTGTGCATATAGCTTAAAAAATAACAACTTTGTACTTAATCCATTCTCACTAACGTTCTTCGCAATTCCCTATCCTTGCATACAACCTTCGCTACAGCAACATTCATACACAAAGTCATACATGCTCTTTTATTCTTAAAACTCTTAATGTTTCTCTTTCACACATTCTTCTAAAACATTTAGCCATGTTTTACATGGCCTATCCCTTCCTTTTGATCCACACACTCTACCTTCATATATTTGCTTCGTCACTAGATCCACACTTATCCTCTCAACATGTCTTAAACAACATAAGATGCTTATTTCACATTGACCCATTGGATTCCCTTTAAAACCGCACTCCTTCAGCACCCATTCATTACTGACTCTGTCCATATGAGTTTCTCCATATGCATTTCTTAGATATCTCATTCAAACTGCATTCACCTTGCTCCTGTGTTTCTTTTGACAAACCTACACTTCACTTCCATAAAATAATGTTGGCATCAACACACTTTTAAATACTGCCATCTTCGCCTCTTTCGATACTACTTTATTTTTTGCAATAGAAGTAGTATCAAAAGAGGTTATTATAGCATAATAATACACAAATGTAAGCAAGAACATATTTCAATGCCATATGACATCTTCCTTAGTAAGAACGAGACCGACCAGAATCTTATAAGCAACACCACTTGTCTTTTTTATCCCTTAGGAGGTCCTGTAGTTCCTGATTTGAGTCACAGGCACCGACTGAGCGCTGTGTATGGACGCCTGTGTACCCACCGAGCCACGCGCTCTTGTCCCTTACTCTGGAGGATGTATCTTCAGTTCCTTTTCACGCAAGAGAACCAGTCCGCCTGCCGTGCTGCCTTTTATCAGGCTGTTGAGAGATGCCCATGGGTCAAGGTTAGTGCATGTGGTTATCATCATCAATAACAACCATCACGCAGCCACTAAAAGTGTTTTAGTAATAATAATGAAAAAAGATGTGAAAAACACTACATTAATGCAATATAACTGATAGAGAAGGAAGCCAACCTGAAAGGAGAATTAGGTTAGGCATTGATAGAAAACCAACTTCTCTTTTCATTTGTTCACACTTCCATCTTCTGATCACGTTGACATTTACATATCATCATCATCATCATCTATTTCCAGCCTGTGGCCGGGTCCGTTTAGTAAAATGCCTCCAGCTTCCTCTTTCCTTCCACCATTTTTCCTCCTTTAATCAAACTAAGTGTAAATTCATGTAACTTATGTTTAAAACAGGATAATTTAAGAATGATAGGAAAATAGCTCTTCCCTCGGTTCACCACCCTTGTTTATGGGGTAATAAGATATGTTTGAATCAGTGTTCTTAATTTTTCAGTTCTATTTTTTGTCCATCTAAAGACCTCCTAGTTATTTTAAGCTTTCACTTAAATGTCCCAAAATAATAAATATTCCTGTTACTACATTTTGCGAAATTCTTGGTTTTCCTGGTTTGTGCAACCCTTCTTAAATATTATTTTGCTATCAAGTACCATAATCTCTCCAACCCCCCCACCTCCCCTTCCCATTCCTCTTGCTCATAATCCATTTATATATTTATTTATAAGCAGTATTACTAATGAGTGTTGTTCAGTTTTTTAAATTTGTTGAAACTGATTTCAAAAATAGAATAGAACTCATTTGCTCAAGTATGTCCATAAATGAATGAGATATTATTTTGTTATTCCAGGCTCTTTATTTGGATGCAGTGAAGCTCCTGCCAGAGGAACTGCCCCATATACAAGACTTGTTGATCGAGAAGGAGCTGAGACTTCACGTCACACCTGAAGAACTTGATATTCTCAGGAGCGACACTGTGACGTGACAATTTGAAACTTTGGTTGGCCTTGTCATTTTTTATAGAAGAAGACAATATTTAAAAAAATTAAATTAATGTAATTACAGTTGAAATTCTTTAGTCCAGCACCTGTGGGACCAGACACATACCGGACCACAGAATTTGACTTATTTTCTTAGAACACTTTATGTCTATTTGTTAGGCAAATGCTAAATAACTCTACTTCATTATGTATTGCTCTGTCATCCAAGGTAGAATAAAGCTTAAAACAGGAATTATTACACCTCCTTTCACAACTCTTGGTATCTTGGGCTTAATTAACTACAGCCATAATGCAGGCCAAAACGAGAAAGTACAACCAAAACATTCGGCTGCAGATGTAAAACAACTTTGGCGCCCTTGTATTACTAATACCACAGTCCTTCAGGAGTATTATGACCATTCAACACAAAGTTAGTTGCTGCTGTTAGTTATCTTCACTCTCAAGGAAAAGATAGTGTTTGGCATATTATGACAATCACACTTTGTATTGTCCACTAGTTTTAGCTTTTGACTTTTCTTCTAGCGTCAACGCACATAGTAAGATCAGTTTGCATTAACACTTGGCAAAACTTTTCCCAAAGAAGATTACCTTTTAAGAATTTAAAGGCTAGAATTATGGTAAATTTAGTTCAAAGTATTGGTATTCTTAACTGATTATTATTCATATATTTTTATTTTTCAAACATCCAATCACAATATTTGTAAGAAAGATTTAACCTAAGTTAATTTAAGAAATCTCTTGCGTCACTTCCGATTTGAAATAGAAAAATACTAAGCTTATTTTATTCAACACAAACACAACTTATTTTACTCTAAATATTGTAATACTTTTTTTATCAAAATATAGTGTTATAATCTCTCACATATGAGTAGTTTGCCAATAAAGAAACAATGTTTTTGTAATATGTGTGCTTTAAGCCTAATGCTTTTTATCGTCAAATATTTGTGTTACATAACTATCGATACTAGAACAAAGTGTGTCATATTCTATTAGAAACAGATAATTTCCACATTTTGTAACTAAAACATTGTGATTGTCTCAAAAAGAGCTTTCTTCATACAGTAAACTAATATTTTGTATCAGTACATTATAACATGTCTCATTGCATTTCTTTTTATAAATTATAAATTCGTGTAAATTTTTATTTATCTACTCAAGTTAGCTACAATATTTCCTTGCCACTTATGTTTTATAACCAAACCTATTTTCTTCAAAATATTTATTGCATCGAATGAAATGAAAAATGACAAACGGTGTCCGTTTGTATGCGGCTAAATCTTTAGAAATGCTAAGCGTATTTAATAAAAACAGCCCGATAGTAGAGTCAGAATTTACATGTAAATTTAAGTCCCAATATAGACCTATGTAATGTTTGAAATATGCAAATACATAAGAAATTCTACCACTCAGGTAGTACTGCCAATATTTGTTTTTAAAAAAACACTGTCCTGGTTTGGTCTGAAATAAAACTTAAAAGAATTAAAATGTGCACGTAAATAAAGGGCTTTACCACAACAGGATTAGTAAGCCGGTGGCCAAAACGAACCCATACTCGAACTGTCATGAGAAGAAACAAGATTAGGAATGAAGTTATCTGGGAAAGAGTTGGGGTACATGAGATATTAGAGGAAGTAAGACTGAGATGGTATGGGCAGGTAATGAGAATGAAAAAAGAAAGGATGCCCAAGAAAATGTTGGAAATGAAGTCTGTAGGAAAAAGACCGAAAGGGTGGCCAAAAAAGAGATGGGAGGAGTAGATAACAGAAAGTGTTAAATTGAAAGAATAATGGAAAATATTAGAGGAAGAGTGGTGGAAGAATAGAGGAAGATGGAGGCATTTTACTAAACTGACGCGGCCCTAGGCTGAAAAAAGATGATGATGATGATAATGAAAAAGGGTTTCATACTAAAGAAGAGAATACCTGGTTGTTTCTGCCAATTTAATGAAGTGTTAAAAAACAGTTACATTTTTTTTTTAATTCACATGGCGTGGTTTAAATAATAATATAATTCTTAACATTCTCACAATTTGTCATAACATTGTAAAATAAACAATTTTTTAAATTTTCTGGAGCCATATTTTGCCTCTTCTGTAGCTACAGTTTGTAGAATGAAACTCCTTTTTACTTCACAAGAAGTGATTGGGGAATGTTTTAGCATGCATATTTCTCTTATTGTAATTCAATTAATTTCAGTCTAGTATTTCCCTCACATATGATAGGTAGCCTTTACATGTTTCGATGTATCAAGTATCTTATTCTTTACAAGACTGAAAGATATGTGAAACAACAAAGTAATTTTAATATTTTAATGTCAACAAGGTGTAATTATCAAGTCTTTGCTGAAAATAATTAGTTTTGAGTATGATTATAAATGATTTTAATTAATAATGGATATTATATGGTTTAAGACTAGTGCTTACCTACATAATTAAATATTGGATATCATTTTACTGTGGCTATGTGTTTTTTGTTTCAATACAAATCAATATTAATTAATTGTAATTATCAATGAATTAGATTAGTATAGTAAACTGAAATGTGATTTCAATGTTAGTTGTTACCGTTTCGGTTGTTAAAGTTTCCCAATTCAAACACTGGCTACAAGATTAAGTAAGGCAATCAAGACTCGTTGGCGGATCTACCATATTTGATTTAATTACTACTGACAAATTTGTTAAACTAGCTATGTACTAATTGGTTTAGTACTAGTGACAGATTGAGCTGTGTAACAAGCTAGATTTAAATATTACTACCGAGTCATTTAGGAAACAATTTTTTTAATATCTAGTCTAAATATTGACAGAGCCATCTGTGAAACAAGTTATGCACTATTTGGTTTAGCTCAAAATAGTCCATAAACTTTATGATATGGCTCTCTAAGTATTTGATTTCTTTTCGCGAACTAATAGTTCAAATTGAACTCTTCCTTCACCTGAACTAATCGAACTAGATGGCCTTTTGACATGAACTACAAGATGTGTTTCATGAACTAATGATGAACTTCTCAGTTTAGTGAACGGAATTACTTTTAACTGCACTGTCCGTTTCTAGATGGGTGTAATTTATCAATATTTATTTGAAAAGTAAATTGTGAATTAAAATCATTATAAAGGATATTTAATTTGCACTTTCTTAAACCAAATTATTATATCAGCATACAGCTTACAAACTAACCTAATACTAGGAGACGGTGCCCAGCTTGCAATTCAATGATTTTCACAGTTCTGGGATTCGAACTTGGGGCCTTTAGAATAAGGCACACACACATTAGACTGAACTAATTATGTATGTGCAAATAATTTGATTAGAGATAAGAAGTATTGTAGACACTTCATTAGAAAACATTTTAAGAAAAATATGAAGATGTGGCATCAAACTGTAGCTGTCTTGTATTATTAATATTGAGAGTTCTGTCTAATGACAGGTCCATTCCAGTGAATATATAGTAGACCACCAATGTGCCCTGTACTCTGCTTCCTCCTTCAGCTCCCATCCAATATTGGAAGCCTCCTCCTTCCTAAGTTCCTCTTTACCTCAAACTTTACTTCTATAACATCACATAGAAGTATTATTATAAAGTTATAAAAGCAACCATTTAATATTTCATTGAAACCTCTTCACTCTGAGTCTTTCTAAGATGGCATGACTCACTTCGCTGGTTGAATGTTTCAAGGAGTAATTCTGATAAGACTAGACTGAAAATCACAAGAGCATCCAGGGTTTAAATCTCGGTTGAGTGAACCAAGGGTGGTATCTCATTGTTCCTTCATGCAAATGTGAGTACTTTTCCTCTAAATTCTACCTTCCTCATACCCCACTAGATCAGAGTAATAATACATAAGGCCCATAGGAGTGGTATGAAAACAAATCGACCTGCTTAGGTGGTCTAAGGTGTCCTCTCCTAATTATAGTATTACTGGTTGGGTGTACTTGGAGTGGTTTTCCCTAAATAGTTTTTCATTCTCCCTCCACATAAATGCATGTACACTTTCTCTCAATTCTACCTTCCTTGTCCCCAACACATTAGCCTATCACATAAGTTTATAATCCAAACGGATAGTAAGAAGTGATAAAATAAAATATTTAAATTCCTAGTGGATATTTAGAAGTATATTAATATCATTGCGTCTTACTACCCATTCGGGTTGTACGCACTTACGCTAATGTGTAATGGTAGGGTGATTGCGAGATGAAATGAGGACCTACAGTTTAATGTGGGATCCGAACCACGGCGGAGGCTCTATATCAGGACCAAGGATTGAACCCCGGACACCTTACCCATAGACCGCCAGGTCGCCCGTTTTAAAGTATTTAAAAAAACATTTCACCAGGAATACATACAAGAACCAATATAAGACTTAGATCTTAAGCATTAAAAACAGAGGTCTTCTTTCTAGTCTACTAACAAAATAAAACATAAAAATTAAGGGGCGTTTGCAGTTTTTATAGCAAAATTACCCGCCTCGGTGGCGTATTTGGCTAACGCGCCAGTCGTGTTGAGCTCTACCGCCGAGGACGGGGAGATCGAGGTTCGAATCTCGGTCGGGTGAACTGGAGGTGGTTTTTCCTAAATGGTTTTCCACTCTCCTTCCACGCAAATGCGGGTTCACTTCCTCTAAATTCAACCTTCCCAATTCCTAATCCATTAGCGTAATTAGTACTTAGGCGTATAACCCGAACGGGTAGTAAGACGCGGTGCTAAATATTATTATTATTATTATTATAGCAAAATTTTTAAAAAATTCTCCAGTAGAAAAATAAGAGTAGTTTTCCAAACATGGTAATAACAGTTGTTGAATATTCTATGATAAACATAGCTGCATTAGTGAGAAACTTTTTAAATCAAGAGAAATGTTTGTCATTAAATTCTAGGAGACCCTTTTGACAGATATTAAAGAACTGTTGAGGTCACCATATGAATAAAATGTTCCAGTGTGTGCGCGCCTAAGAAAGGTAAAACAGAAGAATATAGGGAGAAGAAAAGAGGAAAGTGAGTTGTACGGAAAGCCAGGAAAGATTGAATGCAAAACTTGATGAAAATGCTGGAACTGGACATGGAAGTAAGAAGGTGTATAGCCAACTAAGAAACAGAAGGGGAGAAAAAAGACTAAGTTAGAATGATAGATGAAGAAGAAAAACTTTAAAAACAGGAGAGGAAGAAAAGGAACTTTGGATGAGATATTTTGAGAAAATTTTCAACCCGAAAGAGGAAAGGAATGAATGAAATAGAGGAGCATGAAGAAATAGAAGATGAGGAAAGACGTCTAACGTGGAAAGAGGTGGAAGACGCATTAAAGAGGATGGAACAAGGTGAAGCACAGGGTGTGGACGAACCGACTGTGGAAATGACAAGGGTAACAGGTGAAGTAGGTATACATGGTTATACAGGGTGCCGAGAGTAGTTTAGAAGCAGAACAAGATACCAGAAGATTGGAAAAAAGGAGTTATACCTATTTTCAAGAAAGGAGACAGGAAGATAGGGGGATAACGCTATTGTGCCACTGTACAAAAAATATTAGACGATTCTGGAAAAGAGAATAAGATATAAAATGAAAGGAAGGTGGAGAGGAACAGCATGGATTTAGGGAACAGAGGTCTACAATAGACTTAATCTATGCAATATGATAGCTGATGGAAAGAAGGTATGAATATGGGAAAGACTTTGTAATGGTATTTATGGATGTGGAGAAGGCATATAATAGTGTGGATAGAAATAAAGTTTGGAAAGCGGTGGAGGAGGCAAAAGTGGAAAGAGGAGTGATAATTAGAGTGAAAAGCACACACGAAGATAACAGGAGTTGTGTTAAAACAGAGATTCGAAGGATGAAGTGGTTCCAAATTTAAAAAAAAGTGAAACAGGGGAGTACCCTTTCACCATTACTATTTGTAATGGTAATGGTCATGAACAAAGTGGTAGGAAAACTCAAGAGGAAAAAATTAAAGCCATGATATTTGCTGATGACTTTATGGTTTGGGGGTTGGGATGATGAAGTACAGGACCAACTACAAGAATTGAATGAGGAAGTAAAAGTGTGTGAAATGAAATTTGGCATGGCAAAGTGTGAAGTGATGGTAATGACAAGGAAGAATGTAAGGCCTAATAAAGCTATAAGGTTTGAGTCGAGCTGAGATAAGTACAGAACGTAAAATATCTTTAAAGCGTGATTGAGGAGAAAGGTGGAAGTAGAGAGGATGTAATGAGAAGAGTACAGCAGGGAGAGTTGTTCTATAGGTTAATAAGCGACCTAATATGGAGAGGATAAGTCCCCTTAAAGTGCAAGGAAGTATTTAACAGGGCATACTTTGTACCTATTGTCACATGTACAGCAGAAACACGGAAAATGAATGTAAGAGAGACTAGAAAAGTGGAGGCCATGGGAATGAAGTTTGTAAGGAGCATGTTTGCGGCCACGAGGAGGAACAAGATTGTGAATAAAGTATCTGGGGAAGAGTTAGAGTACAGGGAGTATATAAGATAGTAGAGGAAGCAAGAGCAAGAGGGTATGGGCATGTAATAAAGATGGAAAAAGAGAGGATCCCGAAGGAAATGAAGTATGTAGGAAAAAGACCGCAGGGGAAATCTAGAAAGAGATGGGAGGAGCAGATAACAGAAAGTTATCAAGTGTGAGAAGAAGAATGGAATTAAAGGAGGAAGAGTGGTGAAAGGCTAGAGGAAGATGGAGACATTTTTACTAAACTGACCCTGCCACAAGCTGGAAACATGAAGAATTTGTGTGGGAGCAATATTTAATTTATTTCAGCCAAATAAAAGTTTTGTTATAAAAACAGAAGCACCTACGTAGATAATCTCTATCAAACATGACATTCACAGCTAACATAACTTGATGTATGAATATATTAAAATTGTTTTAGTACCTTTTGCACTTACCAGATGTTTTTACTTCCTACCAAAAACAAAGACACTTTAATGGTAAATTAATCACTAGTAAAACTTTTTTAGATTTTGTCTCTCTCCCATACATAATTATTTCCCCCATCACTTAAAACAGTTATATCAAGTCAAGGTCTTCACAATTCTATAAGGAATATTTCTTTGATATTTATATGAATCTCAAATACCATAGGAATTGAAATTGTTGGTGTCCCTGTTAAAAATGATAGAACAATGAACAATTCATCACTCTCCAAAGACTTGTGTTAACCTTATTCTGTTATGTTAATCCTAGATCCTGTATCAAACTCAGTTTAAGGAGATCCTAGATCCTGTCATTGTTTTGTTTTATGTTTGTTGGCCAAAATATTCACCGTTAACATGCTTATAATGTATCAAAACAATAATAAATTAGTTCTTGCGATATAATTATGCTTTGAATTTCTACAGTCCCATCTCTAATAAATACATAAATACTTAAAATTTTATCAACTTTACTCCACCATTGTTTCAACAGCATATTTACAAGCCATAATGCATCTGCAAAATTAAATAGCACTATATAGAAATTTATCTTGTAACAAAATAAATATTTACAGAAAAATAAATTGTAGAGAAAAATTTCTTAGATCTCGCACCATTTATACAGGTGTGATCTTGCACAAATTTAAATGGTTTTAGATCCTGAGGAGAGGAAAGAGTTTTTTTTTATAAATTAATAAGTCGGGAATGAAGAAACACATTTATTTGTCTTTTATATTCAATGCAATCCTATGTCACCAAATTACAATTATAATTACAGTAGTTTGCTGTGGAGGAAGTAACCATACATTAGTGGGAGACAACAGCATTTCAGTTCAGTCCAACAAGAGTCCCAGCTCCACACCTCACTCTCTCCAACATCGCAGAAATAAAAATTAAATTTTCAAACATAGTAAACATTTTTTATATAATTTATTTAAACATATACATTTTTTTTTTGTACAAGGTTGTTGAAGGAATGTTACAGAATGGGGTCACCCCATCCTGCTCACCATAAAGATATTTTTTGTGACAGCTAAAAAACAGACAAGTGCTTGCTTTCAACTTGAAACATTAATACTTCCTACTTTAGATAAATTTATATTCATTAAAACACAAAACAAGACGAAAACAAAAATAGGTTTTTGCCTTTTAAGTTAAAATGGCTTCACTGAATCAAGGCCTTCCGTGACAATACTAGGGAATAATTAAAAACAAAGAAGGCGGTGACAGGAAGAGATGGGTGGGCAAAATGTTTTTTAAACACCTACATCACAAAAGTTCACTCCTAATTTTTTTTTTCCTTTATAAGTTACCGACAATTTTCACAATGAAAGATGACCAATAAAAATCACATTGAAACAATTGGAAATATTTTACAAAACAAAAAACCTAAAAAAAAAAAATCATTCTTTGAAAAATCACTTATCATACAATCACTTTAAATACATCAACTGAATCAAACTTCTTTCCAAGTTTTATGCTACTTTCATATCCAATTCAAGTGGTCAGAATGGAAAGCAGAAATGCAGGTTTGTTTTATTTCTTCTTGATAGTAGCCACATTTTTCATTCACGCCAAATTTTAAGACGTTCACTTGCTTCACTTGGATGTCATCATGGTTACGAATTCTGTAAAATGAGAATTAAATGGGGTCAGCCACAGTGCATGTTTCAAAAACTCACTTTTTTTTAAGGGAAAAATAAATAAGGAACAGCACACACTAACAAATCATCCATTGCACCACACTAAAACAAGAGAAACACATGTGTTCTAAAAAAAATATGCACATTAAAATTTCAGCCAAAACAATGTAGCTACAAATTAAAATATAGGGCTATTTGGAATAGAGCACGAGGCTAAATCTTGGTTTAAATTAGGAGGGATATCCAGCACACTTATCTTGATGATACTGGACTAGAAAATGTTTAGATAGAACACTAAAAAACACACAAACAACACATTTTTAAGGACTATCTTTCAATGTCCCAGACAACTTCATCTGGTCAAGAGAGTAGACTGATCAGCTTGTCGTCTTGTGTTTTTTTAGTGTTCTATCTAAACAATTTCTACTCCAGTATCACCAAGGTTAAGAAGTGTGCTGGCTTTCCCTCCCAATTTAAACCAAAAATTAAAATATAAGTAATTGGAACTTGCATTATCTGATTACAAAATTATTTAAAGCAACCATGTAATTTAAGGTTTATATCACAACTTATTTTATTGATCAAGTAAATTTTTTTGTGTATAGGCAGGTAACAAAATGCACAACAATTTTTTTAATAAATGAAAATGTGAAGTGTAAAAAAAAAGTACTTTTTAAGACAATTAAAAAAATAAAGTGATTTAATAACTAATGAATAAAAAACAATTATATTAGAATCTATTTAAATGTGCAATTTTAAAATGAATTCCCAAAGATGTAAACGAGAGAATGGCAGAACACAGTATGTGGAACATGCTACAACACACTCAACACACCCAACAACTAGTCAGCCATGTTAAGAATCGACCGAGTTAGCAACACCAAAAGCTGAGACGATTTGCTACAGCGGCGATGTTAACAGCCTCCAAGATATGACAGTTGTGAACTAAACAACTAGCCAACAACTAAAGACAAATTAGAGCCCAACTTACAAACACATTTAATAAACATTACTTCATAGTAGAGGACAATCAATCAATGAGTACATTTTCAAACTTGTGCTAAAATGTCACATAAATCATCTCCTGGTGAAGCTACCTGCAGAAGTCTTCTATATCTTCTCAAGGTTTCGATTAGTTAATAAAGGATTTAAAAAAAAATATTTTAAAATAATGAGTACCACTTAGAATTGTCAATACAAAATTAAAATGTAATGAAATAAAAATAAAGTTTGCCTAATGGTTTATTATTCTTGTCATAGATGAATAAAGCTTGAGATTAACACTAATTGTAATATACTCAAAAATAAATATTGGATGAATAAAAATTTAGTATTAGCAAAATAAGAAAGAGCATTCAAATGATTTAGTTAACACAGCAGTAAAATAAATTGAAACCGATCAAGAACATTAGAGAAACTTCAAAATATTTGGTAGCTATAAAATTATGTGAAACCAGAATTAAAATATTTCTAAAAGAACAATATAATAAATACTAGCATATTTATGTTGGTGCAAAATTAATATAAATGTGAAACAATTTTGAAGCATAATTCAAATACAGGGGAAATACAAAACGGTTTAAATTCAAATAGAGAATTCTTTATAAGCTTTTTAACTCTAAATCTTACATGTGAAATACTAAATTTTGAAAATGCAACCAATCATTAAACAATTTTTACAGTCAAGGAAGGCACAGCTGACAAACATTTGATTTGTTGTATTTTGTTACATGTTAAAAAAGTGACAACATATAAATAAATTATGTTGAGAATCATGCAGTTAATAGCTGCCAACTATAAATAAATATATTTGCAATTTCAAAATAAAGAAACCCGAGTATCATATTCTCAAAATTGAATTTGAAGCCGGTGACAAATTTTGTTAATTTTTGAAAATAAAATGACAAAAACTAAGTTCTTGTACCAACTAAAATGTAAATTAGATAATTGGTTTAAGGAGACACAATTGTATACTTAGTTGACAACCATTAAAAAAAATCTTAATCCACAAAATTGTGTTTAAAAACAAACATACAAAATCACAATAGTATTAACAGCAGTGAACAAGGAATACAACTCGTTTCCTAACTACTCCTGAGCACGAATAAGATTAGAAATATTCCTAGAAATCAAGTAACGACCATTCAAACAGAAATCAAAAGGATTTTAAATAAACCCTTAAATATATAACTATAGGTTAATTCAAATCACTACAGAAAGTTTAAAAAAAAGTCAACTAGTCCACAAAAGTTAACGAAAATTAGTCCTGTATTTAAACTACTATAAAAGCTAACTAAGCCCAATAAGAACGTTTTCTAATTTAAAATAAGGTGAAAGTTTTGTAGCTGCCAGATGTGTGTTGACAATAACATTAATATTTACGGATAGATTAATTTAATCTAGCAATCAAGTATATACACAAACAACACTGCCAACAAGAAGCAAATAAGCCTGCAAAACTCAAACTATTCTTTTACACAATTGGTAACATAAACAAAGGCCACCATTGAAGAATCAAAGTTTTCGTTAAATAAGGCATAAAACGCTCCAAATTCACAGTTCAGCTCGCAACAAACAGCAACATTTCCATGCCCACTCAGTAGGTGAAATTATATTAATTCATTGAACAATCTCATGGTAAAGAGGGTAACATAACAGTAATTTTTTCATTTCATGATTATGAAGCAGAGTCTGCCACAAAACTGCAAGAAAAAGTTAAAAGAGCAAAACCCAGATTATAAGCTGAGAAGGATGTTTAAAAAGAATTCCATTTGTTATTGTTAAAGTTTCTTTTCTTCATAATGTGCATTGGTATGATGTATGAAGGTTGGTTGTATCCTCAACAATTCCACCATCAGCTGTAAAGACTAGGCAGTCTTGAAGAGGTGTAAAGGGTGAAACAAGGAGTAAGGAATTTTCAGATTGCTTTTTTCACTGTAAATCCCAAATTTAAAACTTTTCTGAATAAGAAGTGATAAAATCATTTTGCTTTTTTAGGAATAAAAAAATTGGTATATATAGAAAATTAGCCCCGGGAGTCTTTTAGGTTTCAATAATATTCTAAATTAAAATAACGCAGAGGAAATGTGTAATCATTTGTTAGCTAAACAAAATTTAAGAGAAAAGTTGTGCATTAAAAAATAATGCTTACCCTAGTCTTGAAATTTACCTAGTAGGGCGAACCAATAAAAAAAACTTTGTTGTTTCTAGTAACTCTGCAATACCAGCACAAAATACAAATTATTAACTAAGAAATCAAAATTGAACAAAACATGGAAATAAAGCAAACATTAAGAACAGAATTGATATGTTCAACGATTTCAAGGCCAAAAATAACAATATCAGTCACTCTGTGATAAACATCTACCACCTCAGCAGCTAGCAAAAAAAACCCAAGATAATATTATAAAGCTAAGTACCCTGAGTGGGCTTGCCAACCTAGACAAAGTTACGAAGGGTAGGAAGGTATAAAGCTCAGACGAAGTCTGCAGATATTCACTTTTTAGGCCTGCGAGATAATGAACAGCCTTTTGTCATTTATGTTAAAAACTTATATGTCCAAGGTTACACAAATATTTAAACAAAACTAAATCTCTTTCGAATCATGTAAACTAACTTAAATTGAATCTTTTTTTTCTCAGCAATTTTTGTTTCTTATAAAATAAAAAGTTGATTACCTCTGCGGCCATCTAAGGGGTGGTTTTAATCCATTTCAATAATTCAGTTGCAGGAGTGCAGGGTGAAGGGGTTAGTAACAGGTCACATTTAAGAACACTAGACAAAAAAAAATTAAAAAAGTGGTCGAAGAGTGCTAGTGGTGAGGAGAAGGGTGCCTCAGATGGTTTAAAAACTAAACAAAAAACATTCCAAAAAGCAGTAGAAAGCCACTGACCACGACAGTTTGGCCCGAATCACAGGGGAGCTTTAACGGCTACACTGCGAGAAAATTATTTGAGCAAGGGCATGGAAATCTGCAAGAGGAGAAATTTGCAATACAACTCAACAAGGTGGCAAGGTAAAACTCGGTATCTAGAATAAGACAGGAGTGTGGTGGCAAAACTAGTAACGACAAAATGCACAAATCATAGCCAATCAGTAAATTGACAGCCCATGGCAGTTTTGTCATTGATCCCAAGACTAGTGTTGGCATAGTTGGGCACTGGGATCAAACATAAATATACACACAGGTATACATTGTAAGCAGCAATATTTACAGTGAAACCTCTTTATAGCGGACACCTTCCAGGATCAAAACTGTTAAGTTATTTTGTATATAAATCCTAGTATTTAGACAGTTTAATCTATATGCACCTTTGTAATGAGGGTGTTAACTAAAACTAAAATTTAATTAGTGCATTGTGGAATAGTGTATAATTATTATGACAAGAAACTATTGTACTAGCTTACTGTATATATTGCATTATACACTCAACAACACACAAATAAAATTAAATGTGAACAGTCAGTCTATATAATTGTGCATAAATAAGACTTAACTGACGAAATAACCCCTGTGAGGATCAGTAACTTATATAAAGCTTAGTACGCACTTTTAAATGTTGTTGGCCAACATGAGAAACAAATTGTTGGCAAACATTTTAAAGAAACTGTTTCACGTCCAGACTACGATGATGAAACATTTGTTTTCGTACAGAGTTCAGTTGAGTGAAAGATATCTTAATGAGGATGCTACTATGGCTCGTGTTTTGTATGCAGTTATGAGCTGTTAAAAGAAAACAAGAAAATGGTGGGTTCACAAAGTCCTTCAAAATGGTGTGTATTATGCAAATAGGCTTCCGACAGAATCCGAATCTCAAAGACAGCGGTGGTTTTAGGAAATTCACTCGCCATGTCACCTACAGATTTTGAAGTTATTTTAAAAATGGTCGGTCCCAGGATAATGAAAAGAGACGATTTAGATCTGCAGTTTCACCTACTCGCTCACGTTGCTTGTTGTCGGAAATGTTGGTCACACATCCAGGCTAGCAATCATTGTTTTTTGTAGCCCATTTGATAGATAAAGAGAAACGTGTTCCCGCAGGGAAAACACAAAGCAAACATGAAATAATGTTGCCAAACTATTCCCGAAACAAGTGCAACACGTTGGTAAACAATGTTTCCTCGTGCGTAATAGGCTTTACGTAGAAGATTTTAACTTTCCCTAGAGGCGAAAGGCAGGACTGCTCACACTTCACAAGAGACAATGGCATTCCTGACATTCCCACAGTAAAATGATTTATATTGACGCGTGTTTTCCATTTTTATTCACGTTTAGAGATTTGTACGCATAAATAGTGTCGCGCCCGTTATTGAGAAAATGTTTCCCACAGGATCCGATTATTATTTTGCCGGGGAAATTTAAACTGTCCATTATAAAGAAGAATCTGCTAATCAGAGGTGTCAGTTAAGGGAGATTTTGCTGTATTTGCATTATGAAAAAGCTTTAATGCCATTTACATGTGTTGTAACCAAGATTTCATTTCTAAACTAAAACGGCCCATGCTACAAATTTGTATAAATGCCCAATGTTGGCAACCAATTCATACACAGTACACACCTGCTGCAAAGATCATAATATCCTCTCTCGAGATTAAAATTACAAGCATGATAATTCTAAAACGTCAAAGCATTCTTCAGGTATGTCAACACAATGATAAACAAAATGCAGGCAAGGAAAGTTGTGCCGATGGCTTTAAAACAAATATATTTAAAATTAAAAAAACTGAGCAAAGGCCTGACAAAATGAAAGATTATGAATATCGTATATAGAAATATATTTTTAAAAAAAGAATGAAACGCACAAGAAAATATCAAAGTTGACTTATGACTAAAAGGTAGTGCCAAACATTTTTTTCCAATCCACTAATTTATTAATGTGAGTAATGTGCGTTATAAATACCAAATTTTAAAAACAATTCATCATGTGAAAATATGTTGTGCTCCATGATGAAATAATTACGGGCGAAAGCTTAGTATGTAAATACAAGATGGTTCTTGTCTAACAAATAGTCTAATAAAAATGTGATACAAGACATCAAAATCTTTTATAGTAATTGACAGAGTGTACATGTAATCAGTTCTCATAAAAGATGAACACTAATTTCTACTCTGGGGTCCATTGTTTCCAGTTAATATATTACCTGAGGAATAGTATGTATTAATTAATTTTATATAAATGTTTAAGGCCTAAAATGACGCACTTTATCAACATTATATATACATAAATAAAAAACCACCAACTTAGGCAATGTAAATAATTGTTTTGACTTGTTTTGATACAGCTTTCTACAGAAATAGTCATAACCATTACCACAAAAGTTTCTTTAAAACAAACATTTCAAACCTTTCGATAGTGATCCGTCAAAGTTGAGTAATTTTCCTTAGGGAATAAATTAAAATTATTGGCCAAAAAAAAAACTAACCATAAAAATGTGCCCTTTAGTAAATATATTTGTGAGGAAACTTTGTATCAGTAGAAACATTTTGAAATTTAATTGGCAGTGAAAATCTGGTCCTGCTATTTAAGTTTTTTAAAACCCTATTTAGTCACATAATTTTTTAATGATTTGAATAAATGTCAGATAACAGTTTGCTTAGTTGTCGACAATTTCCATGTCTTACATAATGTGTTGTAAAGTTACAGTACTTTGGCATGGAAAAAAAAAGTAAAGCAGAGCTACATTTAATTTTAGTTAATTTATGCACAATTTGATACTGTACAAAATGCAAAAACGCAAGAGTAAATGAATGTAAAGCAATATATATGTACCTGTGCACATTGCAAACAGATTAATGCATGTAAGCTCAGTAAACAAACAAAAATTACAGCAAAAAAAGACAATTTCATTCATATTATCTTCCTTTTTTTCCAAAGTGATGGTGAATATGTGGCAATGATTTAAAAACCAAGAAAAACTTGCAAGAATTAATGCATATTATTCTAACATAAAAACAGCATTATATTAACATTTATTGCCAATTATTAAATCAAGAAAATAATTCATAAATTAGAATTTAAAATGTTGTATTAAATTAAACAGTAGTGACAGTATTTGATGAAATAAAAAAGCTTGGGAAAATTTTGAAAAAATCTTCGCTTTGAAGGCTTAGAAAACTACCAACTACCCCTATTTAATTTCTAGAGTAAAAAATAATGTTAGCACAATCTGTCAACATGAATATACTATCACACTAGCTTTAATTTATGGCAATGCTTGTGATTATGATTAAGACCCATATTAGTGTAATCTGGCTAGAGTGGCCACAAAATCACGGGAAAAGGTTTCCCCGATTTAAAAAACAATTTCCCTCCTTAGGATGTTAAAAAAATCAAAATGCTCAGTCATATCAACATAATAAATAAATAATCTGCAGCCTGGTTTCCCAGGTCTTTTAGCAAATTCCTGATATTTTCCCTAAATGTGGCCACTCTATATAAGACACATGATGAATAAGTGCAGTCTTTAATTCCATTTCCTTAGCATAGTGAGCAGCTAGCCAAACACATCCTTGTAATATAATAGGATCTGACAAAGGTTATCAAAAAATTTAAAACTTACATAAAACATCCAACATGAAAATCACTTGAAAAATAGTTGAGGCCACCAATGCAGAAGAGAAAAAAAAAGAAGCCAATTTTCATAGAACCTTTCTGACAGAAAAGGTAAGATCTACTTTGGTGTATTTATACATCAAGCCTTCAGCCGTCACTTATGATAGGTATTATCAACACACATAAAATTCAACACTAATCATAAAATAAAGTATCAATGCTGACCTCAAAGAAAGAATATTTATGACCCCTACAAATTTCTTCAAACCAAATTATACTGTAGGTTTCCTTTTCGAGTTGGCAAAACATCTATAAAGCTAATAACTAAAACAACATTTCCATTGCAAAAAGGTAAAAAAGAATATTTTAACAAAGTACATTTATATTTAAAAAAACTAATAGCAACTGGTGGTCTCATTTTAGAATAAATGATTTGCACTGCGGAGCGAGTAATTAGCCAGAAGGAAACTGTACATGCAGATACAAACTGAAGCCAAAACACCTTGAGCTAACAGTGCAAGAACATCACTAAGTTGATCACAGGACAGAAAGATGACAAAATAGAATAGGAATCTCATCAAAACCAATCAAATACTATTTAAAATAGTTTACAGATCAACAGAAAACACAGGGTGGCTACAAAACTTTCATTAGAAAATTCCCCGTCTTTTTCAGAAAAGAGTTCCACAAGAGTGTTTTTCCAATTTATATTTTTTAAAGAAATATTAGCAGCAACAAAACAAATATTTTTAAAGCAAAGTATTTAATTTTATATCGTTTTCAAATAAACCCCTTTACAACAAGACTTTTTCCAGTGCCAGTAGCCACCATGAAACACAAATATATCATATTTCTCTAGTCCAGCAGTTTATTCAACTAAGTAGCTTGGTGTGAACATGCTCTAAGTATTTATCAAAACACTGATAGGAGGAAAATATACAAATTACCTCTCATTCACAAATACAACATAGAAAAAAGAAAGTATTTTCTAAAATAGTGAGTTTCAGCTAATAATATCTTTTAGCTACAAGAAAAGTGCCAAGTTATCCAGGTCAAAAGCTGGTTAGCAGTAATTTACTGCAGAGAAACAAAAAGTTAGCAAATTCACACCCACATGCAATATTACGCAAACAACCCCATTTCAAACTAATATAAATGCTTATTTATCAGGACAATATCAGTGACTTGAGAATACTTCAAAGTAAATATTTAATCCAACTAACCACAAATTACAATCAAATAGATATTAAGTTACTATAACTAAGTGTATTGGCCATGCACTTAGCATCACAATCTGTTCTAAGGGTTTATCCAAGTACTAATAGTATAAAGCAGGACAAAAACCGGATCACTTACGTCAAAAACTAATTTATAAGACTGAAAACTAAAGATTAAAATTACACTAAAAGAGACACTTTGTTACAAACATATAATTAGTTATTAAAAAGTAATTAATTCTAATAAATGCAATAAACAGCACAATGCCATAGTAGATCTAAACCACTCTTTTACTTGAGAGTTTTATCTGCACTTCCTAGAACTAGCTAATTATACCAGGACACAAGTTACACGCTAACAGATGACAGTTTATCACTGAAAAATGAAGGCCTAATTTTACCAATGATAAATTTGTTGGTGGTGCAGGGAATCGAGCCCTGAACTATTAGCTAAGTAGACTTGATGGCAAAACAATTTACCATATTTGATTCTTAAGAATAAAAAATAAGTTTATCAAATGGGTAAATGGTATGAATATTATTTTAAATGAACAATGATTTATTCCAACACATAACAAAAGATTGATTATAGAATCGTCAAAAGACTGATTATATAATCATTCACATGGTCATACATTTTCTTCTTCATGCACATTATCATACATTCCTTTTCAATAGCAAACTTTACAATATTACAATACTATCAATACATTAATATTTAAAAGATAAAAAAACACTATTTTCTTTACAATGGTGCCTCGACTCTTGAATAAAGTTTTAGAGTGTAAATGTTTGACACAACAGCATCTATAGAATTCATTAAAAATATTAAGTAAGAATGATTATAAACTATAAAAATAAAAGCAGAAAATGTATTGTATTTTTAACTTAACGGGACATAAAAATAAATGTAAAAATTAAAATAACCAAGAAAATGCGAGTTCATAATGAATGATAATTTAAGAGGAAAAAAAAGCTGCAGATGCAATATTGAGTCACTAGCAAAAGTTGGTAATTCATAAAATTGTGGTAAATAAAATGCTTAAATTTCTAACTGGTTGACACACCAACTTATTAAAAAAAAGTTTATAAGAAAATAAATCAAAGCTTCTGCTTTTTAGCATCCAGTTTTGGTGATATTAGTTTAAAGTGGTTTTAAAAACATTCAAAGAGTCATTTATATCTAAAACATTCCACAAAATAAATAAATAATTAATTTAAAAGAACATTTTAAATCTATTAGATTTGAATTCTAAATTACTGAGGGACATATTCTTAAATGCATCAACGAATACAATTTAAAATATGATACTTCAGTTACTTTAACAAATCAAAACATTTAAAAATCCAAATAATGATATATTCCAGCTCAAATTAGAGTTTAATGACGTCCATATAAGAAGCACAAGACATACAATTTAAAGAATAAAAGGCTAAACAAATTACCCAACACACCAATCTTGACTTACATACGGCCAGATTAAATAAGCGAAGCTAATCTACATTCCCAATCAGAGCTAAAAACTATAGCCTTTTGGGCTTATCACACCATTAAACCAGTTATATTAAATACTACTATTACTTATGGTTTCAGTATCTTACCATCAAATAAATATAGAATTGTAGAAAAGAAAACCTCTAAATTATGTTTTTTAGATTTATATGCACTTCATTTTTTTTACAGTTCTTTCATTTATTGAATGACAAATTAGTAGCATGCTTAATACGATTTATTTCATAAATAAAATGTTTTAACTTAAAGTAACTCTGTAAATTTATTATAACCAGTGTGAAATAGCAAAAAATGTGAGCCCAAATACTTTATTCTCTTACAATACTGCTTTAGGAGCTGCTTTAAAAAAAATACAAATGCAAGATATGTATGCAGATAATGTTACCCCGTTTCCAAATTATTACTAAACGTGTTACTCTACAACATTGTATAATTCATCAACTTTAGATTACCATAAACATTAACATTTGACACAAAAGATTCATAAGTTAACGAAATTAACGCTAAGAAAAATTGGATATGATGCAATAATATTCCAACATAAGACAAAGAGACAACACTTAAGTTGATTCAGAAAGCAAAATCAGTAGCTTAAATACATAAAACATTCTGTGAAGTGCATATTACATAAAATTAGTGAAGATGGGAAAATGACACAAATTCAAAGGTGATTTAAGGAAAATGTGAGCTTTGTGACTTAAATATATCCAAAAACTTCTTAATCTGTACAATTTAACTTATGATGCTCGGTTGAAAAATGTTAAGAGCCTACTTTAAAGCTGCAGTCAGATATTTAGGTTCAAAAGACATCAAACATTGCTAACTAGCTATTCAACAATCCATTTTGTAGCTTGTCAAGTAGAAATCACTATTAACAAGATTGAAAAACGGCCAGGAAAGCTAGAAACCAAAAGGTTTCACAAAGTAACCAATGTCAATACAAAAGAAAATCTTATGTCAATCGATTCAGCAAGTCCTAGACTAACCTTAGTGAGATTCATAAACATATCGGACAGATGAATTTATAAATTGGCCAGTGATGGCAACAGATGAAACTAACAGTTTCTTTTATATTTGAAAATTGGTTTATACTAAACAAGTCACATAAAGACTATAAACACTCAAATAAATAATCCATAAAGGAATGTTCATACAGGGTTTAACCAACAAATGGCACACATTTTCTAAAAATTCCCCCCACTTCTTATTAATTTCCAACTTTGAGCAACAGTCTCCACAGTGACGTCGAGACATAGTTATAAAAACAGATCAACCTAAGCAAAGATATATCCCTCTAGTATGCCAATCGTCAAGTTTTCAAACAGGCGCTAACTAGTTGCATGACACGCGTGAGTGTGTGAAGCATGCCAACTGTGACCGCCCATTTGTTCCCTACCTTCATAGTTTACTTGGCCGTCACCATCAATGTCGGCCTCTCTGATCATCTCGTCTACTTCCTCGTCCGTGAGCTTCTCGCCAAGGTTGGTCATGACGTGCCTCAGCTCAGCCGCACTGATAAAACCATTACCGTCCTTGTCAAACACTCTGAACGCCTCTCGGATCTCTTCTTCACTGTCCGTGTCCTTCATTTTTCTCGCCATCATTGTTAAGAATTCAGGGAAGTCAATTGTGCCGTTACCTTAAAGTTTGTAAATAAGAAAAAATAATATATTAGACATTGGCAATACTGCAAATGTAATAAAGGCAAAAACTTAAAAAGCAAAAATAGGTTCAAATGTTGGAATTAAAGCAAAATCAGCAATGGTATAAATAATATTTTTTTTCCATATTTTGTATAAAGGAAATCAAAGTTATTCTTGCAAGTAGCCAATAACAAGTATTTTGATTAATTATATTGTAAAAACTTGAATTTGAAAGTAATGTATACAAAAAAAGGCTCCCTTATGTTCGGTTAGTAATTTTTGGAGGCTTAGGGCCAGTTTTAGTCAGAATGAGTACGTCCCAAGTGTGGGCTACACTATATACAAGACTACACCTACTTATAACAGAATGGAATAGTCCACTTTCACTACAAGAGGATCTTATCATCATTCATTTCACTCCTGAGAGTTTGCATGTTAAGTGTTTTGACAATATGGTCTAAGCGAACTAGTAATTACTACTCTGTTTGAAACTGTAGATATCACTAGTGATCACAACTTAGTCCTTTGAGTGCCAAGGTCACTCAGAGCGATGAGCAAAATATTTGCTAAAATTGCCAGCGCCGCTCACAGCGATCCCATGTTTTCAAGCTCGTAGTTCAGTTCAGTCAGATTGGGTAGATTTTACTTCCATTGCATTCTCGTATGTTCAAGCTATTTTTATTTGTCTTTGGAGAGTTAGTTTCGATATATCGAACATGAAAATTATTTTATAAATTTTTACTTATAAGTTTTATTTTTGGCCTTTTTGTAAACATGGTTACTGAGAGGAAAGCTGTCGTATTAAAAAATTAAAAATAGTATATGTATAATTATATAACCTGATTGGCAAGTATGTTGGCTAGTTTATGTAAAAATTTGAGTGCAAGAAGTTCAAAGACTAATAAATTAATAAAATTTAAACAAAAGCAAAATAGCTTGGCACTTTTAGCACATTTTTTTGTCATTTCTCTTGGCACTAAAGGGTTATGGTGGGATGGAAGGGGACGCGAGAAAAATCCAGTGTTTTTGCAATTTTTATGGCAAACCTATTTTTGGCCAAAATAAATCAAATATTGCTCCAGTACATACATAGAATTTGATTTTCTTCACATGATGACCTCAAAGTTTCTTGAATATCTGTCATGGGTGTTATGGAATTTAATGACAATTTTTTTCCTTTTCATTTAAAAAGTTTGTTGGATAGGGTTCAAGCCAAAATAAAGTCAAAAGATTCCAAAAGATTCATGTATTTGAAAATTTATTAATAAAAATGATTTATGAAAATGCAACATCTCAATTTCAATGACTTTTTAACAATAATGTGTTGAGCTATGTATGAGACTAGGCTTGATGAAAAAGGGCCCTAGATTTTACCTTCCTCTTAACAAATACATTAATTTTGTTCTAGGTTCACAAAAGAAAATTGAAAACTAGCGGCAAGCTTTCCTCTTTACTTTGAAATGGATGTCTCATAATTCACTTTCAAATTGGCATGACAAAGGGGTGTACATGAGTAGTTTGAGAAAACTACACCGACCATTGTATTTTATTTGCTCATGAGTGGCCTGACAGCAATTCATACTTTCTCATTGACTGAGGCAGCCATCTTAATATTAGTTGAATAAGCACCTATTTTTAAAACTTACAAGGTCCTACTTAACTGTTCATGTGTTAAGACACAAACACACAGCTAGTTATCTAAGATTAAGGCAAGAATGTCACAATGGTGTACACATATTTTAATTTGATAAAAGTATAAAATACAGATACATGAACTTGAGGAGCATCTTTAAGTAGGTCAAAATCCATTCTTGAAAATAGGCTTTTAACAATTAATAATAGGGCAAAATCTATTTTTACACTTTAATTGTACAATTTTCAGTGGATAATAATAACTGGCACACCTAAAAGCTTTTTGAAATTATTTTACAAATGTCCTGATTAAACAGACCTACATTAACATGCAGAAAGATTCCAAATATGTTTAGTTCTTCACCTTTTATAATGAACCAACTCTGATACACCACACACCCACCAACTATGTGATAGTCTGCTCGAAAACGTAAATTAACAAGAACACTATTGGACACAGATAAATTTCTGATTAAACATTAATGGAGATAAATAACTAACAGAAGTTCCCAACACTAAATATTGTTGAGATATTAAATTATATTTGGATAAAAACTGTGTTGAAAAGGCCATTTTTGACCATTTTAGAACGGCTCCACAGCTTAGCAGTGTGTACTAATGGTGTGCGAAGCTTCAAAAAGTCTTAAGTCGAAGGTCAAATCGACTTCGACTTCGACATCTACAATAACCTTCGTATATTTGAAAAATTTTGAAGGATAAATTATCAAACAATTTAATTTTATCTTACTAAATAGTACATATTTCATTATTTGATGATTTTTAAAACCATTACTTAATAGAATTTTAACACCGACTTAATTTAACTACCAAAACATAAGCATGGATCAAAAGTGGGTAAGTGAATGTATTATAATATTCACTATAACCAACATAATTTTGTAAAAAATAAATATACCTATAAAGAAATAACACCGTGTTCATTGGTATGAAGCAGATAAATCGCTTTAGTTGTGCTATAATCCCAGCTCGCGTCTAATGCTTAGTCCATAAGATTCTATCTCTTTGGAATTATCTGTGACAAATTCACAAGTGCATTTTGTCACAGAAGTTTTTCATAGCTTCTTCACGTTTTCTTTAGTATTCAAAATGGATGATAGGGAAAATGGGAAACGAAAACAGAATTTTATTTATAATTATTAGCATAGAAATGCAGATAAAAAGATATGCATGCATAAAGTTTGCAAAATAATCTTATCAACTCCATGATGTAAGTAAATATTAAAAATTCCATTGATAATTTACCAAGCCTATCAGTAAGCAAGCCTGTGTGTATTAATTATTAATAAGGACCTTCGACTTCGACTTTTCTTCGCATGTTTCAAGATTCGCTTTAAATTTAGAAAGTGGCCTTCGCACACCCCTAGTGTGAACAAATCTTAATTCCGTCTTAAGAGGGACATACTGTAGTTATTAACAAGAAACTTTGTCGCTTGGTCCCCCATCGTCACCAAGGAAAATTTCGAATAATCATTCCAATACGAATGCACTGCACACATTTCTGGCATATCATAGGTGTTTTCTTTTCCCTTTTACTTACATACCTCATGTGAGACGAGAGATAAGTTGAGCCTGCTATGAAGAATACTCAGATTCAAGTTTAGACAAGGATATGGTAGATCTATAGATGGATTTATAGCCAACCCCCCCCCCCCCCAAGCATGAGATAGTTAATAGGAATTATAGTAGGAAGAACAATACAAAATTACTTTAATACATTTATATGTCAAGTTATGTAATGTGCAGCTGTCACGTTTGTTATCAAAATCTAGGCCCATAAAATATCAAAACTATGTATGTTATCAATGTAGACCATAAAAAGTGTATCTAAGGGTATGCAAGGCCCACTTTATCAATTCAAAGTCAACACAAATCAAATAAATGAAATATTCACAAAGCCAAACTGAAGTTTGAATATTTTTTTGTTATATTTTAATCCTTGAAAAAATCTTCCATGGTTATTTATATAACTTGATTCACTAAAATTACTTGCAAAAGATTTTATTGCACAAATGTTTAGAATATTTTAGTTCTAATCTAATAAATCAAGTTAGAGTATTATCACAACCTACAATTCAGTTACCCAGAGTTTTTCCATAGGAATATTGATTTGTAAAGTATAAAAAATCTTGAAATGGCAGAAGTTAAATTGAGTCTTTTAGCTATAATATTTTTTATCAATGAAACCATTTTTTCAAAGCAAAGTCGAACATGATAATTTCGAAGCCAAGTCAAAGTTATGAAGATTTGCACAACCCTAATATTTTCTAAAAGATCCTGTACAATCAGAATCCTAATATAGCCTCCATTATATCGATTATTTATGCTATGGAGAAGATAAGTGCCCTTAAAGTGTGTGTATATGTTGTACTTTGAACCCATTGTCACATGAACATTGACACTGAATGTAGGATAAAAAAAAAGTGGAGGCCATGAGATTAAGTTTGTGAGGAGCATGTAGCTGTTACTTGAGGAATCAGGGTTAGGAATGAAGTTATCCAGCGATGAATGGGGGTTCGGGGATGACATTAGATAGGAGCAAGAGAAGCTGAGATGGTATGGTCATGTAATAAGGATAGAAAAGAAGAGAATACTAAAGTGAATGATGGAGATTAAGTAGGGAAAAAGTGAATGATGGAGATTTAAGTATGGAGGAAAAAGATTGCAAGGGATACCAAGAAAGATGGGAGGAGCAGATAAAGTGTGCAAGTGAGCGAAGAATAGAGGCATTATACTTTACTAAACTGATTCTGACACCAGCTGCTAATGATTACTATGATGAACATTAATGCTACAGTGAAAAAACCTCTTATTAAAAATATATTGTATCAAGATGTATAATTAACAGGAAATGGCATTGAGGAGAGTAAAATGAAAGCAATAATTTTAGTGGAGAAGAATGGGCAGACGAGTAGGGGGTGTGGTGGATTATGCAATAGTTTAAGAGTTATATGACACGGTCATGCTCGTGATTTGGCCGCCGGAACGTCAAGCATGGTACGTGGGTGAACCAAGATCACTTGTACATGGCTGCACCCATCATAAGTTTTTTTATGTAGTAGTAGTTTTAAGGCTATGAAAATGTTTTGTGTGTTGAACACTCTAATTTTAGTACTTCAGCAAGTTTTTTAGCACCGTGTCTTACTACCGGTCCAGGTTATATGCGTATGTATTAATTATTGATTGGGGATTAAGAAGGCTTAATTAATAAGAAAAGCACTCGCATTAGCGTGGAGGGAGAGTGGAAAACCCGACAGGGATTGAACCTCGATCTCTCTGTCTTCGGCAGTCTAGTTCAACAGGAGATTAGTATGTTAGACTACTCAGCCATCAAAGCAGGTAGAGCAAGTATTGTTAAACAAGTATTTCTACTCAATGCCTAGGTTGACAGACAATTCCTAAACAATTCATACCACCTACAGTCGTCGTTTTAAAACACTAATAACTTCAAAATGAGTAATTTTTTTAAATCCTGACCTGTTGGCAGACTTTGTAATGAGCCACCTTCCTTCCTCCCTCACTCTAAATTATAATTCAATGAACCATAACTACCCTAATTGCTCACTTTTTTACAGCCTGGGGATCAGAGAGCCACTATCCCACTTAATGTGCTACACCCAGTGGTAGTGGTACCTTATGTGTGTTAGGGGAGATTAGAAAATGTTTAAAAAATAACTGTCCCTCAAGTCAAAGGGGAACTAAGCCCCAGAAAGTGTTTGAAAATTTAATGCACCTATAAGGTATTATGAAAAGTTCTCGTCTGGAACATTTTGAAAATTCTGTCTTCAAGATATTTGGAGGTGTTCTTTTCATTATCATTTTTGAAATTTAGATCCCTCTAAAAGCTATTTAGAGTGGTTTTCTCCTTTGAATGCCCAACAGCCGCAAAATCAAGCATTTTTCTGTTTCTTTTTCAATACACCAAATAAAAGCATAATTCCCAGTTTTCCCGATCAGTGACCACCCTAGTATCACTTGTCAACAAGTGTATCATTGCATGTGTCATGTGTTACGCATCATGTGTTTTGTGTGTGTGTTCATCCGTGTGAAAGCTGACTAAGAACTGCCATCAGTAAAATAATGAACATTATTCCCACTTACTTTTACTATGAATACTAGCTGACCTACTTGAATAGAATATTCTCTTTCAACCCCACAAAAAATTAGCCAAGAAATCTTAGGACTAGCCAATAGTTAGATTTTACCATGAACATAGCATACAACAGAATGATTGTGAATAGTATTTAATATGTTTTTTTTAAATAATAAAGTTATTGTAGAAAGCATAAAATTATATTTTCGTTTATTATTAGTGAAAATCCAGGAGTTGGCAGATTTTAATTTGTTACCTTAGCGACCACTGCGGAACTCAATTACTATCTAAATGTATTAAACCCAATACATTACCTCCAATTAAATTACAGTATATTAATAAAATAGTATTAAATGTCAGTTTGTTAGCCAACGCGACTTCCAGTTTTTCCTCAGATTAGCCCTAATAGGATTGTAAATTTATGAACAGACTAAATGTAATGGTTCAAATCCTGATTAGGTTTAATTACCGAAGGCGGATTTCCCCTAACTAGTTTAATTTCACTTGGAGCAAATACAAGTAATTATGTTTTTCTCTACCTACTACTTACTATCTTCATCCCTATCCCAGTCCAGCTATCAAGACTATACCAGCACATTCTGTATTAAAATGAATAAAACTAACTTACACATCAGCATCTACTTCATTGATCATGTCTTGAAGCTCTGCCTCTGTGGGGTTCTGACCTAGTGATCTCATGACAGTGCCCAATTCTTTTGTCGTGATTGTGCCGTCCCCATCCTTGTCAAACAAGGAGAACGCTTCCTTGAACTCTGCGATCTGCTCTTCTGTCAGCTGGTCAGCCTACAAAAAACCAAACGATCAATATACAATACATTCAAGACCTTACTTTACTTGGAGGACAGCTCAAAAAGTTACTAGAAATAATCCCTAATATATCTACGCCAATAGCTGACTTTGGCTACTCACTTTGGATAACTGTAATGAAAATGTTGGGTAATATATGAATTTGATAGTTAGCCACAGTAATCTAGGCCAATATTATTTAACATATATTTATTTAAGGTTAGACACAAAGATTATGTAGCATTTAATCCACTTAAAAAAATTATTCACATCACTTTCACAAAGGTGTAACGAACATAGCTTCAAAATGGCGGGCGACAGATTTAAAAACATGTGATTGAACGTGACGGAAACAAGTTATTTACAATGATGCACCTACACAGTGGATACAAATATTTTATTCAGTTAAATATTTTGAAATACGATAAAATAATCATAAAATAAAGACAAGTATTTTCTCTTTTCCAAATAGATATGATGCCTGTATTAATGTATGCACTAGGTGCACATCATAGATAACATTCCAAAACGGAGAATAAGTACTTTTAATTATGTTTAAAATATTGTTTCGGATTGGGTAAAAATAAATTATTAAAAGTTATGAAAAAATGTAAGAAAACTTAAGTTTTGTGTTATTTTTAATTAAAATATAACATTAACTAAAAAACTTAACATTCATAACAAAACAGTGATCTTTTACAATTGGTGGAAAAACCTAAACACATGATTTTTGAACTGTATCCAAGTAAAAACCTAGCATGAACAGGCTCTACTAAGCCCACTATATTCTTTTCCATAACTTTAAGATCAATGGTTTAAATCTTAACAAATTTAACCTAGTAGATTATTTTTTACTGGGATAAGTCCTAATTAACTTACAGATAAAAAGTTCAATGATATGTTGGTGTAAATTAGACTTATTTTAGGACTAGAACGTCATCAATGTGCTTCTACAATATACTAAAAAGCGAATTGTCTTTTTAATAACTTTAAAAATTATAGTCTATCAAAACCAAGATTTTAGTACCGTTTAACAATTTCAGCTTTACATAAATTTAGCGCAGGTAAAAACTTAGCCTACCAGAATGAAAGTTAAATTGTGAAGACCAAGTAGTAATATAGTCTCAATGACTAACAAATGTATACCAACAAAACTAAATAAAATGTTTCATAACTTATGAAGTTGTGTTTTATTTTAATTAAATTCAAATTGATTGATCAATTAGAGAAAAAAGACCTTAAAATAGATACTTGCAAGTTTGTGTTTAGCCATGTAATGTTAACAGCTGTAGGCAAGGCAGCCTTTTTATAAATTAATTAGCTGGAAAAATACCACACAGGAAAATGAAACTAAATAAGCGGCTTGCAAATTTCTTGCTATAATAAATATACTACCCCCCCCCCTTTCAAATATAGGTGGACCTATTTCTTTTAATGTAGGCTATAGCAGCCCAGTATGAAACAATCATCTAATAGTTTCCTATATTTGATGAGTTTTCAAAAATGATTTTTGCACGCGTCTTACTACCCGTTCGGGTTATACGCATTCAAGATGTTGGCAGGGTTGTGGAATAAGAATCTGTAGACTGACTTCAAAAATGTTATTTCCGTAAGAAGTTCCAGTTTAGAAACTTCAAATAACTATAGGTTATGTCGAGTTGCCGATTTACCTTGTGGGTATGAAATGCCTCATGCTAGATATATCTTTCTTCGTTCCAGTACCCTGCTCATTAGGGTAAATATTCGGGCAACACAGATGGATAGTAAAACACACGGGGCGGAGGTGGTTATACTCCCCCCCCCCCAATACTGCTAACTATTCACCAGCAAGCAGTACCCCATGTGAGAGTTACGCCTTAGACCATGCGGTCAGGTAAGAGGATTTTTAATTATGCCTAAATCAAAATCTAAAAATATTTAATGGTAAAAAGGGCAAGCAATTATTCCCCGAAACTCCAACTAAATGTCCGCTTTAAGACTGAAGAATATACCGTAGCTATTAATGTAGAGGAGCATACACTCGATCACATCTAAGTAAAAGAAAAGTTAAATGGAGGACTATATATTTTTAACTCCCTCTTAAAAAACATGTGTTTTAAACCTGTCAGCATGGAGGGTTTGTTAAGTCTTCACATAGGATGTGCAAAAAGTTAGCCGAGTGATTCAAAGTTCACATTTGAGTGTTGTTCCAAGCAGTGGCTTCAGCTTGTATTTAAAATGTGAAAAACTCAAAGAGCTAGACTAGCTCTTGAATTTTTTAGCCAATGTTTTGAATGTCTATTGCATTGGTCAATATGAAATAGGTTCTAGAACTTTTGTTAAATCCAGGTAACACAAGTCTTGTTTAAATAAAAATTATTAATTAATATTTAAGAGATGATTTTCTTGACACCTGTTAAGTTTATTTTTAAGTAAGATATAGGATTAAGCTAAACCAATGTTAACTCAATTAAGTTTGTTTCTGGTATAACTTCTTTATTTTACCACCAAGTTGATTGTTCTATTACAAATCTAAAATATCTTAGCTTAGAACTTCATAAGTAATGACAAATCAATGAAGGTAGGAAGGGCCTACCCTAGTAGCCTATTTTCCGAAAACTGAATCCATTTCAATTATCTTTATTTAAATGGGTATTGTTAGTACAAGAAATTAATCATTACTTAACAAAGGTTTAGAGATGTGTAGGGTAGAATAGACGATATGCATCAACCTATGTACAATGGAAGCACATGGAAAAATCAATCAAAACCACATAGGCGTATGTCAAACTACTTACACAGTGCACACTGCCAGAATTTTAACTCCGGCTTGAAAATGGAATGTAAATATAAAAACCTCCAACCACTTTCATCAATGTGATAGAGCCTGATTTGATTTAAATTTGGTTAAGTTAGTTTGCTAAATAAGTCTGCTCTAGATCTTCCTGCAAACTATAACATACTTAGTTACCTATGACTCGACTCAATTTATTAAGAGTTTCATGTATATTATGAATGCTTAAAGCCTGTCACAATCTATGATATACCCCAATGCCAAAACAGAATTTGATCAAGTCGAATTATTAGGTTAGGAATACAGCCTAGGCCATGTTTTATATTGACCATCAATAGTGTCCATATTAATTAGACTTGCCAAAGATAATTATTATCATGGAATTTTTTTTGAGGCTTTGCGATTTTAAACATCTTGTTTGGTTAAAAAAAAAGTTACTTGCCTACATCAATGCAAAAAAGTGTAGACAAGTACAGTTTCACTCTAAGTCAGACTGGTTAGCCATTCTGTCAACTTATAAAAACCAGTATAATTCAAGGTAAATTCTGAGGCGATGGAAATATTGCAAAGGTCACAATTTAATTACTTATTTGTTTAAAGCTTACTAAACTACCATATTTTCTAGATATCCGTTCGTTAGCAATAAGTAAATTGATGACTTAACTTAAACATGCCTGAAAAAATAACAGGCAGGTTGAGTAATACTAGGTTAGTGTTCCAAAGATACCTGATAAAAGTGTGATTGAATTCCAACCAGAAAGTTCGCTAGAAAATGCCAACCACATGACAACAGTTGGCATTGTGACAGCAGCTGCTTATGGAACGTGATTCATATTTAAGGCTGTGCAATACATTAGTCTATTCACAAGGTTGGTTGTTCAAGTATTAATTCTAGAACTCAAATGATAATAACAAAACTTTAATCTAGTAGCTAATTTTAATATGTTTAGTGGTTTAAGCTAATCTTGAAAAATATGTTGGTCACGAAACAGGACTAAAAAGGTATGGTCGTATTTTTTACTACCTCTTGGCAATAAGCATTAAAAATTGATAAAATTAGCATAACAAAGCTTTCAAATTAAACACAGAAATGAATCAATGAAACTTATAAATATCAGTGACAAGTAGGTAAGAAGCTCTAATTCCGTCCAGGGTTAAAAGTAAAAATACACAGAACTACTTTATGCAAAATTAAGGATTATTTCACAATAGAATCATGTGACAGTCGCTAATCGGTTTGTAAATAACAGTGAAGATAGTAAAATATGTTTGAGGGATATTAATGAACCTTATTTACTGTTTACAGACATAAAACTAATATTGACCCGAGATATCCTGGGCCAACTTGGCTATCAAATAAAAACGGCGAAACCAAACAATAGTTTAATTTTAAATCAAAACTATACATCACATATCACAGTTTAGTATCTATATAATATTTTAAAACATACGATGCATTATTTTATTAACTTACCATTGTAGATACGTCCCGGATTGCACTACCTTCTAAATATCCCCGGCACCACTATCACCGCCACAACGAACTTGCTCACACGAAATACTTCAAGCAATGGAAGATTTTTCTTGTAGCAGCGGATTGTATACCTCCGCGCTAACAACTACGACACACAAATGTATTCACACGCTGATGAAAATATGTCCAACTGAAAATATTATTTATTTCAATATTAAATAATGTCATATGTTTCACCTAACGCCACAAACGTTGCACCGAATTCGAACTCAGATCGCGGATTAAGTTTCACATGCGCAAGTGAATGAGCTTTATAGGTGCAGGGTGCGGTCTTGTTTACAAGACTTCCTTGTCGGCTCGTCTAACGTCCAAACTAAGCTCGCTTCTGATTGGCTGGTACGCACCTGCAATGCGTCAAGCACGGGTCTCTTCTGTTGGGGAACCATATAGTCAGACTAGTGATGGGCATAATCGAGTGATTTTAAGAATCGAATAATCATTCGATTCTTTGAAAAATAATCGGATGAATCGAAAGAATCATTCGAATGATTTTGAGAAGTAGTAAAGAGTCGGTAATAATCGGATGTTAGCTATTACTACTTCTTAAAAGTAGTTACTAGTTGGTGGTTTTGCTTTGTGCTACTATTCTCTCCACCCTGCTGTCGGCTCTCACAACACGCATTCCTTTACGTTTGCAACTTATCAATACTTTTCTCTACTGTATTTAGTTCCTTGTGTCGGTGTCAAAGATCAAAGTACAGCCACAACAAAATACTATACAGTGAACGCTTTAGTCTCATAAGTACCTTGCCATTAATAGAAATACTTTTGCGTGAGAATCATAGTAAACAAATAAAGAACATATCTTTCCATTCTTGTTTAAGAATCGAAATAATTGACCCTCCAATATTTCCTAAACATAAACAATTATAATCTTACAATCCTATTTATATATCGGGTAAGTGATGACATATTTTCTATTTGAATTCCAGGCGGCATATAATTAATTGATTCAGATATTCAAATCGAAAATATGTTATCATTTACACGATATATAAATAGGATTGTAAGCTTATAATTGTTTATGTTTAGGAAATATTAGAGGGTCAATTATTTCGACTCTTAAACACGAATGGAAACGTAAGTAAATCAAACACACAATTTACTACCCGAAAACGGCAACATAAGTTTGCTGTATAGTGATATTTTTTTGAACAGTTATAAGAATGTAAAATTATTTGAATGAATAAAATGATAAGATGCTCTGAATATTACGGCCGGGCAATGTTTTATTACATTCATAAAAATATATACTTATCTATTTAATAAATTTGAGTCAACTTAAAAAATATATTATCTCACAGCCCGTTCGGGCTATTCGCGTTTGGTTACACAATGGTGGTGGTATTAGAAAGGTAGAAATTAAAGGAAATGTATCTGCGTTCACATTGAAGAAGAGTGGGAAGCCATTTAAGGAAATCTCAATAAACAGGGGCGGATCCAGGATTTTCTTGAGGGGATGAAGATTGCCAACGATCGCAAGGGACAACATTAGAACAATAAAAACCAACTTGTATTACTCACGACCAAAATAAAATTCTACATTAAGTCGGGAAAACTAGCCTTACAAATAACTCCGAGACTCGTCCATCATCATCCACAAAAAGGTACGTTTTTATTTGAACTTAGTATACATTTAAAAAAATGCTAGCGTAAGCTATTGGGTATTAATTTGTAGTGTGAAAGTGTAAATGTTTCCTTTACTCATATTCCATATTTATTATTCGCTTAGAAACAATTATTGGAGAATCGGAAGAAAAAAACACAATAGTTTCAAATATAAATATTGTAACAAAAACATATTTTACTGTACTTAAAAATTAGGTGGCATATTCAAAACAGGAATTTAAAAAAAAAAAAGCGCAACAGAAAAAAAAACAATCTACGTAGTATCAATAGTTATAATGTAGCAAAATAATCGAATCATTTTGTTACTTTCATTCGAATTATTTGTGGCTGCTATTCGATATTAAACTGTACAACCACTTAAACTTTGTATTAAATTAGCCTTGGAATCATTTGAAAGCTTAAGGTTGATTATTGTGTAGCAATGGGAACAATTTATTGAAAATGAACCTAATAGAAATGAAGACCTGTATTGAGATAGCCTAGAAGTATTCGAAACCATAAGGTCGATTTTCTCCAGTGTTGGCAAGGAAGTAGTAAATGAATGAATCGGTCAGCTCGCGTCGAGTCAGCTACTGTTTTCATTCGAATGATTTTGAAAGAATCGAATGAATCGATTATTCAGAATAATCGAATGAATCGATTCTATTCATCCGATTCTGCCCATCACTAAGTCAGACCGGCGCTCTGCGTCGAGCTGACAAGTACCAGCGTCGTGGCGGGGCGGAGTCTTTGGGATTTGCCGACTTCGTGCGAGGCAAAGGCACTACATTTCCAAACTATTACTGCAGCATGAGATAAAATTTAGACCTTTTTTTTTTCTTGCGGTGCTGCATAGTAATGCTTTTTGATGACAGTCTTTCGTATTATTTCTCTAAAGTTAATGTTTTCAAACCCTGGCACACGGTTCCTCATGCCACTATTATATTAATAATGGTCTACTACTTTCACAATAAACTATATCGTTATGGATTTAAAGGAACAGTCTCTTAATTTCATAAGTTTATTACCTCTTCACATGGTACATCCAAAAACCCATTATTTAAAACTGGGGCCGAATTTAATTTCATACATTCCTTCTCCACGAAAATTTTAGAAAATAATAAAGCCGACAAATGTATCTGGTGTTCAATTTTTACAATAATATTTAAATTGAAATATTCAAAATATAAACCATGCATTTTAAGTTTTCCCGCCAAAACTGAATCGATATTAACCCATGGACGGCGCGTCACGAGGGCTCGGGACTGCAGCATCAAAAAGTTTTGATCAAATCACAATATTATTATTATTATTATTATTATTATTATTATTACTATCACCGCGTTCGGGTTATACTCACTTACGCTAATGTGTAATGGAAGGGTGATAGTGAGATGAAATGGAGGACCTACAGTTTAACGTGGGATCCGAACCACGGTGGAGGCATAGCATTCCACACATTCAAAAGTTGTGAAAATCACAATCAATGTGTATGCATAGCATGTTTATACATTAAAACATAAAACACGCTCCAGTATATTTATATATTATTATTATTATTATTATTATTATTATTATCCAGCCCTATAGTAAAATTTGAACTTTGCATATGTCAAAAAATTAAGGCCTAAATAAAATAAATGTTTAATTCAATATTTCCAATCATAATAAACAATATAAGTACTTCTTAGCTAAATTACTTACTTATATTAAATAATAACTTTCAAATAACTCGAAAAATAAACACTAAATTACGATCAAAATATTTTATAGTTAATTATTTCGCCTAGTGGTTTTTGAAATGGGTTGTACTTTGTTCTATGAATCAGTTAAAATATACTTGTTGAATCACTTTTCGTGGAGACACATTTAATGAGATAATGGCGCTAAATGTATCCTATCACGCATTCATTCCCAAGTCTACCAACTTATATTCTTGGTCCTGAAATAACTTCGGACCTTGGATACAGTGTTAACTTTCTCCGGACACGCCATAAATGATCACCCCTTTTCCCCCCACCCACCAAAAAATAATATATATTTTTCTAGCACTACTACGTATTACTACCCGTTTGGATTATACTCCTGTGCGCTAATTACTCTAATATGATAATGATGATGAAGGTTTAATTTAAAGTAAGTGCACCTTCATTTGCGTGGAGAGAGGTAATGTGCTATATAATTCAGAAAAATATCCCCCTCGCAGTACTTCCGGCCAGAAGCTGGGAGCCCCAACCTCCTCATCACCGGTGAGACAGACGAGACGAGACTGACGCCTTTGTCTGCGTGCCCACCAGGGAAGGTAACTTCACACCAACTGCCTTTGCAGATAACGAGAGAGCGACGCTAATCTCGGCCTTGACAGGGTGAGGGGTGTGGGGGAGGGGGACATACAATCAGCAAAAACAACATTGGCTCGCTAAACGAATGGAGTCACACTCTTTGTCACCCACGAGTTTAGTCACCGGACAGGTATTCATTCATTCATTCATTCACGTCATCGTGGTCTGATGGTTGTTGAAGAACGGAGGAAACTATTATGATTCTGCGCATGCGTCTGTACATCTTAGTCAGGAACCGGGAACGAACGAAAAAATTCAAACTAAGCTTGGCAAAATTTCGAAAGTTTCGTTTACGTTGGAAGGGCCTTTTAGAAAATATAAACACTTTTTTTTTTTTTTTGCGGTGGCCAAATGGCACTTAAGAGTTACGGAGAAGGTTTTTTTTTAGCACAGCGTCTTACTACCCGTTCGGGCTATACTCTTAGAAAAGAAGTAAAGGGGCATACATTATGAGAGTAAAAGGGCACTTATAATGGAAGTAAAGAGACATATCCAGGGGGCTAGGAGGGACTTATAAATGATGTAAAGGGACAGCTATAAAGGAAGTAAAGATACCTATACCAAGGGGGTGAAGGGGTACTTATGGAGGAAGTAAATGAATATATATATATATATATATATATATATATATATATATATATATATATAAAGAGGGTAAGAGAGCACTTATTATGAAGGTAAAGGGACATATATTCAGAGGGTAAGGAGACACTTATTATGGAGGTAAAGGGACATATATTCAGAGGGTAAGGATACACTTATTATGGAGGTAAAGGGACATATATTCAGATGGTGAGGAGACATTTATTATGGAGGTAAAGGGACATATATTCAGAGGGTAAGGATACACTTATTATGGAGGTAAAGGGACATATATTCAGATGGTGAGGAGACATTTATTATGGAGGTAAAGGGACATATATTCAGAGGGTAAGGATACACTTATTATGGAGGTAAGGGACATATATTCAGATGGTGAGGAGACAATTATTATGGAGGTAAAGGGACATATATTCAGAGGGTAAGGAGACACTTATTATGGAGGTAAAGGGACATATATTCAGAGGGTAAGGATACACTTATTATGGAGGTAAAGGGACATATATTCAGAGGGTAAGGAGACACTTATTATGGAGGTAAAGGGACTATATCAGATGGTGAGGAGACATTTATTATGGAGGTAAAGGGACATATATTCAGAGGGTAAGGAGACACTTATTATGGAGGTAAAGGGACATATATTCAGATGGTGAGGAGACATTTATTATGGAGGTAAAGGGACATATATTCAGAGGGTAAGGATACACTTATTATGGAGGTAAAGGGACATATATTCAGAGGGTAAGGATACACTTATTATGGAGGTAAAGGGACATATATTCAGAGGGTAAGGAGACACTTATATGGAGGTAAAGGGACATATATTCAGATGGTGAGGAGACATTTATTATGGAGGTAAAGGGACATATATTCAGAGGTAAGGAGACACTTATTATGGAGGTAAAGGGACATATATTCAGAGGGTAAGGATACACTTATTATGGAGGTAAAGGGACATATATTCAGAGGGTAAGGAGACACTTATTATGGAGGTAAAGGGACATATATTCAGATGGTGAGGAGACATTTATTATGGAGGTAAAGGGACATATATTCAGAGGGTAAGGAGACACTTATTATGGAGGTAAAGGGACATTATTCAGATGGTGAGGAGACATTTATTATGGAGGTAAAGGGACATATATTCAGAGGGTAAGGATACACTTATTATGAAGGTAAAGGAACATATATTCAGAAGATGAGGAGACATTTATTATGGAGGTAAAGGGACATATATTCAGATGATGAGGAGACATTTATTATGGAGGTAAAGGGACATATATTCAAAGGGTAAGGAGACACTTATTATGGAGGTAAAGGGACATATATTCAGAGGGTAAGGAGACACTTATTATGGAGGTAAAGGGACATATATTCAGAGGGTAAGGAGACACTTATTATGAAGGTAAAGGAACATATATTCAGATGATGAGGAGACATTTATTATGGAGGTAAAGGGACATATATTCAGATGATGAGGAGACATTTATTATGGAGGTAAAGGGACATATATTCAGAGGGTAAGGAGACACTTATTATGAAGGTAAAGGAACATTATTCAGAAGATGAGGAGACATTTATTATGGAGGTAAAGGGACATCTATGACAGGGTAAGGGAGTGCCTATGAAAGGATGAGAGGATACATTTGAAGTGTGAAGGGGGTAATAAGTTCCAAGGTGTGTACGTCTGATAGAGGCTGGGTTGCACTTCATGACGTGTTTCTTTACATAGCTCGAGTTGTACGACTACCAAATAAGTAGGATAGCACCTTGGATCTCGATAAGAATAGAGAATGCCGCTCATTCATGTTACGTGGTGTGTGGAACTTCTCATACAGATGTGGGCTCAGGCCTGACCTTGAGTCTGGAATCACCTTTGCAGGAAACTAATTCGTCCCTGATACTTTGCTTTTATTGCCATGAGCACAAACGTATTCTTTTCTTCTTCCAGTTTAGCTCCCTCCTAATAGTCTCTTTACTCACCCGTTTAAACTATACTCATTCTAATTACACTAATTGACTGGTCATGAGGAAGGGGAGAAAACCTTGTTCTTTGTATCCCGAATACGTAGCGTAGGTTGCAACTTTTTCTTTTAATTTAAAAATAAAAGTTTATCATCAAATGTAGCTATGCCCATATCAAATATTCAATAACTGTGATATTACTATCCGTAGAAAATTAAACTAAACGTACCAATATTTTATTTATCTTGGCCAAAAGAAGTTTTACTAATCATAGAAACTGAGAAAAAGATGGGCCTTATCTTTTATTGTTTGCTTCCATCAAACTTTTTTTTAGCACCACGTCTTACTACCAGTTCGGGTTGAATACAAATGTGACGCTAATATGTTAGGGATTAGGAAGATTCAATTTATAGGAAGTGTATCCGCATTTGCTTGGAGGGAAAGTGGAAAACCTTTTTAGGGGGAAAAAACATTCTAAATACACCCAATTTGGACTCGAACCTAAAGTTCCCTGTCATGGCAGTTCTCTCTATTGCGAGGGTTAAGCCTAAGATCAATGTTTCACTAAACTTTTTAGAACCACCCCCCAATTTTTAGAATGACCAACTGTCTCGACCCACTTAGCTTAAGTGGACATTTGGGGGCTTAAGGAGGATTTTTAAATTTTATTTGTTTTTTTAATACGTTTTATATTTTAGTATAAAATTGTACAAAAAACATCTATTTCACATTATGAGACGTGTGCGAAGGGTGCGCTTGTTTCCGATTGCTGTTGGTGACGTCATTGACGTCCGCGTCACAGTCATGAACACCAATCATGTATCTGTATATTTGCGCCCTTATTTTTAATTTGTTATTCTCGTTTTCCCAGTTTTTCATATAACTACTAAATTTTCCCATTTTAGAAACTTATCACGACCCACCAATAAATCGGCTCACGTGCGCCCCTGTTGGGGAACCACTGCCTATGAGACCATTTGACCACCGAAACGAGTCATCCCACCTTAAAAAGGGAGAGTTAAATGCACCAAAATAGTTATCAAATTAAAATAAGCTAACAAACCCTTGCGCAAATTGTGCGATACTTAGATAGAAATAGAAAAAAAATATGGGCAGGGGGGCTGGAAAGAGTGGGGTAGTTTCTCTTTAGATGCGTCGGGGGGGGGGGGAGGTTAGGGTTGGTGAGATTTTTTTTGGATAAGGTGTCGAAAGGTAAATGCCCACCTAAAGATGGGCCCCATGGTATCAGTGATTTGGGAGATGCATCTGGAGATGGATGGGGGTCCGGAGGGATTCTGGGGGAGAGGATTTTTTTTCTGGGTAAGGTCTCAACTTTTATCCCCCATGGACCCCATAGCTCCAGCGGTTCAGGAGATGCGTCTGAAGGTAGATGGGTGGGGGGTAGAGTTGAGAGGGTGAACTAGTTCAACTACTGGTAAAAATTGATGTAATTTTAATATTTGTTGCACATCTTCAGATCAACACATTTCTATGAAAGTCTTCATTTGTTAATTTAGAGCCATGAAATAGTTCGCTATTGAATCTGACAAGAATAAAGAGATAGATAAGACGAATGGTCTAAGCCAGGGTTGTTCAACCTTTTAGCAAAGTGTATCTCACTTGTTGGCTCGCAATACTGTACCGACAATGTTAGGATTGAATAAATATTTAAGTATTTGTATTAGCTCATTCTTATACTCACACTAGGGTTAACGATTTATCGTGAAGTACGGAATGTTCTTTGTTGTTTTCCCCTATTTTTAGATTTTTCATATAGCGGTAGGTAGCGCGAATCTGTCCACTAGCGTTATAATTTGCCGGCTCAAATTACATTATTTTGTATTAAAATGCAATAATTTTCTTCGCGCAAAAATTGTTTATAAAATAACGTAAATAAAATATGTATTTATTTTATTAGTTGATTATAAAAAATATATATCTGCATTTGTCATTTTTTTTATCTTGAAATAATTTTATAGTTTTCATGAGCCAACGGGCCCCAAAAAAATGTTATCACGGGTCATGGGTTGAAGACCCCTGGTCTAAGGCACTACCCTCGCAATAGACTGAATTACCGATAACAGGGAGCTTGGAGTTCGAATCCCGGTCGGTTGTACTGAGGGTGGTTTTCAACTCCCTTCCATGCAAATTGATTTACACTTCCTCTAAATTCAGGCCTTCCTCATCCCTGGAAAATTAGCTTAATTAAAACCTAACCCGAACGGGTAGCATGACGCGGTGATAAAACATTAAATGAGCCACTTGTTGTTTTGGTAGTAGCAACACGTTTTGCCCGAACCTAACTTTGTCTTGGACTCATTTTATTATATTAGCACGTGACAGCAAACAATTCCCTCGTGCTCTCTTTTGTTTGGACTAGAATAATTAGTGTTTGAATAACATTTGTGTTTACATGGGACCACGTGACACGCCAAGCACCGCGCTGGAAAAAAACTTCTGAAGGTGTCCTATCTTAGATCGTGGTCTATTTGGGTGTCTTTGATAAATTTATATAAATAAAAGTTTTTGCATAATAATTTAAGTCACCAGAAATACAGTCATCCACTTCGGTGGCCGCGTGGTCCTACGCGCTACTCTCGCAGTAGACTAGTCTGCAGATGACGAGGAGATCGAGGTTCGAATCTCTGTCGGGTGTACTGAGGGTGATTTTTCCAAAATTATTTTCTATCCCCCCCTTCCCACGTAAATTCGGATACACTCTCTCTAAATACAGCCTTCCTAATCCCTAAAACCATTATCGTAATTAGTACATACTCGTACAACCCAAACGGTTAGTAAAACGTGGTTTTTAGGAAAGATAAAAAAAAGCAATCCAGTTTATCACGGGAGTGATTCGTTAGATCAGGAGTTTCTATCTAACTTCCGGCCAGCGATGCTTTTTTTTTTTTTTTGCCCACGAAGTTTTTATTGTAGTAAATTAATGATGTTTTTACCTGTGAAACGGAAAGTTTTGGGAAAATCCACGACAGTTTTAGTTTATGTTCATGTTTAACATCTTCCTTACAACTGCTGTACTATATTGACCAATCAAAGATAGTTTATTTTAGTTGGAAAATTCGTTTGGTGCGTGTAAACATGTTTAAATTACATTTTCTTATTTCATACGCAAATTGTATACATGTTATTTTTGTCAAAGGCTATCAACTATCACTATATTTTGAGCGTTCTGTAAGTACTTAGTTCCAAGCAAAACGTATATTTTCCCCACTTTACATCAGGATGAAAACTTAATAACGAGATCTCTCCTAGATCTCTTTCTATTTATTGCATCACACGCTTTAAGTAAGAATTGAGATATATATTTTTTAAACTGTTTTATTTACAGACATACACTCACTCACAAATCAGGCTGTACATAGTGATGTAAATAAATCGTAATTAGGTAGATGGTTCACTGCGTTTACAACATTATTTTATTTTTTTATTTGAGGTATTAACCGTGCACTTTCTGAACCAATTGATTATATCAGCACACGACTTGTAAACTAACTTAAATCTAAAACAGACACAAACCTCAGCCTCTTACCGTTAATTAATCACTATGAAAGGGTAAACCCACATTTCACCAATGATAACTTTTTCGGCTCTTCCAGGATTCGAACATGGGACACTTAGCTCAGTAGACAGACACGCTGCCAACTGAGCTAAGGTGTCAGACCGTTCACACCAGAAAAAGCTGTAAGTTCCCTATTTATAGGAAAATCGGATTTTGTTATTATTTGGTAACTTTTTGTGGTTGTTGGTTTGCTGCTTGGAGTACATTTCCTTCAAAATTACATCCTCCTCCTCCCTACTCAATATGTATAATTAAACGTAAAAGTCCAGACGGGTATTAACACGCAGAGAAAAACAATAATATATTTATCATTTTCTTTTCTTTGTTACTTTTATTTTTGACATGGCTGTCCCTATAAATGAAGCTCTCGCAAACCTGTTGATGCAGTATAATAGGGGAAAGTGAATGAGATTGAGGGGGGGAAGGGGCACGACAGGAGAGCGTGCCTGGAAACATCGATTACCCTCCCTCGAAATACCCCTACATTCAATAAATTTTGAAAAGAAAAAAAAATGTATTGTCGAAGAGGGGGTCGGGGTAGTAGAGGTGTTGGGGTTGGGGGAGTTGGGTGGGGGGAGGGGGAGAATCGTTTTGTGCCATGGCTCCGCATAGCACAGATGACAGGAAATCTGAAACAGATGGAGGTACTAATAATAGGCAAATTGCTTTTTGACCGGGGAAAGGGGGCAGGAAAGACGAGTTTTATTGTTTTTTCGAGTTTATAGCAGGGGAGGCGAGGAGTAGGTTTTATTTACTCAGAGAATCATACTTTCTATGTTGTATTTCAAAGTCCACAGGAAACGATACGAAATATTTTTTTAAAAAAAAGAGCAAATTCCGTTGGAATATGCAGTAATTTTCGACTTTTTTTATTTTTTTATTAGCACCACGTCATACTAACCGTTCGGGCTATACGCTTTTTTTGACATTGAGAAACGTTGGAAACTTTGTGATGAATGGTTTTTTTTATCGATCAATAAAACGTGTGCAATGCGTCAAATGCACAATGCAGATATTCCTGTTTTTTTTTTGTTTCTACGTAAACTATTTCTTTTTCGGTTTACGTGATTAGAATGCGTCTAACACTTGGTCCTGTTTTTGTTTTTTTTTACTTGTTTAGCTAATCACCACCCGTTCTAACTTTTCGTTTATTATACACTTGAATCGGTGATTGGAAAAAAAGATAACATTCCATAAATATGGTAATTAAACTGAGATAGCCATATTGTAGGTTTTTTATAAGCTATTTAATGAATGGAAAAAAAAAAATGAATATTTTGCACCCGTATCATGCTTAAAATCGGCCTTGAAGTTGTTTGAGTGGAAGGATAAGATTCCTGGAATGTTAACCTTTTTCTACTCTACAGTGAGCATGTGAAACTGATATTAATAACATTGGACCATTCGTTTGCACTGTCGTTGCATGTGTTACACGGTAAAAAAACGTGCTCAAAGCTGGACTAGACTAATTAAATGTGAAGTACTGAAAACAAGTCCTTTATTTGTTTTTGCAACACAAAAAATAAAATGCAAGTAAAACTATAATAATATAATATGTTTCAAACACCGTATAAATCCTACGTTTTGTTATTGTAAGGAAAATACTCTTTAGGATGAAGACCCACCCCATACAAAATAATCAAGTAGCGGCTTTTTATTAAATATTAAAGTTTATGAAACCATCTGTGGGTCTCCATATTGCTACTGCCAATACTTTGTCAGTCATAGTGTGCAGCTGCTGCCAATTTTAAAAAATATATATCAATTTAAAAAATATTTATTATTTTTAATTTTTGACTCACTATTAAATTATTATTTTTTGTATAAAACTGATATTAGTTGCTTATTTACCTGCTGTCAAAACATTGAATAGAAAAAAAGGATAACATTCCAACAGCTTTAATTATTAATAATTAATAAACTAATGAGAATTTCACTTTGATATTTTGAGATTGAATACTTATTGATTAGAACTACAATTGTCTAATGGTAACCTTTTCTATAAAACTTATGGTTTTCTCATTAAACTGTTTTTTCGTTTAACAGAGAACTAGGTAACTCACTCAGGAGTAGGAATTAGAAAGGTGTAATTAAAGGGAAACATATATCCACATTTTCCATAGAGTCAAGGAAGGAGGTGAAGGTGGAAAACATAGAGTAACAAACAAAAATCAGTACACTCGGCCGGTACTTGAACCACGACCTGCCCGTCCACGGCAAACCAGACAAGACGAGTCTTAGTTTGGTGGCAGTTGCGAGTTTCGAGCACATACAATTTTCCCAGCTTCCCTTCACCCCATTACGGGCCTATTTTCTTTTATCTATCACTCACATATTTAGGGCTAGATTGTGCGCCTCAAAACTAAACACTAGACGCAAGACACCTACCTACACCAGAAGGGAATGGGCCAGTTTCATATGCGAATCTGACCCCATCCATTAGAGTTTAGGTAAGGTGTCGTCTTGTATTTGGTTTTTGAGCCTCACTTGAGGCGTACCAAGTCTCACTATAACCGCTTCGGTGGCTGCATGGACTAAGGCGCTTTTCTCGCAGTAGACCAGACTGCTAATGACGGGGAGATAGAAGTTCGAATCTTGATCAGGTGCAATGAGGTTTATTAAAATTGGTTTTCCAATTTCCCTCCCCGCAAACGCGGGTACACTTCCTTTAAATATAATCTTCCTCGTCCATAAAAAAGCCACTAGCGTAATTAGTACGTAAGCGTGTAACACAAACGGGTAGTAAGACGCGGTGCTAAAATAATTCTGACCATGGATCTGACCCTATCAATATGAATTAGGTAGTTAAGTGACCCACTGTATAGAACGCACTACTTAAAATCACTCTATTATTATTATTATTATTATTATTATTATTATTATTATTATTATTATTATTATTATATTATTATTATTACCACCATGTCTTTTTTTTTTTCATATAATATACTCATAACACACCTTCAGAAAACTGCGAGGGCCATATTTTCAATGAGCGTGGACCCCATTTGACCTGCGGGAAGCCAGTTGTACCACATTGATTTATACCATTCAGCCACCGGAGCAGTTTCACTTATTTATTCCCTCTTTTCCATTCCTAGTATTTGCTATCAAGTATATCAACTAAATTAACATAATGAAAAGGTTGGATTTTAAAATAAATGAGGTTACATTCACCTCCCAGGAGTGAGGTTAGAAAACCTATCACTTTCACTATCGAAACAGCCTCACGGATGAAGGTCAGGAGTGCTGACCACTGTGACCAAATATAACTGGAGGGAGCACCCACATCCCTGCGGGGTCATCGGTTCCTAAATTGCCCGCTACGCGCGTCTACGTGCGTGGCTACGCTCAAAGGACACAGACAGCCATGATGGGCTAGAGCGAGCCTGAGAAGGATATCTATTCCCCAAGACACGGCTGCCGGACCCCAATTTGGCAAAGCAATTTCCCGCTTTCAAAGGTCATTTACTCGTATAAGGTGGGTTGTCCTAGTAAATGTAGCAGTGCTCTTAACCCCTGTGGGGTCAATGAGGTGCTGTGTCCTTTCTTCACCTCCTCATGAACAAGTGGCAAGGCAACAAAGCAACTGCAAAACAAAATAGTCTCATGTCCTCTTGAGATGTTTGTTTTGAGAAGCAACAGGAGGATTTTGTTGTGACCGTCTCTTTTGGGTGAAGGGTGAGTGGGGGGGCACAGTTTACCCCCTCCCTCTTCCCATCCCTTGACAGTGGGACACGCAGGGAATCCATAATGGATGACGTTCCCGGGAAATCCAGCAGATGTTCGACGTGATAATTTGCCCGCCTTGTTCCTTCTTTATGTTTATTTCTCGCGGTGGAAATTTAAATAAAATTATATCAGTAAAAGACTGTCGACTGACGCTAGTCAAACTTTTAGGATATACGTATATGTACTAATTACGCTAATGGTTTTAGGGATGAGTGAGGTAAAATTTAGATGAGGTGTACCCGCATTATCGTGGAGAAAAAGTGTAAAACCATTAAAAAAAACTTCAGTTCACTCGACCGGGATTCAAACCACCGATATCCCTGTCATCGGCATTCTAGTCTAGCACGAGAGTTAGGCCATGGAACATGCGGCCACCGAAGCAGATAACAGTTTGTTAAACAGCATAGTGATCAACAATCTATTCGGATCGTTAGCGAAATAACCTTTAAGAACTTATAGAGAATATAAAATTCAGGTCTGCCAACATTGATACAAGGCACGTTAAAATTTATCTTCACTACTCTCAAAATTCAGTGTCGTCTGTTCACCCACGTCGGTGGACACGCGGACTAAGCGTCCAAGCTCGTCTAGTCTGCCTTGCAGGTGAGAGGAAGATCGGGGTTCGAGTTTCGACCAGGTGTTCTGAAGGTGGTTTTTTTACTACACGGTTTACTACTCTACCTTCACGTAAATGCGGATACAATTTCCTCTAGGTTCAACCTTCTTCGTCCCTAGTCCATCAGCTTAATTAAACTGTGTAAGGCCCAGACGGGGAGGGGGGGAGAGGAGCATCATCTGTTGGAAAGTAACTACATAGCACATGGCTTGGCGTTTGAATGTATGACAATGATAGATTATTGTTGACCTCAGTGGTCTTGGGGAAAAATGCTCGCTTCAGGACCCGATTTTGGTGGGTTCAAACCCAGCTGAGGTCGACGGATTGTTCTTGAGCGATAAATATCCGTAGTACAACTTCCTTCGGAGCCGTCGGCTCCATGTCGATTGTGGCATCTAAAATAACCCTTAGAAGGTACGTGAAAATACCTTTACCGACAAAATTGGTAAACTCTTTCACACTAGCTCATAGAAATTCAGAGTGGAAGTCAACGGGAAAGCACTACATTTCCTGAACTACCCTACTGCATGGGATTTTTTACCAGATGGTGGGGGCAGCATTCACCAGACAAAGGGCTGAGTGTGTACCCAGCTCCGGATGGGTATAAATCACATCAAACCAACCTTCGAGTTGTTGTCTTAAGATGGGGTGCTAGTGAGCGTGAGTTTAGGGCAGTATTTTCGAAGTTTTTATAGCATAAACATTTATTTGGTCAAAATAGATCAAATATTTCTTCTATAGAAACATAGAGTTTAGTTTTACACACATGCTAATCTCAACAGTTCTTTAATATCTGTCAAAGGTGTCCTGGAATTTAGTGACAACTTTTTCTCTGCATTTAAAAAATTTGTCACCAAATGCTCAAAAACTCTTGAGATTAGCATATGCAGAAAGCTAAACTCTATGTTTCTATAGAAATGTTTATGCTATAAAAACTGCAAAATTAATGCACTTAACTGGCGCTCACTAGCACCCCTCCTTAAGAAGAACATAATTAGGAAGCTTTCGGACTGTCACATAAGGCTAGCAAGTTAATTAAACTATTATTACTAACAGGGAGATTAATTGGCGTAGGTGTTTGTACCCTGACTTCCCTAGTGAAGGACGGCATTTGACTGTTCGAACCCCCAGTCGGGTGAACTAGATAACGGTTCTCGATTACTTTTATTCATCCTTTCTATGCGAATGCTGGTGCACCTATACTAAACTGACCTCAACCCCACCACCTTTATATTGAGTCAAACTCGAATGTTGAACGTATCAATGATAAATATAGGCCTATGTATAGCAACAATCTTTAGGAGAGTGGTTACAACGTCTGACAAAAGAGAATCAATTCTTTGCTCCTTCCAAGTGAGTAGATCCTTAAGATTCAACATTCTTATTTTGTGTCTTTAGAATCTAAAAGCTTAAATCACCGACATAATGACACAAGCGTATAAAACAATTATTATTTATAAATCAAGGCAGGTGATGTTCACTCAAATACCGATTGTTTTCCAACCCGCGTGATGATGAACAATGTTCGAAATTCGAACACGCGCATACAAACGTGGTAAAGTTAAAATCCCTACAGTTAATTTGTCCCGATTATGACAATGGTTTCTGTGAATTGAATAGTCGACAATAATGTGATTGTTAACAGGTGGGTGAGAGGGTGTGTATATGGAGTGGAATTTTGGAGAGAGGGGGAGGGAGGGAAGGTAGGCAACGCGACAAAGCACATTCAGGTTGTCTCACGTTTTATGGCGCGGCTTTCTCATCCTATCCATCGATCGCTGCGGTGCTGTTGTGCGGACCTTAGACCGGTCCGTGCTGAGCCGCCAATGCGGTGCGCCGGGCCGTGCCGAGCTGGGCCGGGCGTCACAAGAAGCCACACAAGGTAGACAAATTTATGTACAGACTTCAAAAAAGTCGATTGATGGAGGGGAGATAGATAGAAGAATCGTTTTGGACGGTGCTGTACAGCGCCAAGGCTTTTCCACTGCAACGAAATTCTTGACCTCACTACTCTACTGCATCGCGTCTGCGAAACTTCCGATTACAAATCAATCTTTCCCTTTCCACGGTTATTTCGTTTCCTTTTCAATTGTTAGTTTCTTTAACAAAGACTGACAAGAGTAATGTAAATGCAGGATTTTGAATAGAGCAGTGCTTGTTTAGTGTAACATGATGCAACAAAATATTGATTTAAAACTTAGTTATATAATAGTTTTACTTCAGGTAATTTTAAATCATAAAAAAAAATCCCAATCCAATCTCTGCTAGAAAAGTTACTAGATCTACTTTAATGTATTCATACGTCAAGTTATGTTATATGCAGCTGTCCCTTTTGATAGATATTATCAATACCCATAAAACAACGCAAATAATATAGTAAAATGTTAATAATTGTTAAAATAAAAACATGTTTGTGTTTTCTAAAATGTTTTTTCTACCGTTTTCTTACAGAACACACACAATCTTGTATAAATTATAGCTTGTTAGCTTTAGAAGAACCTTATCAGAAGAAAAATTATCAATTCTAGAAAAAAATAATCTCAACAGTTGCTAAACGTCTCCTAGCTGTGACGTCACGAATAGTCAAGATAGGTTTTCCCATGTTAGTGTATTTAAGTTTTATTCAGCGGATTTTAAAGATATAAATAACATTTAAACGAAAACATAAATTCTTCAATAATCCTAAAAATAGTCTTACATAGTCACAAAATTATTATTTTTTATCTTAAAGTTTTTTTGGTAAACGCCTTTTTTTTTTATCTTTCACAGCTCAGACTACTTGGTTTATTCAAGAAAATATTTCGTAGTAATTTCCTGCCAGGATGTAGATTAAAAAGGTCCTTGGAAGCAAATGTCTATCTAGAATTAAAAAAAAGAAGCTAATTTAAAAAAAATTCAAGTCAATACTGTCCAGGCGAAAATAGTAAAGTGGGTGTTTATACTCCTCAGCGGAAGAGAGTAAGTGTTATAAAAGCATGTAAACCCGCCTCTGTGGCGTAGTTGGATAACGCGCTAATCGTGTTGAGCTCGACCGCTGAGGACGGGGAGATCGAGGTTCGAATCTCGGTCGGGTGAACTGGGGGTGGTTTTTCCTAAATGGTTTTCCACTCTCCCTCCACGCAAATGCGGGTTCACTTCCTTTAAATTCAACCTTCCCAATTCCTAATCCATTAGCGTAATTAGTACTTAAGCGTATAACCCGAACGGGTAGTAAGACGCGGTGTTAAATATTATTATTATAAGCACGTAAACAAGAGGCCCCCGCAGGGTGAACTGCTCATTTTCTTCCCTCTCTTTCTAATTCGTACATTGGCGTATAAGTGTGATAGTGCTTAGAGTGCTTAGGAGCGTCAAGTTAAGATGCAACCAGCTTCACAAAACAGCTGGGAAATTCTCAAGTAGGCAATGGTGTAAAATATTTGTCACGGGGATCCTGGAATTCTATAATAACTTTTTATCTTCATTAAACTGTTAAGGAAAAAAAATATAAGCAATTAAACTAAACGTATCCATTTAAGAAATATTTTATTTGTTTTGTTTCAAAAAAAAGAAGGTAAAACACTTCAAAAATACTTGTCTTAACTCGCTTTCCTTTTACCTCCCCTTAATTTCTGTTAATCGCTGGTGAGGGAGGGATGTCCAAGTATTGGAACGGGAAAGGGGATAAGTTAAAATAATAATTGTAGTGATTAATATAACAGTTTCTCCTGATAAAAGCCGAGAGTGGTGTCGGCAACAGTCTCTAGGCAGTGACGCTCAATGGATGGTTAAGAGGAGGTGCGGAAGGGAAGGGGTAACTATAGTAGTGTCACCATTCGAAGAACCTTATCTGACACACGGACCAAGGCGTTATTCCCTCTTGTAATATATATCAAACGTTACAGTTGTAGATCACACGACTTGACGTATGAATACGTAAACGTAGTTTTAGTAACTTTTCTAGGTGTCAGATAAGGATTTTCCTATGGAAGTTGTTTTGTAGATCTACAGTCAAATTTAGATAAGAAGAAACTTTTTTGACTGTTTTAAATCTCACTAAAACAATTTTCATATATTTTTATAATGGACACAAAATGAGTGCTGTGAATTTTATAGAAACGCATCGGAGTTCGCCTGGAGAGAGGTTAAAAAAATGCTAATAGACATCCCTTCTTCTAGTGCACTAAATAGAAAATATTAATGTTATTGGTAAGGATGTCCTAGGTTAAGTTGATTCAAGAGCTATGTGCTGGCGTAGCCATGTGTTTGGATAGCAGTTGAGCCCTCATTTGGTTAGTAGAGAGTTTTATTATTATTATTATTATTATTATTTAGCACCGCGTCTTACTACCCGTTCGGGTTATACGCTTATGTACTAATTACGCTAATGGATTAGGAATTGGGAAGGTTGAATTTAGAGGAAGTGAACCCGAATTTGCGTGGAGGGAGAGTGGAAAACCATTTAGGAAAAAGCCACCCCCAGTTCACCCGACCGAGATTCGAACCTCGATCTCCCCGTCCTCGGCAGTCGGGCTCAACACGACTAGCTCGTTAGCCAACTACGCCACCGAGGCGGGCTAGTAGAGAGTTGAGGGGGGGGGAATAACTGGGGCGTTTGCCCTCCCCAACTCCCAAGACTGGGGATAATTTTAATTAAAGTTTAAAACTTATGAATTGTAACTGGAGATTTGTCGAATTTATAGGCTACATTTTAAGATAATCCCAAGGTACACAAATATACACATTAAAAATGAGATTAAAATATGTTCCTAATTTGAAAAATGTACTGAATGTACTTCGATATGTTGAGAGTCCTTCTTCCCCAAAATAAATATCTGGGTACACCAATGTTCGGTCGTGTCATTCAAGTATTCAAACGAAATTAATTAAATTAAAAATAGATTAAAACAATGAATATCTAGTTAATTATTAGTATAATTTGTAAATACTGAACATTCTGTGTTTCAATCTGTAGTATTGTTTATTAATATAGGGAAATTTTATTTTTTTAAAAAGGACGAATGTATCTTATACTGCCAGAATTGGAAATAATATGTTTACAAAACATCCCCCCCCTTTCGTGACAACATGCAGTCCGAACGTAAAGCAACTTCGAAAAAAATAATGAATAGTGTTCTACTCTATACTATTTATTTTATCAGGATTCTATTATTCTTATGTTTGAAAAATAAATCGCAGAGCGTCACGGTAGAGTAGATACCGCAGTAGCCCGAACGTGACGTCACCAGTCATGTGACTAAGGTCAAAGAGTCACCGTAGCGGTTTCCCTGAAGACAGTCACGTGTGATCAGCATTGCGCGTGTTCAATGTATATCTGGCTGATGATTTATAATATTAATAATTATTGTGCTGAGCTCGGGGGTTAATTTGTAAGTCATGATATTTTATTTTTAACTTAATATTATATCAAATCTAGATTCAACACTTTAGCTCAGTCGATAGCATGCCTCGGTACGCAGGAGTTCAATTTCTGGATGGAACTTTTTATAAAATCTTTCATCAAAGAGTAATAATAATGATTATAATTGATAAATTATAGTGACAGATTGGTGTCTAGCAACGACTTAAAGTGCAAATTACTAGGGGAGAAGGGTGAGTCTTAAATAAATACATCAACGTTTGACTATAGGGAGAGTATAATATTAGACATACCGAGAAGAAGTAAAGTCCCTTCTTCACCCCATTTGATTTTGAAGCGAATCGAACCCCTAACCTCTCTTTTCGTGCGGACAACACTAAAGATAATAGATTCATCAGATTAATACCAAAATAAATCATTTGAGATAGTTAAATGTGTTTTATTATCCGGCTAGTTTACTAAGTTACGAAGCGGGGAATAAACTTATAATTGGATCATCAAAGAAATAACTTTATCTGCTTGCTTAAAACATTTTTTTTTAAATCACAGCGTCTTACTTCCTGTTCAGGTTATACGCATATATGATAATCAATCTTATAGGGTAGGGATGAGGACGGAAGCATTTTAGTGGTAATCTACCCGCATTTGCGTGGAAGGAGTGTGGGAAACCATTTAAGAAAAAACCTCCTCAGTAGACCCAACTGGGATTAGAACACCAATCTTCCCGTCATCAGCAGGAGAGTGATGCCTCAGACCATTCGGTCACTAAAGCGGGTCTTAAAACGTTTCTAAATCTACTTTCATGTATTCATACTACCAGCCATGTATTTTGAAAAGAGATGTCAGTTTTGCCAGCTTCAATTTGAATAAAGTGAACATTTATCAATTATTAATTATTTTATTATTGTCAACTCTTTTGTTTTTATATCTTATAAACTGTTTTTATGACAATCCTACTATAATCCTCCCAAAGTGACGTAAAGTGAGTGAAAGTTTGCAAAATACTGACTACTCCGATAATATTATCTGAGATTCCAAAGTCCCAAGGTCATGGTTTCGACACGAGAAATATTACAACACATTCTTATCTAATCTATATCGCCATTACTCAGATCCCAAATCATGATCTAGCTGAGTGGTCAAGAAGAACAGATACTTCACTAGGGAGTCTAAGTTTGATGCCAGGGGGAGTTTTAAAGAATACAGTTCAGCTTTATACATATATAGTACAATTTAGTCCTGGCTTTGGTCCATAGAGTGGAGGGGTGTTATGGGGGTTAACTCCCCTTCTCTTTTACACCACCCCTAGCCCAAAAAGTATTGTTAATAGTATTTTTTTTTTAGCACAACGTCTGATTACCCGTTCGGGTTATACGCTTATGTACTAATTACTCCAATGGTATTAGGTATTAGTTCGGTTATATTTATAGGAAGTATACCTGCATTTGCGTGGAGGGTTTATAGGTCACATGGTTTGGCCAATGCATGCATGAGAGTATATTTGGTAACTTTTCCTAGCTGTCAGTTACACCACTCCTCTGCTGGATAGACTGTAGGCAACCCTCGAATCTGTCATGTGTGACATGCGGTATTTCAAGCAGGGGGGAGGAGAAGGTGGCCCCTAGCAATGTCAACCGCATACTGACCCGCTACACTGATCTGTCGCCAGTTTGCCTGCCTGCGGCACTTACAGGCGCTTATGTTATATATAATATTTAAAAACAAATTTTTAATTATATTTTTCAACACAAAGGATAGGATAAAAGTTATTTGAAGCACGCAGGAATTAAAAACAACGCTAAATACAATTGAAAAATGTATTTAATACAATGGCAATGAAGCCCTAAGCTAGAGGGATAGTCAAAAGTAAATAGGCTTAAACACAACATTTTGGGAAGAAATGAGCAGTTCACCCAGCGAGACCTCTTGTTTACCTGTTAATATCACTTCCTCTCTTCCGATGAAGAGTATAAACACTCACTCTACTATTGATGCCTGGACAGCATTGAAGTGAGTTTCGAAATTATATTTCGTATTCTAGATAGATAGGTGCTTCCACGGAAATTTTTAATCTACATCCTGGCAAGAAGATTCCTACAGGACATTTTCGTGGGGAAAAAAAACAACCCAAGAACAGATAGCCTAAGCTGTAGACGATTTTAAAAAAATACAAAAAACTACTTCAAGATCTAAAACATATTGTTTTGGCAATTAGTGACTATTTTTAGAATCATTTAAGAAAATATTTTGTATGTTCTAATTTTTGTATTATTAATATTTTTTTATCATCGCGTATTACTACCCGTTCAAAGCTATACGCTTTGTTATAATTAAACGTAAGTACATTCTATACGGAAAATTCTATATTGACTTGCTGCTACTTCACATGTATGCAAAGTCCTTACCTCTTGAAACATTTTATTTCAAGACGAAACAGAAATATATCAACATTTGAATAGACACGTCTTTTCAGATGAGATTCTGATGGAGTATTTATATGTTTATACAATCACTCCATCAGAATGGCATCTGAAAAAGACGTGTTTGCTTAAGTTGAAGGGAACACGAGAAAATGTAAGTGTTTTTTGCAATTTTTATAGTAAAACGTTTTTGGCCAAAATAAATAAAATGTTGCTCCAGTAAAAAATATAGAGTTTAATATTCTTCACATGGTGATATAAACAGTTTTTTAATATCTTTTATGATCATAGCGGCATTAGATGAGAACCTTTTTAAATGAAGAGAAAAAGTTGTCATTAAATTCTAGGACACTCTTGATAGATTTTCAACAACTGTTGATATCACCATGTGAAGAAAATTAAACTATGTTTCTAGTGGAGAATAATTTTATTTATTTTGACAAAAAAAAAAGTTTCTATACAAAAACTGCAAAAAACCCTGATCTTTTCTCGTGTCCCCTCCCACTCCACCTTAAAGGTAACACTGATCTTTTCTCGTGTCCTCTTCCACTCCACCTTAAAGGTAACACTGATCTTTTCTCGTGTCCCCTTCCACTCCACCTTAAAGGTAACACTGATATTTTCTCGTGTCTCTTCCACTCCACCTTCAAGGTAACACTGATATTTTCTCATGTCCCCTTCCACTCCACCTTCAAGGTAACACTGATATTTTCTCGAGTCCCCTTCCACTCCACCTTAAAGGTAACACTAATCTTTTCTCGTGTCCCCTTCCACTCCACCTTAAAGGTAACACTGATCTTTTCTCGAGTCCCCTTCCACTCCACCTTAAAGGTAACACTGATCTTTTCTCGTGTCCCCTTCCACTCCACCTTAAAGGTAAAATTCCCACTCTTGGCTAGTATAGAAAACCCGGTAGAGCGGTGTGTTCTTGTAGAAAGTGGTCGTACTAACACTTAGCTACATCAGTACGTTTGTAGGTTTATATATTTTAATGACACACTATAAAGTAGTAGATCCAGAATAATTCATTCAGTAGGGCGCTCGGCACGTAAATCCGGGCAACCTAGGTTCAAATCTCTGTCCGGGTGTTATTTCTCCATACGCACACAATTAATATATCAACATTTATTGGTCCATTTGAAAGTGATCTTGGACAAAATTGCTGCACACCTCACTTACGATCTTAAAATTAATCTTCACTCTGAGAATTGTGATCGACAAATTTTTGGTATTAGAAACTAGAGCTTACTTTTATGAGTGCGGTAATAAACTTTCGAGTTCCTAATGCCATAGAATAAGTAGGTAAGTAATTAGAGACTAATGGTAGGGTGAAAAGATTATTCTTAGGAGCCCACACTAGTGGTCACGTTGTTTAAGGCGTCTGCAACTTCCGTGATGAAGATATTGAAGTTCAAATCCCAGTCAGGTGTACTGAGGCTGGTTTCCCACTCTCCTCCCACGCAAATTTGGGTACATTTCATCTGAAACTATACCTTCCTCTTCCCTATGCCATTAGTGTGATTAATGTTGGTATATAGCCTAAGAGTGTTCTAAGAAAGACGTGGTAAGTAGAAAACAAAAACAAATAACTAATGAACTAGATAAGAGAACTGCTAGTTTACGTGAACTGAATCACTGTGAACTATTCCCTAAACTGAACAATTCCACCCATCTCAAGTAAAGAGCGTTACTGTTGATTCATTTTCGTCGAAAAACAAGCGTAGGACAGAAGCGGGATCACGTGACGATCTCTAAACCAATCACAAGATTTCCGCCTCATCGGTGCGAGCTGTTTTGCTACAGCTAAGCTTGATTCACAAGCTCGCCGAAAAATAGAAAGCAGAATCTGCGCAGTAATCCACACCCATGATGCATTGCAACGCTTTAAAACAGCTGATTACTAACATATTTTATTTTATAATGAATAAACATATATTTTATATAATTGTCCCGATGCTTGTTTACAAATTATAACGCTGTGTCGTGCCACATTCCAATACATTGATACACACGCTTTACATTAACGAGTTATTTCAAATCTCCTCATAACGGCCAACGAACGTGTCTGCTAGCTTCTAGCTGCAGAACGCATGCGTTGACAAATGCTCATGCGCACTAATTTGAGATTTGATTGGATCTTCTGTGCCTAACATCTCGAGCAGAGCGGACAAAGTATAGAATAGTTGATCTTCAGCAGAACAGCTCGCGCCGATTAAGCGGAAATCTTGTGATTGGCTTGAAGCGCGTCACGTGACCACGTTTCTGTTCTGAGCTAGTTTTTCGGCGAACGTGTGAATCCACAGTTAAACTCATCTATACTTCGTCCGCTCTGCTTGAGGCCTTCGGCACGGGAGGACCAATCAAATCTCAAGACCAACCATCTCAAATCAGTGCGCATGCTCTGTAGAGCTAGAAGCAAGCAGACAGAATCGTTGGTTGTTATGGTGAGATTTGAAATAACACGTTAATGTAAAGCGTTTGTATCGATGTATTGGATTGTGTCAAGACACAGCATTATAATTTGAAAACGTCCTTCGGGAGAATGATTTAAAATATATGTTTATCCACTAGAAAATAAAATATATTGACACTCAGCTATTTTAAGTTTGTGTTACCCGCTTCGGTGGCCGCATGCTCTAAGTTTCTACTCTCCCAATAAACTAGACCGCTGATGACGGGGAGATCGCGGATCTATCCCGGTCAGGTGTACTGAGGGTGATTTTATTTTTCCTAAATGGTTTCCAACTCTCTCTCTCCCCCCACGCAAATGCAGGTATATTTAATCTAAATCCAACCTTCCTCATACCCAACCCATTAGCGTAATTAGTACATAGGAGTATAAGCCCAAACGGGAAGTAAGACGTGGTGATAAAATAAAAAAAGTTTGCCGTTGCAATGCATCATGGGCCAACATACAGCGTGTGAATGAATCTCTGTGCCACTCCAAGCAGAGTATTCTCTTTATTTTCAGCGGGCGTATAAATCAAGCTTTATAATCAAAAACAATTACCGTAAAAGATGTAATATATCTGCGCGTTGTCCACACCCTTGGACGCTCATTTTTTCTTATCTGAGATCAGTTTTCGGAGAGCTTGTTGAGAAGAACAAGAGGAAGAATCCCTTGGATCACGTAGACGAAAGGGTCAGAGGTATTCCTATTTCTTCATATCTTCTTCTCTTGTCCGCCTCTTTTATCTCTTGCTATCAGGGCTCTTTAAAAAAAAGTTAGTATCTAACGTCATCACGTTTGACCGAGGAACAGAAAGATCGGATGGAGTTTTCCTCATCGAAGATAATGTAGGAAGGAACGCCTAAAAGGTATTTTAATTACTAAAACCCTCTATATCAGGGGTAGGCTGCTGATCGATTCTGATCGACATGTCGATCACTCAGCAGTTTTCAGTCGATCGCGTAATAAAACTACTACATTGTCAATAAAATCCGAGATTTGAGTTTTCTAAACTCATAAATATATCAAGTACTTTCAAATAATATTTTATTGCAACAAAAATGTTAGAAGAAATTTAAATAGTTAAGTATAAATAAAAAAATCTAATCTACAGTAGCCCCATGGCTTCTTTGGTGCTAACTGACAGCTCTGAAAAGTTACCAGACCAAATTATGTATCCCTACGCCGAACCATATGATCTGTAAAAACATGTGTTTAGCAGCTGTCACTTCTGACAGTCAAAATTTAGGTATATACCCTACCTAAATGTTGACTATCAGAAGTCAGCTATGAGCTGTCAGTCAGCACCAAAGAAGCCATGGGGCTACTTTATATCTGTTTCTATAAATTATTCAAGGGAGGATTAAATTTAAGTAATCAATGATAAGATTTTATAGACAAAAAATAATAATTTAAAGTATAGGCTGGTGGAGAAAAAATGGGTGATCGTGGGAGCTTTGATGATAAGTTTGTAAGTCGATCAGGGCCTAAAAAGATTGCCGACCTCTCCTTTTTGTAGTTGAATTCTACCAGAGAAAAAAGCCTTTCATTCTACGCTTACTGCGATATTTCTGTGTTCCTCCTAATTCCACGGCAAATACAGTAAAACTTCGTTAGACCGAACCCCGATAGTCCGAAATTCCGGATAGTCCATATACACTTTTCGGAAAACAGGGGAAAAAAATTAAGTCAAATAAAATATATTTTATTGGTTAAAAAGCTTAAAGTTAAACGATAATTGTAAAAAAACAGTGATATCTCATGCGTATTCAATAGGTATAATTATGTTGTAGTCAACACAGTGTGTTTTCCTATAACTAAAAATAGTTACAGTACATATTACGTGTTACACATCAGTTAAATAAATGAAAATTTGACTATACTCATTTAACTGTAATTTAAAATTCGTGAAACTATTGTATCCTCGTAGTATCCCGCTTAATCCGAATTTTCACTAATCCGAACAAGCTTCGGTCCCATTTAGTTCGGATCAGGCGTGGATTCATGGGGTGGGGGTCAAAGGGTCATTTGACCCCCTGTGAAAGTTAGTGAATTAAAACAAAAAACAAAATGAAAGTTCAAACTGTAAAAATAAAATACAATACTGTTAACTTATATAATTTTTTTATCTTTTTTAAGCGCAGACACCTCTTAAGCCGGGTCCACACGTGTGTTGTTCGTCCACGTTTATTAATTGTTAGATATGACTCACGCAAGTGTGGGAAAAATATTAGTTTTAATGTACTAATATTTGTCGTGCAGAGCGAGTAACGAATATTGTTCTGCATAGAGACGGTAGACTGGCAGACATGAAATCGCCTGAAAGCAGTTCGTCCATGAATACCGAATATAAAATATGTGTGGACAGCAGGAGCGGTGGAACTGTGGAGGAATCTGCCCCCCCGGAAAATAATTTGACCCTCCCTGGAAACAAATCCCCCCCTCCCCCTTCCTAGATAGATATATTTCAAATCCTCTGATATTATCAAATATGAAGCTGAAAGATGGCCTCAAATCAAACTCCAAATGACTTCTAGATGCATTCTATTGTTGAAAATTTGCCAGAGAAGACCTCTTCAAATAACTACTAGACTAGAAGCATCTAACTAGCAGAAAAAGTCAGGGGAGGAAATCTCTAAATAGCTTCAAATAACTACTAGACTAGAGGAATCTGACAGGAAAAGTCAGGGGAGGAAAGTTCTAAATAGCTTCCAAAGTCATCCAAGTTTCAAAAATGTCTAGGGGAGGACAATTCCAAAGAGCCTAATTTCTTAAAAAATTCAATTTTAAAAATTTTGTTGGTGGAAGAGCTTAAAATATTATCTTCTAGAAGTATCTAACTATCGTAAAATATTAAGGTGAGGATCACTCTAAATAGCTTCGAGGAGCATCCAAATTTCAAAAATGTCTAGGTGATGAACACTTTAAATGGCTTATAAAAGAATATATTTTAAAAAAAAATTAAGGCAAGACTACTCATAGCTTCTAGAGTGAACCACTTCAAACAGAAATCTAACATTGTAAGTAACTATGCTATTTATAATTATGACTCCCCTATGAAAATGATCTGGATCCACCCCTGGTTCAGATTAACAAAGTTCTTGTGTAACATATAACATTAATAACATCTTTAAAACCAAGTGCGTTCTATTTTTTAAACTTTAGAAAGGGATTTAATGCTTAAAGAAAAGTGTCATCTCCTGTTGGAGAACTTAACTGGGCTGCCTGAGTTGATGAAATATTTATTGCCGATCAGATCAGGTTAAATATTGACATTTGCACAGTTTAATATTGGTATAGTAATCGAAAATCAATATTCTATATCTGTACTATATCCTAAGTATGTAACTCATTATTGTGTAGTCTCCTACGCCCTCCATTATCTTCATTATTTTTAGACCAAATATTTTCCTAAGTAGACCGACCGACTTTGTTTTCTAACACCCTACATTTCTTCTCCTCGTGTAAGAGACCCTGTTTCACAACCTCATGTGTTAAGGGTCTTTATTTTTTTATTTCTCACATAATGATCTTAAGGAACAAAAAGTAAGAGCGTAAATACAATACATTTATGGTCCGTGTTACTTTCTCTTAAAACTAGAAAGTTGGCAACCCTGGGTGGAATTAGCATGAGTTACGTATTCAGAATTCAAAGCTCTCTCTCCCAAAAGGGACGAAACGGAGGGAAAACTTCATTTGCAATTCAAAAGAGGTCTCCGGCTTTGGGATTGAACTCACTCTTCCGCAAAACGTTTAAGGTGGGATGGAAGAGAACCCGTGTTAAAGCCAGTATTTCTGCAGTTTTTATATATTTTTTACATTTTTTTTGACACAAATAAAATATTGCTTCAGTATATAAATATGTTTTTTTTATAATCTCAACAATTTCTGAAGATAACTTTTAATCTCTTTTTCCTTTTATTAGCACCGCATCTTACCCGTTTGGGTAATCCGCTCACGTCGTACTAATTGTGCTAATGGGCTAAAGAAAAGAAAAGGTCGGATTTAAAGGAGGTGTGCCCGCATTTGCGTGGAAGGAGAGTGGAAAACAATTTAGGATATAAAAACCCAATACACCTGACTGAGATTCGAACCATAGACAATTTAAGTCTATTGTGAGAATGACACTTTAGACCACTCAGCCACCGAAGTGGCTAGAAAGGTTTCCTGTTAAAATTCCATTATGCTGATATATATTCAAGAACTGTTGAAATTACTAGGTGGAGAAATTAAAATAAACGTATTGAAGCAACATGTTATTTATTATACGTAATAATGGTTTTCACACCCTCTCTACACACTAGTGTGGTTGCTATTCCTCTTAACCACAATTCTTATTTCAACCTTTTATATAAAGCCGTTAATAACTGTTGGGCCAATACGATTCGGTGGTCGACTGTAGGCCTACTAAGGTGTCACACTCGCTATTAGCTATGAAGGGGAGATCGGGTTTCGGTAGGGTGTTTTTATAAATGGTTTTCCACTTACCCTCCACGCAAATGTGGGTACACTTCCTCTTAATTCAATCTTCCTCATCCCTAACTCATTAGTGTAATTAATACATATGCGTATTAACAAAACGGGTAGTAAGAGGTGGTGCTAAAAAAAAGTTGTGGATTCTCACCAGTGAAATGCATGCACCATTTCTAAACGGTTTCATCCTCTTCCTCCTGATCCCGTACCCTATGTAGTTTTCTACAACCGCGTCTTACTACCTGTTGAGGTTATACACATATATAATAATAATAATAATAATAATAATAATAATTACTCTAATGGGATAGGGATGAAGAAGGAAGAATTTTAGAGGTAATCCACCCGCATTTGCGTGGAAGGAGAATGGGAAATCATTTAGGGAAAAGCACCCTCAGTACACCCGACTGGGATTCGAACCCCAACATCCCCGTCGTCAGCAGGCCAGTCTAACGCGAGAGTGACGCATTAGAACTTTCGGCCACTGAGGTGGGTCGCTAGATTGTTAAAAGTCACTGTCAGCCTCTGCTGCCAATGGAGCATATCTGGATTTTTAATAATAAATACCTTCAAAACCGCCCCTACCTTCTTCCTCCCCCCACACCCGCCAATTCTCATTTTCGAGTTGAGGTCGGGGAGGGGAAATTATTCATCGCTCTGCCTTATTAACAAGGCAGTAATGTTTTCTAAAACTAGATTAATTGGTCTGTTTCCTGCCCCGTTGACCGGAAGTTTCCATTATGCAGGACTGCCGCCGAGATAGAGTCAACCGGAAGTTGAACCTCCAAATGCCACGTTCGGTAGCGGGATACTATAAAGTACCCTTCCACTCTTCCAGCTTGTAATAATTACTGTTGAATTAACTTTCGGGGACCGGGGCAAGTTTGGTTTTACAAGGCCCGATAGAGTGAGGCGGTTCATCTGATTATTCATGAAGTGTGTTCATTAAAGGGGCCCCAACTCGATGCCACCGGGGTATTAACAATGTTTCTTAAAATAATTGATCATTTAAAATCAAACCAAGCGCATTGATCAAGGATAAATATTTGAAACCGTTTAAATAAACGGGGAATAATTACACATAGACATGGGAATCGAATCCGGGTTCTTCTATTGATCTCACCAATGCTCTACCTTTACACTTTAAGACTGGTCTTATATTCATGCATAAGGCATAACTAATAGCGAATAGTGTATAGCACATAGTCCGCAAGAAGTTGAAATACATTAATTTCACCAATAGCGTTTATACTCGAAACATAGTGAATAGTGTACGATGCATAAAGTTGATTTAACTTTACCTTCTTATGCGTTATGCATGAAGTGTAATATATAAAATCATTGGAATTGAGACATATTAGCCGATGAGAATGCGAGACGAGAATATAGCCAATTAAACGCCAGTATATAAGCAGACGAAAATAATTAGATTCTGAATAATTATTATTCATTTTCACATTTTAAATGTCTTGTGGTAACCATACTTGTTTGTTAGTCACGAATTTTCTTTGAAATAGCTCCGGAGATTATGATTCTCTATATGATTGAAATACATTAGAAATAATACTTTTCTTAATTCTGTTATTGAGAAGTAGGGATACTGTAATATTTATGATAAAATCGAAACAAAATAAAAATAGTATTTGATTTAATAGTAGACAGTCCAAAGTCAAGTTTCAAAGATATAGTTTAATTAACATATTTTAATTTATGTGAATATTGACTTAACCAAACATTTTTCATCAAGGTCATTCGACAGTAAAATTTACTGCACAATTTTAGCAAGTGTATAAGCTATAATTAATAGTGATTCAATAATTTCCAATCATTACAGTTTACGATTTATAAGGGCTCAAACTTACAAGTTATGCTTTTAACATATCAGGCTGAAATTTAATATAACTAGTCATACTTATTATGAGGTGTATACAATGAAATATTAATAATATACTAAAGAAAAATAATTTTTAATATATAAGAAATTTAAAAATGGTAAAATTACATCATTTTTAATAATTATATAAATACTGTTTTTTTAATACCCCAATAATTTGATTTTATCTCATTTTGTAGTAAACAATGTCATTATTTAGAATTAATTTGTTTTTTAATCTTACTCAACTCGTTAATTTTATGTTATGTACAATACAACTTTATCATTGCAAAAATAGATTTGAAATGTCTATTTTATTAACTTTCTTGTTTTGAATGTACCGATTGTAGAGACAACACCGACTAGCAGAACGTAATATGCCTGGCAGAGACAAAGGGGAATATAATCCCAACTAATAACGTACCCAGGTCAAGTGGACACCGGCTTCCTTATCTGGTCGGTGTAGGCTGAGACATTGCTACTTGATATATTTTACAAGATAACCCCTAACCCAAAATATGTTAAATTCCCTACCAAAATATTACAGACACAAAAATCTTATTTATTCTCATTCTCAAATAACCTTATCGGAAAGAAACTCAATAAAAGCAAAATACTCTTTAAAAAAAACCACTCGTGGAATCGAAGCAAGGTCCATAGGAGCTCCAGTAAACCTCTGTAACCACTCGACCACGAAGAGAGGCCAAATAATAACAACAAAAATAGAACAGTTTCGCTCTCTTTAATATCTATGACGTCACCATTATTGAAAAGAGGGCGGGGGGGACAATCTATTCGTTGTGATTGTTGTCCGGGCGGTGTCAACAAATTGAACATTGTTTCGTCTTGTCATACAATACACTTGCCTCGGCGAGTTAATTATTCGCTAATTTCTAATTACACTCCATTAGCGAGGGCTCCCCCCCCTCCGCCCGTGTTGTCTCGTTCCATTCCGGCCACGTTACTAGTGACGTAGGTCCTCAGCCAAGGCTACCCGGCTGCTCTGTACAGACATGTCCAAAAACATCGTCCGTTTACGTTCTAGCTAAACCCTAATTTTCACAGGAAGTCCACTCTAGACCACGAACATTAACTGGAAGTCACTAGAATTTGGCATTCTAGAGATATGTCTTATCTGATTTATTAATTACAAAATTCATACAAAAAGTTATCAAAACCTTCCAAAAATACTTCATTAGGGACAACTGTTAATTTTCCTTTTCCCTAATAGCTAAACGGACTAAAATATATATATTTTTTGGTCTGCCATTATAGAAACATAAATTTCCAGTTTTAATAAAATGGGCTTCCTATTAAAATCAAACTTTTCAGTCTGGAATAACATAGACAATATTTATATAATACACAGCTCAGTTTGTGTTCAAATACAAATCAAAGGCTGTCTCAGCTCGACCTTTTAGGGCATATTAATATTGTTGAAAAAAAAATCTTTCATTTGGTTTTTCATTCTCATATTTATTATGTTTAATTTAGGCCTACTGGCAATCTGTTGTTACAGTTGGAAGACAATTTATAGGGCCCGTCTCACCCCACGGATAACACCTAACTTAGGTAAGTAATACAGCTCAAACCAGGCGTCTTGAAGAGTCCGTCCCAGACCATGGATAACACCTAGCTTAGGTAGGTAATACAGCTTGAACCAAACAGGCGTTTTAAGAGCCCATCTCACCTCATGAATAACACCTAGCTTGTATTTTAACACGTGTCCTGGAGGGTGTCTCATATTGTGAAGTAAGTCATCGATTTGGATGGATTCGATCTACGTGGATTACTATATAAGTGATTGAGGTACATCAACATACGAATATCAACGCCATCTATCGAACACCACTCCAAACATAATAAATGGCGTTCTTAGTAAGCGGACACACAGCTTATAGTGACATCGCCATTTTGTTTGTTTCTAGAAGAACCTGTGTAGCTTTAACTATCCTCTGATATGTGTCAAAATTACGGAGTACCAGTCATCTTACGCTATTTTTAAACATGCGTGGAAACCTTCGGAACCTACTAGCCGGAAGACTAATTTTTTCTAACGTTCCACTTGATCGGTTGTAAAGTGGGCTCTTAAAATGGGATGGATGGGGGCGTGAGAAAATGACCAGTGTTTTTTTGAAAATATTTAATCAAAACTTATTTTGGTCAAAATAAATAAAATCTTGCTCCATTATAAACGGAGTTTAATTTTCTTCACATGGTGACCTCAACAGTCGTTTAATACCTGTCATGAGCCTAACTCACAGGCCCAGTGGCATTAGATGAGAAACTTTTTTAAGGGAGAGAAAAAGTTGTCATTAAATTTAAGGACGTCCTTGACAGATATTCAACAACTTCACTTCACTTCAGTGGCCGCTTGATCTAAACGCGCTACTCCCACAGTAGACTAGACTGTCGATGACGGGAAGATCAAGGCTCGAATCTCGGTCGGGTGTACTGAATTTTTTCAAAAATTGTTTTCCACTATCGCTCCACGCAAATGTTGATACACTTATAAATATAACCTTACTAATCCCTAAAACTATTAGCGTAATTAGTACATTAGCGTATAATAAACGGGTAGTAAGACGTGATGCTAAAAAAAACTGTTGAGGTCACCATGTGAATAAAATTAAACAATATTAATTGATTTTGGCAAAAAAAAAGTTTTGCTATAAAAACTCAAAAATGAGTTCCTTTACTCTACCTAATCCCCTCCGCGAAACTTAAATTTCACAGTGAATTCACTTGAAGTAGAGTTAATAGATTGATCATGAATTTACATTTGAGACTCTTTATGGTTTTATAACAAAAAAAACTTTCCAGAAAACTCAAATAAATTTAAATGTTATCATTGTGTTGAGACGATCTCATCAACACTTTTCAAAAAGTTTTTAAATCCTAACATCCAAAAGCAACCTTATAAATCGTCTTTACTAGTTATATATTTTTATACGTAAGGTTTCCAAATCTTCTCTTCTTGCCTAGGGTTTCCTTGTTTTGCAGGTTAAAACACGACATCGTCACACGTCACAAACCGGGTGACAAATATACTATCGGATGGAGGGGCCGTGGGGGCGAACAGGCATGGTGAATAAATACAACTCGACGCATAGAACATAGGAACTCCATGAGGTAAAAAATTAAATCAAAATGTCTCTTTTCACGAAAACTTTTTTTAGGAAGAGGGGGTGTATTTTTTTCTAAACTACGTCTCACTACCCGATCGGGCTATACGCATATAAATGTACTAATTACGCTGATGTATTAGGGATTAGGAAGGTTGAATGTAGAGGAAGTGTACCCGTATTTCGGGACGAGAGAGTGGAAAAAACCATTTAGGGGAGAAAAGCCCTCAGTACACCTAACCGGATTGTATTCCAATCTCTCCCCGACCCTGGCAATCCAGTCTTCACGGGAGTGACGCACGTAATTATTTCTAATGATTCTAAGCTGTAAATTTAATCTTACTTTCAGGGATAAGAGTGGTAGAACTCCCCTATATGCAGCATGCGTCTCCTCGAGCCGTAGCTCAATTTTCATTTATCTGACAGAAATATTACTAGATATATTCGCGTATCCATACGTCAAGTCATGTGATCCGTAGCTGTCACTTTGATAGCTATAAGACTTTCGTATAAAATAACACTATTAATTAGTACAATGTTATAAATAATTACCGCAACAAAATAATAAAATAATAATAATAATGGCGTATCTGTAGCTCAGTTTGCGAAAGATTGGCCAGTACTAATGTACCGTTTCTAGCAGGAAAGATTGCCAGTACTAATGTACCGTTTATAGCAGTAGAAATATTGGCCTGTAAGATGTACCGTTGTCCAGCAGTAGAAAGATTGGCCGTATATCGTATCGTTGTCTAGCAGTAGAAAGATTGGCCAGTACTAACGTACCGTTGTCCAGTAGTGAAAGATTGGCCAGTACTGATGTATCGTTGTCTAGCAGTAGAAAGATTGCCAGTACTATAGTTAGTTGTCTAGTAGAAAGAGTTGGCCATGTAATGTACCGTTGCTTTCATAAAGAGTACATACCTTTCCAAGAAAATTTCCAGACCGATGATACGAGTTGTTAGTGAGTTTGGGTGATAAGTATGTAGGTAGATAGTATATGGGGTAAAACCCACAAGAAGATTATACCAAATCAGAGAATTCAGCATCATCTACTACCGTTTGCGTAAAATATTATACTAAGTTAGCTATTAGTTTAAGCTTAGGAAGTAAATTTCAGGAAGTGATCACCGTTTTAGTGTGAGGAAGATGTAAAACAACTTTGGATAAAAGCCCTCATAAACCGATGAGAGTTCAGTACTAATGTACCGTTGTCCAGCAGTAGAAAGATTGGCCAGTACTAATGTACCGTTGTCCAGCAGTAGAAAGATTGGCCAGTACTAATGTACCGTTGTCCAGCAGTAGAAAGATTGGCCAGTACCAATGTACCGTTGTCTAGCAGTAGAAAGATTGGCCTGTACCAATGTACCGTTGTCCAGCAGTAGAAAGATTGGCCAGTACTGATGTACCGTTGTCCAGCAGTAGAAAGATTGGCCAGTACTAATGTACCGTTGCTGTTACTAATCGTACATCCTTTCCAAGGAGACTCTTTCCATGTATCGATGATATGAGATGATGGTGATAGTGAGTTTGAGGGTGATAGGAGTATGATGGTGACAGTGAGTATGATGGTGATAGTGAGAATGATGGTGACAGTGAGTATGATGGTGATAGTGAGTATGATGGTGACAGTATGATGGGGTAAAACCAATGAAGATCTTAACCTAAATCAAGACTTCTTTTTAGCACTGCATCTTACTACCCGTTTGGACTATACACTTATGTACTAATTATGCTATTGGTTTTAAGGCTTAGGAAGGTTATATTTACAGGAAGTGAACCATCGTTTACGTGGAGGGAGAGTGGAAAACAACTTTGGAAAAAGCCCCCTCAGTACACCCGACTGAGATTCGTAGACGCAGACGCACCCACCGAGCAAGCGTGTGTTTTAGTGCAGTTGTATTTAGTGTTGTCATAATTGCTTGCTGACACAGGAAATAAATATAAGTTGTTTACAACAAATACTTTTAAAAAAAAAGTAGTTCAAAGGAAATCTTAGGTCCCAGTCGGCACAGTTTTATGTTTGATTGGACTGGTTTTGAAAATGCTACAAGGTTTCTCTATAGAAGAGGACAAAAATTTAATTGCAGAGGTGGAAAAGCACCCATCAATTTTTTTATTTATCTTCGCCATTGTACCGGGACCAACATGTGAAGGACAACACATGGAAAGAGATCTCAGGAATAGTTGGTCAATCAAGAGAGTATTTTTTTATACACACTATTCCAAAATAACACGGAACATTAAATAAAACGTAATTGAAAAACCCTGATAAATGAGAAACTATCTGTACTGCAAATAAAATTACCCACGACTGGCGACCAAGAGACGCATCTACACTCCATTCAAGGTAGGAATTACTCTCTGAAAGGTCTTTTTTCCTACCAATATCCTATTATGTAATAGCTTTCTGGTAGGGAAAAAGGCCTTTCAGAAAACAATTCCTACGGTGAACAGACTTTAGGTAAACACTGTATCCCGCGTCTGCGACTCACCACCCCACGTCTGCGGCCGAAGACGCGAGACGTGCCGAGGGAATCCTACCTTTAGACCGCGCAGCCACTGAAGAGGGTACTAAGCCTAAACTAAACAAACCCTGGCAACCGGGGGAATTATCCCTATTTCAAGAAAAAAAAAAAACATGGTACCAGCCTGGAATCGAACCCGGGACCTATAGGTCAGCAGCCAAGAAGCCAGTGCAAAAAAAATGTTTGTATTTTCTAAAAGGCTCTTCCTATGAAAATTAGTCTGTACATAGTCACGGGGATAATTTTTCCATCTGAGACGTGTATATTGTCATTTTTTGGTGTCTAAAACGACTGTGACTGCTATTCTCTCACCTTAATTTCGACTTAATTCTAATTTATGTTGTACAGTCTGATTTTCATTGGTAGCCCTTTATTTAAAAACTGAAAACTCATGTTACCCACAGTTGCGAGAATTAAAAAAATTACAATTGTATTTACATTCTTAGTCCGTTTAATTAATATCGTAAATATAAATAAATACGTATCCATAAGAAAGTGTTAATAAACACTTCTAACATTCGGACCCATGGTGTAGTTTTCAGTACACCTGACTACGAGCCTAGGAATCCCGGGTACGATTCTCGGCTGGTACCTAGAGTATTTTTATCCCAATGGTCACCAAGAGTTGGTAGATCAGGCTTAAGTTATGTTTAAGACCACCACTGGCCCACACCTCCATATTCACTATCATCACATTATCTCATTGCGGGAACATGTAGACAACCTCCTATGGTGTACCCTGGACAACGCCCTGTGCCATTAGACCGACTAATAGTCTACATACAAGGCGAATGAACTAAGTGTCATGTCTCTGCTAATCAGTAATGCCAAACCCTCCCCCCCAAAAAAAGAACTTTTTAATTAATAAATTAAATAAAACATATTAGTGCCTTTTAATCAATGTCGGTGGTCGAATGTGGGCTTACTATAAAAATAAGGGTTAATACTTCTATGTCATAAAACACCCTTATCTTAATCAAGGTTCGGCTTCTGGTGCCATTACAATCATGTGTCCTAGGTCGTCACCTGGGTAACTCTACTGTGCATGTCACGTGTTTACATGTAGATGTGGGAGGGCAGATATTCTCTTGTACTACACTGTACTGTTGTAGTTCGGAGAAAATGAACAATGTGTTTATCTCTGTCCGGTAGCAGCAACGTCAAGTGTGAGCTGTGTTTCTCTCTGTCCGGTAGCAGCAACGTCAAATGTGAGCTGTGTTTCTCTCTGTCCGGTAGCAGCAACGTCAAGTGTGAGCTGTGTTTCTCTCTGTCCAGTAGCAGCAACGTAAAGTGTGAGCTGTGTTCCTCTCTGCCCAGTAGCAGCAACGTCAAGTGTGAGCTGTGTTTCTCTCTGTCCGGTAGCAGCAACGTCAAGTGTGAGCTGTGTTTATCTCTGTCCGGTAGCAGCAACGTCAAGTGTGAGCTGTGTTTATCTCTGTCCGGTAGCAGCAACGTCAAGTGTGAGCTGTGTTTTCCTCTGTCCGGTAGCAGCAACGTCAAGTGTGAGCTGTGTTTCTCTCTGTCCGGTAGCAGCAACGTCAAGTGTGAGCTGTGTTCCTCTGTGTCCGGTAGCAGCAACGTCAAGTATGAGCTTTGTTTATCTCTCTCCGGTAGCAGCAACGTCAAGTGTGAGCTGTGTTTCTCTCTGTCCAGTAGCAGCAACGTAAAGTGTGAGCTGTGTTCCTCTCTGTCCGGTAGCAGCAACGTCAAGTGTGAGCTGTGTTTCTCTCTGTCCGGTAGCAGCAACGTCAAGTGTGAGCTGTGTTTATCTCTGTCCGGTAGCAGCAACGTCAAGTGTGAGCTGTGTTTTCCTCTGTCCGGTAGCAGCAACGTCAAGTGTGAGCTGTGTTTATCTCTGTCCGGTAGCAGCAACGTAAAGTGTGAGCTGTGTTTCTCTCTGTCCAGTAGTAGCAACGTAAAGTGTGAGCTGTGTTCCTCTCTGCCCAGTAGCAGCAACGTCAAGTGTGAGCTGTGTTTCTCTCTGTCCGGTAGCAGCAACGTCAAGTGTGAGCTGTGTTTATCTCTGTCCGGTAGCAGCAACGTCAAGTGTGAGCTGTGTTTATCTCTGTCCGGTAGCAGCAACGTCAAGTGTGAGCTGTGTTTTCCTCTGTCCGGTAGCAGCAACGTCAAGTGTGAGCTGTGTTTATCTCTGTCCGGTAGCAGCAACGTAAAGTGTGAGCTGTGTTTTTCTCTGTCCAGTAGCAGCAACGTAAAGTGTGAGCTGTGTTCCTCTCTGCCCAGTAGCAGCAACGTCAAGTGTGAGCTGTGTTTCTCTCTGTCCAGTAGCAGCAACGTCAAGTGTGAGCTGTGTTTCTCTCTGTCCAGTAACAGCAACGTAAAGTGTGAGCTGTGTTTCTCTCTGTCCAGTAGCAGCAACGTAAAGTGTGAGCTGTGTTTCTTTTTGTCCGGTAGCAGCACGTCAAGTGTGAGCTGTGTTCCTCTCTGCCCAGTAGCAGTAACAAGTGTGAATTATGTTTCTTTCTGCCCAGTAGCGGCAACGTCGAGTTTGAACTGTTCTCGTCTTATTATGGGGGCCATATTGTGTTGGCCCCCTAAGGTTAGGCTCTGTTGAAAGAAACTTGTTTAATTTTATGTTCAAATCTCGCGCATGCGCATCTGGCGGTACTCCACTCAACTGTGCACACGGTCGCACGTGGATGGAGTGGACAATGGTACTGGTACAGTACGATTTAGATAAGAAGGAACATTTGTAACTGTTTTAAAAGTTACTAAAACAATTTTTATATTCATATGTTGTCATATAATTTGCAGCTGTAATTTTTATAGCTAATATCAAAACCTATAAAATAACACTAGTTAAGTGTTATTAATTTTTATCAATTTTTTAAGAATTATTTCGTACCGGAATCTTGCTTTACAGACTTATATTAATAAGAAGCTCGTTTTTAAAAACTGAGAGCTCGTGTTACCACAGTGGCGAAAATAAAAGTGTTACAGTTATTGTATTTACATTCTTAGTCCGTTTAATCAATAGTGTAAAGATATATTGTACAGTAGCCCATGAGGAAGTATTATTGGAATCTTTCGATAACTTTTAGATGGACTTTATAATAAATAAATTAAATAATACACATTTTTACAATGCCAAATTCTAGTGACTTTCAATCAAATTTGGTGGTCGAAAATCAGGGACTAGTAAAGCCGCTGGCCGAGGTGAAGGGAGAGGTTTTTTTTTTAGTTGTTAGTGGGTCGCGTGGTTAGATTCAATGTAGTGTGAATGTAAATGTAACAAGTGGCATGTTGAGAATAGCCAGTGGGAGGGAGTTGGCCTGGAGTAGAAAGTGTGGAATGCTTGGCTCTGTGACGTGGCGCACGTCCATCTAGGCCTATTAGCATGCGCCTCACAGGGTCAACAGGTCAATCTGTGTCGCAGGTCAATCACACCACTTGCCACAACTTGGGCATTAGACATGTCCACTCTCGATTTAAGGTGTCGTGTATTACTGTCAGCTCTGACGCCTTGACTCACAATTATTAGTCCGAATGGTAATACCTTATCCCCCTCATATACATTCCAAGCTCTTCGTCTTTCTTTTTTCGAATCCCGGTGGGTAGGTTTATAATTATTTATTGCCCAACGTCTTACTACACATGAGAACTATACGCTTTAAGGTGGGTTATAAGGGGACGCGAGATGAGGTCATTGTTTTTGAAGTTTATATGGCAAAACTATTTTTGACCAAAATAAATAAAATATTGCTCCCCTAAAAACATAGTTTAGTTTTCTTCACACGGTGAAATCAACAGTTGTAGAATATGTTTCATGAGCATAGCAGCATTAGATGAGAAACTTTTTAACTGAAGAGAAAAAGTTGCCATTAAATTTCAGGACACTCTTGACAGATATTCAAGAAATGTTGATATCACCGTGTGAAGAAAACTAAACTCTATGCTTCTATTAGAGCAGTATTTTATTTATTTGGCTAAAAAAAAATTGTTAAAAGAAAATACAAAACACTGGCCTTGCCTCGCGTCCCTTTCCAACCCACCTTAATTACACTAATGGATAATGGATTATACATCCAGATTTCTTCTTGTATTATTCCCCCCTCCCCCCTCCCCCCAAGATTCGGATTCAAATTCTATATTCAATATTTGAAGATAAAGCTAATATATTCGGACTCTTAAAATAATGGATTAAATCCATCTCTATCAATAATACTTTACAAGGTGGGTTTTCGAGTTTCCAAAAACAACACCTTCCCTCGTTACAAAAAGCACGTCGTAACACATTTTTAAGGTCATTCGATTACGAGAATTACAAAGATTTTTTTTGCTTCTATAAAATTTTGGTTGGGAATTTAACATATGTGTAGGTGGGGGGAGGGGGGATCTTGGAAAAGATAGCAAGTAGCAATGTCTCAGCTCATTCCATCAATACCGACCATATAATGAAGCAGACTTCCGCTTTACCTGGGTGTGTCATTAGCTGGGATTATCTAACCCCTCTACCTCGGCCTGGCATATTATGTTCTGCTAGTCGGTGTTGTCTCTATGATCGGTGAAGTTCAAACAAGAAATTTTTATAAATATACACTCAAAATATATATTTGCCATGACCAATTCGGATACATTAATAAAATTAACGAATAGAGCTAGGTTAGAAAAAAAATTCTAAACAATAACATTATGTACTACAAAATGAGATAAAATCAAAATATCGAGGTATAAAAAGAAAAGTATTTATATATTTGAAAATAATGTTATTTTACCACTTTTAAACTGCTTATACATGAAAAACTATTTTTCTTTAACTGATTATAAATATTTAATTGTGTACACCTCATATGTATGTCTATTTATACTAAATTTCAGCCCCATCCATTAATTACTCTAGTTTAACAATGGTACGTAAAAATTATTAAATAAAATAGCAAGTTTGACATCTTATAATTCAAAACTTTAATTATTTTAAATCATGGACTCAATATTTATTTGTTAAAACTGTGCAGCAAAATTTTGTACTGTCAAATTACCTTAAAAGAAGGATATGAGACGTTATGACGTTACAATTGCATATAATTAAATGTCACCTAGGTAACGGAATCGACCAGAATGAAAAAAAAATATAAAAAAAAAATAAAAGCGGACACGTTTGAGTGAGCAGTGTCTTTGTCCTAGGAGGTCGTTGACCTGAAACCTAGATTACAAACACACACACACACACATCCCTCTCTAGTACCCACGATATCGGATTCTAAAACAGAATTTAGAAACTCGACCCCGACTCGACAATGTTCGCCAACGACTTCTAGAAAGGCAGCAATATAACGCAATGGACGGGAGTCGATCAATGTTGCGCTACACCGGAACGAGTACCCTCCCCCCTCGTAACCAAGCTCCAATGTCCCTTAACCCCCCTCCCCCTACCCGCTCCTATAGACAAACTCGCGGTTTGTTTTCCACGCTCTGAATACCCCCTCACTCCCTCCTTACACCCCTTCGTCGTTTCTCTGCAACAGTTGGATCAAGGTACGGAGACGAATCTTTTATTTGGGTTGGCTCATAAAACAAGACGTGATAAGTTTTTGTACATTTCCCAACGCCAAATAACTGAGTGTTTTTCTTTTATCGCCGCGTCTTACTACCTGTTCAGGTTATTCGCGCCTTATGATAATTATTCTAATGGGGTAAGGATGAGGAAGGAAGCATTATTATTATTATTATTAATTTTATATTATTATTATATTATTATTATTATTATTATTATTAGCACCGCGTCTTACTAACCGTTGGGTTGTACGCACTTACGCTAATGTGTAATGGTAGGGTGATTGTGAAATGAAATGGAGGACCTACAGTTTAACGCGGGATCCGAACCACGGTGGAGGCCTGGCATTCCACACATTAACAAGTTGTGATTAATACACGTCTTGTCAGAGCTGAAGGAAGGGTTTGGCAATCAGATAAATCTGTGCGGGACCGAGGATTGAACCCCGGACCCTCAGCACAGAAGTCTGACACCTTACCTCTAGACCGCCAGGTAACCGTGAGAATATAGAGACTCTCAAATGAATAAAGAATATTTTCAAGGAAATCATTTCAGTCCAAAGGTTATAACAAACAAACAAACACTTTGATGAGCTGATGGATGTTCAACTCACATTAGCATGAATAAATACACTATGAAAAAAAAAGGTTCTGAAAAATTAACAAAAAATTAAATTTAGTTGTAGTTGAACCCATTGAAAATAAACTTTATATTTTTGATAAGTTAATTGAACAGAACAAAGTGAAAAGAAAGCCATTGAAAAGAGAATGAGATGAAATAAACATTTTAAAAAATTTTATATTTGTTAACTTAGATATTGATAGTTCAAAGTTGTTAGTAGCAAATTGCAGCCAAATCTCAAATACACATATTTTATTTTTTCATAAAAATTAACAAAATAAGTAAATATTACATAGTGATAAAGGAGACTGAAGACCCCTTATCCTTTCCCCTATTTCATAGTTGGGCGGCCGCTGTACACTAAGATGGTGGCATTTGTTTCTCCATGAGCATTGTACACTAGAGAGAATTGTGCTCAGGAGCATTGTACACTAGAGAATTGTTCCTACTAGAGAGGCATTGTACACTAGAGAATTGTACAACAATATCATTGTGCACACGGCCAAAATACAACTGACTTAACAAGGAAGAACAGTTCAATTTTTAATTTTCACTAACAAATAAGATATGTGTGAACAGTTTCCGAGGTCGTTTTTAGAAACATGTCCGGCTCCAACTGGACTTGCTTTCGGAGACATTACCGGATAAAGCTCAGCTCATCTTGTGCATTGGGATTTATCAGGTTAAATCTTAAAGGAGCTGCCTAAGTAAGCGAGAAGTTGCCGCGCATTCATTCAGCTATAACGAAATATATTTTATTTCTGCAATGCTTTATTTCAAAATATGGTTCACGCCAGAATAAAGTCAAAAAATTCCAGCACGGTTCTTTTTATTTATCAATCTTTTAGTTTGAATTTTATTAATATAAATAAATGTGTGAAAATGTGACATTAGCTCATTTTAAACGACATTGTAGGCATATTCGTGGAGCTATGAGATTAGGCTTGCTAAAAAAAAAGGGCTCTAAATTTAGCTTTCCGTTAACAAATACAGTAGGCCCTAATTATTTGATAAGCTCACAACAAAAAATTTAAGAGATTTGAAAATTAGCAGCGAGCTTTCCTCTTTACCTTGAGATAAGAAGTATCGTAGTTTATTTACCCTCTTTCTTATTGAAATAGCAAGTCGCAAAGGGCGGCTGTAGATTAATTACGAAAGGGAGTATAAGCTGAGATAGAATAGAGAAGTAGTTCCAGAAAACGACACAGACCATTGTATTTTAAGCCATGTGGCCTGATTGCGATTGATATTTTCTCTGACCAAGGCGGCCGCCTTGACTTCATCTTGCATTGAAGTACCATTTTGTGCCGATTCTGTATGTATCCTTCAGTGTAGCGCGTGAGTCAACCTAACAGAGTCTGTACACCTTGGAGAGGAGGACTGTAACCATTCTGTGCCGACAACCCAGTCTAATGATTCACACCTGCTTCCAACTGTCGCCCCCGAGTTTAACTCAAAATATAGGGGCTACGTGTGTACGTTATTTCGGGATTTCAACCAAAGCTGCTGTGAATAGTAGTGGTCTGATCTTAAGGTGGGAGTGTAGGGCTCGCGAGGAAAGGCCAATGTTTTTGAAGTTTCTTTATAGAAAACTTTTTTTTTGCAAAGAAAATAAAATATTGCTAGTAGAAACACAGAGTTTAATTTTCTTCACACTGTGATATCAACAGTTGTTGAATATCTGTCATGAGCATAGCGGCATTAGATAAAAAACTTTTTAAATGAAGAGAAAAAGTTGTCACTAAATTCCAGGACAGCCTTGACAGATATCTCAACAACTGTTGATATCACCATGTGAAGAAAATTAAAGCTCTTATGTTTCTACTGGAAAGTTATTTGATTTTTTAGGGAAAAAAAAATTGTTCTGATAAAAAAAACGCAAAAACACAGTAACTTTTTTCACATTTCCTCCATTCCCACCATTTGACAATAAGAATAACTAAGATTTTTGATTCTATAACCTTTTGGTAGGGAAATTTAACATATTTTGAGTTAGGGGTTATTTGTAAAAGTTATCAAGTAGCAATGTCTCAGCCTACACCGACCAGATAAGGAAGCCGGTGTCCACTTGACCTGGGTACTTATTAGTTGGGATTATCTTCCCCTTTGTCTCTGTCAGGCATATCGACTGCTGTTGTTTCTCTACAATCGGTACATTCAAAACAAAAAGTTAATAAAATAGACATTTCAAAATATTTTTGCAATGATAAAGTTGTATTGTACATAACATAAAATTAACGAGTAGAGTAGGTTAAAGAAACAAATTAATTCTAAATAATGACATTGTTTACTACAAAATGAGATAAAATCAAATTATTGGGGTGTAAAAAGAACGATATTTACAAATAATTAAACATGATGTAATTTTATCACTTTTAAACTACATTTGTATTAAAAATTATTTTCCTTCAACGTATTATACATATTTAATTGTGTATACCTATATGAATGAATGTCTAGTAATCTAAATTTCAGCTTCATACATTAATTTCTTTACCTTAACTTATAATTTAAATCATCAACCTTTTAATATATTGGATTTTGTATTAATAAAATATCAGATTTCGGTTGATTAAATAATTTAGGTGCTCAATTTATTTATACAAAATTAATTAATTTATCTAAGTTGAACCAATCTTATCAGTACAATGATTATAAAATATATTTATGATTATTTATTTGAATAATGTTATTTATCATATATTTAAATAGCTTAATATTAGAGGTTTGATATTGAAGATATCAAAGTGAATTTAACTTTTTAAAATGTATTTAAAACATTATATGAAAAACATAAAATAGCAATACTCTTATAACTCACGAGCTGTAGCCTAATGATTTGAAATCATTGAATAACTATTTAAAATTTATAATAAAATTGCATTGCACAATTTTAACAAGTGTATAATTACTATACACTGCCAAAATTATACAATTACAACTATTTCGAGTTCAGAGGATCATAATACGAAGACATCCATTAAAATCTCGAATTAGATTTTTTGACGAACACAATACTTCTCTTTACGAGCGGGTCGAGAGAAAGTAAAAATGCTAACGTGGTAAGGATGAGGAAGCCGTAATTTAGAAGAAAGTAACCGCATTGGCGTGGGAAGAAGGTGGAATAAAGTTTTTAGGAAAAAAAAACCACCTTCACTAAAACCTGTCGGAATTTGAACCCCAACCTCTTCATCAATGGCAAACCAGACTGAATAAGCTTGACATTTAGACCGCATGCCCACCAATGCGGGTCACGTCTTTTTACTCAAACGGACTATTCGCATATTTACAAAAATTGGATATAGATGAGGAAGGTGAAATTTAGAGGAAATGTACGCGCATTTGCACGGAGGGATAGTGGTAAATTATTTGGGGATGAACTACTTCCCGGTACACCCGGCTGGGATTCAAACCCTGTCTTCCACGTCACCGGGAAACAAGACTGTGAGCTTGATATTTAGTCCACTTGCCCACAGCTGCGGGTATCTTTTCAAAACTAACCCCAACAACCCCCCCCCCTTTTATGTTTGTTCGGTTTACCGGCACCCTTACCAGCCCCAGTGAAGAAGAGAAGAGGGGGAAGGGGTCAGTAACCCATTAATTTGGAAACTAAGTGGCTCGAGAGAGTCCCCCCAGAATAGACGGCAAGAGCGATACAGTTTTTTGATTGCGTGAGTTGCGTGAGTTTGTCTGGCAACGTGCGTCATAAGTCGCATCAAACAAGAATACGCATTCCGTTGGCACGGTGAGAGAGTTGGCCCGTACAGTCTGGTCATATACAGTGGACTAGGGTGTGTGTACAGTCTGGTTGTAGACAGTGAACTAGTGTACCTGTACAATTGGTCATATAAAGTGAAATAGGGTGTACGTACAGTCCTGGTTGTAGACAGTTGAACTAGTGTACCTGTACAATCTGGTCATATAAAGTGAAATAGGGTGTATGTACAGTCTGGTTGTAGACAGTGGACTAGTGTACCTGTACAATCTGGTCATATAAAGTGAAATAGGGTGTATGTACAGTCTGGTTGTAGACAGTGGACTAGGCCGGTCTGTACTCTCCTGTCATATACAATGAGCTAAGATTACATGTACAGTCTTGTAATATAAAGTAGACCACAGTGGCCTGTACAGTGCTATAATAAAATGTGAACTATTTATTTAGCACCGCGTCTTACTACCCGTTTGGGTTATACGCTTAAGTACTAATTACGCTAATGGATTAGGAATGGGGAAGGTTGAATTTGGAGGAAGTGTACCCGCATTTGCGTGGAGGGAGAGTGGAAAACCATTTAGGAAAAACCACCCCCAGTTCACCCGACCGAGATTCGAACCTCGATCTCCCCGTCCTCGGCAGTCGGGCTCAACACGACTAGCGCGTTAACCAACTACGCCACCGAGGCGGGTAAAATGTGAACTACAGTGGGCATCATATTTCGAGTGAATCCCGGATGAACGAGTTTAATTTTTTTTTTAAGTTCGAAACTATTACATCCCACGACCCACAACAAGCAAATTCCGGCACTGTTTGTCGTATTGGCTAGCACTACTAAAAGATAAAGAGTCCACTGGGTTTGTGTGGTTTTAAACAATTTCTATCCGGACAGATTTTTGCGTATTTCATTGTACTTTTACCCATGTCATCATTTCCTAGGAGTAGCCAACCAAAGCCACTGACAAGCTGCGCAGTGATATTAAAAACAACCTCTGAAAATTTCACTCCGGGAACCAAGAGTGGGTGATCCAAAAGTTCACGGCCAACCACTCTGCGTGCAGGTAAGTACTTAGGATACTTGAATACTTCAAGGACATGACCTTGTCAGAATAAACAAACCATTAATTCAAAACTCTCTATTGAGAAAGAAAGAATAGTGAGTTCTCATGATTTCATGACAACTTTACACAAATTGTTTGAGAAAAAAGAATTTAGCATATCAAGCAGCGACAAATTCAACAAAGCCATTTTGTGAAGCGGGTTGCATCTTAGCTTGCCGCGCACCTAAACAGTTCTAAAACACTACTATCACACTTAGACAAGAATGTAAAAATAGGAAGAGAGGGAGGGAAAATGAGAAGTTCATCCTGTGAGACCCTCTAGTCTACCTGGTGATAACACTTCCGCTCTTCCTCCGTCGAGTTTACACACTCACTATATTATTCGTGCCTTGAAAACATTTACTAGATTTTTAAAATTACTCTTTTCTTTGTTTCCTATTCTAAATAGAAATATGCTTCCACGGACTTTTTCATTCTACATCCTGACAGGAAGATTACTACAGGACATTTTTATGACCAAACCAAATAGCCTAATTTGTAGAGGATTTATAAAAAAAAAGTTTACAAAAAAAAACTGCTTCAAGATGGTAAAAATTATAATTTTGTGACACTGTAGGACTATTTTTAGAATTATTTAAGATTGTGTAGTATTTATTTCGACGTTATATCTTTAAAGCTCGCTGAATAAAACGAAAAATCCACTGACTCAAAAAATCCCATCTTGATTTGTCGGGCGTCACAGGTAGTCAACATACTTAAGGGTGTTACACGGGGGAGCACTGAAAGCGTTGCAGCTGTTTCGAAATTCTGGATTATTTACTAATTGGTTTGATATTTCTTAAAATGGTTTTCAACCAAATTTAGGCTTAAGTTTTGACCATTGAGTAAATATTTAAATTTAAAAAAAAGCCTGGTTTGCTTATATAAAACTTTAAAAAAAACAATTCCCGCATTTTCTTCAAATTTTCTGTTGTGACCCTATCAAAATATGACTGTATTTGATAGAGAATGGCTAGTTCTAGGTCTCTATCGTTTTACTTTAATCTAAGAGGTACAAATATTGGCGTAAAGCGTAGTTGAATTAAAAAAAAATTTAAACTTTATATTTAGATAGGAACCTGTTGATAGCTTTCACCTACAGTTTGGTGAAAACCATATTTTAAAATATTAAACAACTTCTTAAAAAATGCGGGATTTCCAAACGCATAAAATGCCCTCCCCATGTAACAGCCTTAAGGTGATGTAATTCCGTGCTACATAGCATATTCGAGCTGTGACCTGACCAGAGCAAAATACCAAATTAAAATGCAGTCAACTTTAGAGAATGAAGAGATGATAAACTAAATAAGGCTAAGTTATTCGAGAGAGTGAGAAACTAACTATACGCGTGAAATGAAAGTGGAGTAGAGCTTTGGTCTAAGATAGCACCTAATTATTAATAAAGCGAAGACAACGTTATATAATTTTGTTTCCAAGTTTACTTATTTAATATATGGTATTAAGAACTCGAAAGTTCATTACCTCACTCACAAAAGTACGCCACTTATCCCTATCTGGAACTAGTTATTTCCCGTCTAACTCACTACATCCTATCTTTCTCAGATTTATTCAAATTTTATCCTCCCATATGCGTCTAGGTTTTCCTGGTGGTATTTTCCCACTGGGTTTGCCAATAAATACCTTGAACCCGGTTCTAGATACTCCCATTCGCGCTGCATGACCTGCCCGCCGTAACCTGCGAGATTTTACTACCCTAACATTGTCTGGTGATGAGTACAGGGTATGCAGCTCATCATTATGTAGCCTCCTCCACTCCCCACTAAATTCATTCATTTTTGGACCAAGTTTATAAATTAAAAATATAGGGGTTATTTTCCCGGTGAACGCTATAGATTTAGTTTTAAATGTATTGATGGACATTTAATTTTCAATGGACCATTGTATTATACCATTTATGTTGATTTGTAAATTTAAACAATCAGCAAATAAATTGATGATTTTGAAAAGTTTGAGATCATAAACAAACAATAAATAGTTTGAAGATTGAAAGTACTTACCAATGTTGTCAATAAATACATTAAAAAGTAGAGGACCTAGATTAGACTTTTGAGATATACCACAAGAGGCTAAGAAGGAGTTGGAAGTCCTTGATTATATTTTGTTGGTAAAAGCTCTATTATGAAAATAATTTCTAAACCAATTTACATAACAAGTCAACAGGCCAAAATTATCAGTTTTGAGAGAATAATACTGTGCTAACTTAGATAAAATGCTTTACTTTGATCAAAATAAAATATTGCATCAATCTGATCTTGAGTAGAAACTTGAGGGGCAGCATGACTTAGAAATTACACTAAGTTAGTTACAGTAGATTTGTTGTTCACAAAACCAGAGACATTTATATTTCAAATGGTGAAATATGTGCCTATGTATTATTTTCTCAAATACTTTTGAGAAAGCATTTATTAGAGAACTAGGCCTATAGCCACAAATATTGGTTCTGGTCCCTTTTTTTATGTATGGGTACGACTATAGATTGTTTCCATGCTTCAGAGAACAATCCATTTGGTATGTTAAGATTAAAAATAAATGTATATGCGAACAAGGGATTGAAGATATTAGCACAACATCTAACATCTAGCATTCCATCCGCCACTTATTTTTTAATTGCAAGGAGACTTTCCTATTCATTTGCCATTAGAAGCGGATCAGTGATACTATTTCTATTAATTTCAAGATCATTTTGGAAATTTTACAAAAATTCTTTGGGGTTCCTCTTGAGACTGTTTTCGATTAGGCTCATCCAAATGTAATGAAAGTGACTATCACTAATATAATAGCTGGAGATTCAAGTTTCAATCAAATAAATAATATAAAATTCATTCCCACATAAATTGGTAAACAATTCTCTAGTCTTGTAAGTTCACGGACATTTTGGTAATATATTACAAGGTCACTTGTATCCACTTATGAACTTAGGGCTCACGGTTACCTTCAGCCTTCCATGGATGGTCGGGAATGGGGCACAAGAATTGATGCCCTGAGAGTTGATGACGATTGCTGGCGTTGCTTTCTTTGGGGTGGACTCCCAGGAAGGAGTCTGCCTAGGCCGTAATCTCCCGTTTATAGATGCGATGAGACAGTCAGAGGGCTAAATGTCTGAGCAATTAATTAAGGCGAAATCGTTATCTCCTACAGATATATGTAAAGAGGAATAGTAATTAAAGTTTGCATTAAATTTCGAACAGTGCAGGTATTTAAGTTTTAGTTCTTTTGACAATGTTTGAGGCAGAAATTTCCTGGGAGAATTAAGTGACAAACAGATTTTTTTAAAGATCATATTGGTAGTTAAATGATGATGATGATGATGATAATAATAATAGTAATAATATAAACCAACGTAATGAATTATTTCACTAGCTGAAGGAAAGGCTTAACCTTTCAATGCCTGCTTAGGGCCTACTTTGCTTTTTGAGGTAAGGATGAAATTGATGTATTAATAAAATAACACATTCTTAAGTTGACATCAGAGGGAATATAAGTTGGGGTCTGTATTTTTACAGATATTTATAGTTTTTGGCTAAGATAAAATATTGTTTCAGTAAATATGTTTAGTTTAATTATCTGCAAATACTTATGTCAACAGTTCTTGAATAGATGAGCATAATGGAATATAGGATGTTGTCTCTTCCTTTAAAAAGTTTCTCATCAAATGCCAACATGTCAATGACAGACAATAAATAACTGTTGATGTTATTTTGTGGGGAAAATTAAAATAAACTTATCTACTGGAGAAATATTTTAGCCAAAAAGATGTTTGTGATAAAAACTGAATTTTTTTTTACCTTAACCCCCGTACGTGAAAGTGTATATATATAAATTTTTTTTCTAGTTGTTCCTGTGAAAATTAGATGATATTTTACCTTCCCAGATAAATGCCAGTGAAGCTCCTCTGACGTCTCAAAAACATCATTCCTCTCTTACAAGGTGCCGATACGTCCCCCTTGGGCCGTATTTATCACCCGTCTTGATTGTTCCGTGCCAAAGAACAATTATTATTAAACTTACTTGAAAGTTGAGGCTAATCTTATCATTAGATCTATTACTTCTTAGCGCCAACTTTGGAATCACGCGGCCTGTAAACTTGTTCAGTTCAGTTCGGAACAGCCTACCTAATTTGATCTGTGATAATCCAGCACGGTTTGAAAGGAAATTGGAAGACGCATTTGAACCAGGGCACCAGTGACGTGTTGTAAAGTGTTTCCAGGGCAACCATTGTTTGAACTGTACGCGTGAATTGCTCTTATCACTCGGGTAAACTTTAATTGACAGTGTAAACCACTTCGTTGGTCAAATGGTTCTAAGGCGTCACTCTCACAATATACTGGATTGTCAGTGACGGGGAGGTTAGGGTTCGAATCCCAGTCGGGTGTACTGAGTAGGGTGGTGATAGCCCCCTTTTCTCAGCTCTGTACCTCTTTTTAATTTAACACGCACCCCTTTTACTTAGTTATGTTCCCCTTTTTGTCGTTACCTGACCATTTTGCTCAATTTTTTTTACCCCTTTCTAAGTGAACACGCACCCTTTTCTTTCAATTATGTTCCCATTTTGGTGGGAACGTACCCTCTTGTACTCTTCCCTCCTGGGAGGAACATGTAAAAAAGTTCAAAAAATAAGAGTAAAAAAACAACACAAAATGTATAAAAAGGGGATAGGATAAGGGGTAAGAGGTGGGTGCGTTATACCTAACGGTGAAAGTTATACTAAACTATTTTCACCTGAGGGGGGGGGGGGGGGAGATGATGTCAGTGGAGAAAACCCAAGTTTGCACGATAACTAACGGTGAAAGAGAAAAATAAAATATATGGGGGTCTAAAAAGTGAAAGGGTAGGTGGTCAGAAATGGGAGTCAATGACCTTACAAGCTAAGGTATTTTCAGTAAGGTGACACCGAGGCATGATGTGGGACTTGAGGTATTTCGCTGTGATACAGATACTAATTCAAGTATCGATATTTCTCCCCATATCTATCCAAGGACACCCGTACGTCTCCTAGAAAACTCGGAGAGTCGATGTAATTGGTTCGCAGTCTAAAAGTAATTTACCGATCCTACGGTCCTACGTCGTCAAGCGGTGGTTGGCAGAACACGAGGGGAGGACCCCAATTTCTTGGCACTGCTACCTCTCTCTCTCTCGCTCTATGAATTGTTCCTTGAACCGAGCAGTTCCAAGCCGGTTCCCAGACTAACATGTTTTCGTTTTCCTTTTTTTTTTACGGATGGTATTTAACGCCTACTCCCTTTTAGATGCAGGTTCGGGTCATTTCATTGACTACGACCTCACGTGATAAAAATATGAACATCTCAATACGAAGACATGTATATTCCGTTCCCCCGACTTTGACCTTGACTTATATACTTATGCCTTTACTTATAAGCGACGTCATAGTGTAACTTTGCACGGTAAGCTTGTCACACTTCGTTTATCCTGGAAGGAAAGTTTTACCTTGACTTATTACACTATGGCTCTTACATATAAGAAAAACTAAAGTATAACTTTTCAAGGTAAGTTACTACAGTTAGCTTATCCTGAAAATAAACACTCTTACTTTGATTCAATGCAGAAGAGGACGGTTAGAATAAGCACATACAAGGCCTGTCATCCGATATCTCAGCTCGTTGTCAGTGAATCTGCCTACCAAACTGAGTATCTCAGGTTCGATTCCCAACAAGACCGAATATTTATAATTTGGAAGTTGAGGTTTTCATAGTGATTATCGAATGAGGAAATTCTAGTTTCACCCATGCTATATTTTGTTCACCATAGCCGGCAATAGAATCCGGGACTCTTGGTTCGATGGGCTGATGCGCTACCGTCTAAACTAAGGAGTGTGACAGAAAAAGAGAGTTTAATTTAACAAACTATTACATTTGTTGCATTGCAAAGAGAAAGTTCAAGTTGAGAAATAGCAGAGTAGCTCTTTGTTCCGTATTAAATTGATTGGCTGTTGTTAAAAGAGGATATAAATGGAAGATAATGGCTTTTTTTTCTGTGTTTTGTGTCTTACTACCGTCCGGGATATCCACATATTTACACTAATGGGCAGGGATTATAGATAGACTTTAGAGCCATTCTCACGCCACGAATAAACACTTACTCAGTGTGTACAGCTCGAAACCAAACGATCTTAAGGCACGTCTTACCGCCACGAATAACACTTAGATTAGTTGAAAACAGCTCAACCAGACGTCTTAAGAGCCCTTCTACCTCACGGATACATTGTGACACTGTGGTGCAGTTTTATGGATTTTTCTTGTAAAAACCTGGAATTGAAACCAGTGAAACAGTATCATTATGTATTAAAAAATACAACAAACCTGAGATATATTTGATTGCAAATTTAAAAAAACTATTAAACTTAATACAATTTTGCTAAGATCAGATTTTTTTGTAGGAAATGTGGTTCTGAAAGGCCGTTTTCCCTGTCAGAACTTGACTAGATAGCAGTATTTTGGTAGGAAAAAAAACCTTTCAGACGTTCCTTCCTACCATGCATATATTGACCCATAATGCTTTGGAACACAAACTTATCAACTCTATTAATACAATTTTATTTTCTAGTGGATAAACAGTTATTTCAGATCTGTCATGATGGATCTTTTCTTATTATTGTGTTGTGTAGGGAACCAGATCAACAGAAAACGAGAAGGGCGTCATTTCTATTCAACGAAAGATTTCAAATTATTTCCCAACACTAGACGCAGGTGTTTTGCCCGTATCTCGCTTTCTAAGCGCATGCGCCCTGGTTGAATCTGTTGGTTTTGAAAATTAGATTGATTTTTCCAAGCAGATTTTTATGGAGAAGCGCGGACAAAGTTGAGATGGTTTCTTTTCGTGCGGAGCAAACTACGCGACTCACGCTGATTTCTGTTCTTGTTTTACAGCGAACTTGTGATTTAATCCACAGTCTAAGAGAAAACGCCCAGTGTTTTCCAAGAATTGTTTACTTCATTTTTTTCTTAGCACCGCGTCTTACTACTTGTTCGGGTTATACGCTTATGTACTAATTACGCTAATGGTTTTGGGGATTAGGATAGTTATATTTAGGACAAGTGTATCCACATTTTATGTGAAGTGAGAGTGGAAAACAACTTTGTAGAAACAACCCTCAGTACACCCGACCGAATAGACCTTCGATCTCGCATTTAGGCAGTCTAGTACTAACACGAGGGTAGCGCGTTAGACTACGCGGCCACCGAAGCGGGTTGTCTCATATTACGCCCACTAGATCAGGGATGACAAATCTATGGCACAAGACATGGCTTAGGTGGCACACCTACATAAAAAAAACTTAAATAAAACTTTTCCAACGTGGTATAATTTTTTTTAAGTCGATAATATTAAGAAAGCCATGTCATCCAATATCATGTCACAATGAACTTAATTGAAACAATGACTAGAAATCGTATTGGCTCGTGATTAAGGTCAGTCGACAATAAGAATTACAAGATTTTTTGAGTCTATAATATTTTGGCAGGGAATTTAGCACAAGTAGATGTAAAAGTGGTTAGGTAAGGAAGCCGGCGTCCGCTTTACCTGGGTGGTCATTAGCTGGATTATCTGATCCTCTACCATTGGCCTGGCATATTATGTTCTGCTGCGAGATGTTTGTCTCTACAATCGGTACAGTCAAACAAAAACAAGACATTTCAAATTAATATTAGTAATGATCAATTCGGACACATTAATCAAATTAACGAGTTGAGCTAGGCTAAAAAGAAAATTAATTATAAATAATGACATTGTATACTACAAAATGAGATGAAAACAAATTATTAGTGTATAAAAAGAACAGTAAGTTATATAATTAAAAATTATGTAATGTTACCACTTTTGAACTGCTTATACATTAAACAATGTTTTCTTTGACACATTATAAATATTTAATTGTGTTCACTTATATGATGTTTAATTATTCTGGATTTCAGCCCCATTCATTATTAATTATTTCTTAACCAATGGCACGTGAAAAGCATAAAATAGAAATAATTGATCACTATTTATAACTTATATACGCTTGTTAAAACTATGCAGTAAAATTTTAACTGTCCAATGACTTCAAGTGCATCTAGTGTGATGTTGAAGACAAGTTTGAACCGAACATAAATATCTTGACCAGCAAAATACAACATGTTTCAAACTAATACAGAAAAGATCATGTAAGTTTTTTTACTGTCTATTGACCTTGTAAAAGTATTGTGATCGTAAAAAAAAAATCGAGCTCGAACTCGAGATTTTAAGTTATATCGACGTTTCATGCATGACCTCCTGAAACCAAAAATGTGGTTTTCACAATGCCGTCGTATATCCGTCTGTCTGTACCTCGGGAAGCCAAAACTATTCTACCAAATTTGGAAACTCGGTATCTGGGATTTTAATAAGTTTCCCCCGAGGGATTTTTGGAATTTGATATTCAACCATAAATTTAAAGGTAGTTTACTGAAGGGTGAAAAGATAAAAAAATCGATTTTCTCAAAATTCCCTGTAACGATTTTGATTACATTTTATATCTAGATGGAAATTCCCATTTTCTCATGAAAATATCTTTGAGGGTACTTTACATTGGGAAAATGTAATTTCATCATTTCTCCGAAACTATTTGAGATACAAAATAACTTATCAATGTAAAGTTGTAGTACTTTTAAAGATAAACATATTTTATTTGAAATATATTTTTATGAAACCAATAATTTGTTAGATACAAGCAAATATATATACTTTTTAATTCAGCTCTTTGAAAATGAATTTGTTTCGTATGGTGTACAAAGATATTTTTCTTTTTCAATTTTTCTTTAACAGTGTTCCTAGCTCTCACTGCCATAGAGTAAGTATAATTAACAGTGTATATTATTTAATCTATGATCTTTGGTGTAGTGTTTATACAACAATGTGTAGACCTATTATTTTGTTTCACAAATCTTACGAGTTTTTAGTAAATGTCTATTTTAAGATAAAAACGAGAGAAAGTCTGTGCGGTCCACCGTACCATTTATCTATTTTAGCATCAATTTATTGTATTTTTTTCAATGACTGCGCTATTTTCAATGTTTTTAACTTTAAGTAATTGAAATTATTACTGACCAAGACACTCACTCTTTATTTTACTTTCTCTCAAGCCCTCGAAGAGGAAGTATTGTGATTGCAAAAAAAAAAAATCAAACTCGAGATTTTGATGAATGTTGATGTTGCTGTCTGTCGTTCTATCTGTATCTTCGACTAGAGCCTTAATCATTTTACCGTTCGGTCTAAAAATTGGTATCTAGTTTTTTTTCATAAGATCCCCCCCGAGGAGTTTTTGGAATTAGATATCAAACGCTTTAAAAAAATAAGGGTTGTTTACTGTAGGTCAAAAAGCAATAAAATCGATTTTATCAAAATCTTCTTTTAATGATGTCTATTAAATTTGGTATCCATGCATTGTTTAAAATTATAAATAAAATAACAACTCTGATTTTCCCATGAAAATGACTTTATGGGTACTTTAAATACGCAAACATTTTCAATTTTGATCTATCATATATCCACAGCTATTTGATATGCGAAATAAATTATCATTGTAAAGTTGTAATACTATTTGGATTAAAAATATTTAATCTGAAATAAATTTTTATAAAATCAATATTTTCAAAGCTATAAGCAAACATAATTATTTTTCATGGAATACTTAAAAATATGTAATTGATTGTGGACAGAAATTCTCCTCTTTTCTCATTGTTTCTGTAATATTGTATATTCTAAGGCTACATTTATTGCTCCTTGGTAGTGTGTTTCTGCAACATTGTATATTATTTCGTTTAACAAATTTTGCGGTGCACCGTAACTTTTATTTTTAAAATTTAGTGTCGTCTTCCCCCCTTCTGTGGGCCAGGTCTGTCAGGATAGCTTGCGGGGAAGGGTATGGTCGGTTGAAAGGTTCGAAATGGTACTGGAGGTTTCGTATCTTGGTTTAATAGTAGCATTTAGCACTAAGAGATAATACAAAATGTGATGTTAAAGGTGCTATAAAATAAATATAAGAACTTGGACGTTTGCACTTGTGGAAGAACCGGCTTAGTCGTGAATATTTAAACTGTTGGAACGTCTGACGCGGCTCGTGACCCTCTACAGACTCGAACTCGGTACCCTGAGCACGGCTGTTGCCCGCTAGCGCAAGTAGCCTACCACTGATGACCCAAAGTTATAATCTGCTGTGGCCCGGCGACGGACAGAGTAACTGCCTTCGAAACGGATGACATTGTGTAAGCCGCGATAACAATAAAACAAAGACTTTGATAGCCTGATCTGGCCTCGTTACTTCACAATTATAAAAAGTTTGTTATGAGTAGTCAGTATTCAGCTTCAATGTTTTCAAATTCATTACATAAAGTTCGCTTAGCCAGTGTTTTCAATCACGTAGGTCCATAAAAGTTATGCAAATCATAATAAACATCCTAATCTAGCAGAGGACTGTGACAGAAGGAGTTTTTGAAATATCTACAATTTGATTTGAGTTATTCAAAATATTCCACAAGTTTTTATTTATAAATAAATAAAAGTAAATAATAGTTGGCACACTAGACTAGTTCAAAATTAATATGGTCCTCAAGTGGCACACTATACTAGTTCAAAATTCAGATGGTCCTCAAGTGGCACGCTAGACTAGTTCAAAATTCAGATGGTCTTCAAGTGGCACACTATACTAGTTCAAAATTCAGATGGTCTTCAAGTGACACACTAGACTAGTTCGAAATTAATATGGTCCTCAAGTGGCACACTATACTAGTTCAAAATTCAGCTGGTCCTCAAATGGCACACTATACTAGTTCAAAATTCAGATGGTCCTCAAGTGGTACACTAGACTAGCTCAAAATTAATATGGTCCTCAAGTGGCATACTAGACTAGTTCAAAATTCAGATGGTCTTCAAGTGGCACACTAGACTAGTTCAAAATTCAGATGCTCTTCAAGTGGCACACTAGACTAGTTCAGAATTCAGTTGGTCCTCAAGTGGCACACTAGACTAGTTCAAAATTCAGATGATCCTCAAGTGGCACACTAGACTAGTTCAAAATTCAGATGGTCCTCAAGTGGCACACTGGTCGGAGAAGTTTCACCCTTCCTGAACTATCCCCTCTCAAGAGCCTATACTCCCAGACCTGTACTCAGAATCCTATCCCAAGACATGTCAGTCCGGGGGGAAATCATGGATATACCGACCACAACTCTTCTGCGTCACGTGTTGGCCGTGTAACCCTTCCTCACGCGACATTCAATGTGTCGTCGTGAGAACGAGGAGTGGGGCCACATGGCCTACACATATACACACACTTCACTCGGGAAATAATTAGATTACATTGACGACAACAATTATAGGGCCACTGGTTCGATGCTGGTTGGTACGCAAGCAAATTTTTTTACGTCACCATTAAACTGTATAATATATCTCCAGGAAGTTAAAAGATTGTAAATATATCACCAAAAAAGTAAATTATCGCAATTGTGTCCACAGAAGGATAAAATATTATACAATATATCCTTAGATATGTAAAGAAATGTAAATATATCCACAGGAAGTGAGAGGATTGCAAATATATCAGCAGAGATGTAAAGGATTGTACAATAATCCGAGGAAGGTAAAGGATTGTACAATATATCCCAATAAGGTGAAAGATTGTACTATATCCCCAGTAAAATAAAGTATTGTACAATTTATACCCAGTAAGATGAAGGATTGTACTATATCCCAAGTAAGATGAAGGACTGAACAATTTATACCCGGTAAGATGAAGGATTGTACTATATCCCAAGTAAGATGAAGGACTGAACAATTTATACCCGGTAAGATGAAGGATTGTACTATATCCCAAGTAAGAAGAAGGATTGAACAATTTATACCCAGTAAGATGAAGGATGTACTATATCCCAAGTAAGATGAAGGACTGAACAATTTATACCCGGTAAGATGAAGGATTGTACTATATCCCAAGTAAGATGAAGGACTGAACAATTTATACCCGGTAAGATGAAGGATTGTACTATATCCCAAGTAAGAAGAAGGATTGAACAATTTATACCCGGTAAGATGAAGGATTGTACTATACCCAAGTAAGATGAAGGATTGAACAATTTATACCCGTAAGATGAAGGATTGTACTATATCCCAGTAAGATGAAGGATTGAACAATTTATACCCGGTAAGATGAAGGATTGTACTATATCCCAAGTAAGATGAAGGATTGAACAATTTATACCCGGTAAGATGAAGGATTGTACATATTCCAAGTAAGATGAAGGACTGAACAATTTATACCCGGTAAGATGAAGGATTGTACTATATCTCAAGTAAGATGAAGGATTGAACAATTTATACCCAAGATTGCACAAGCTATACTCACTAAAGGAAGAAGTCTCGCCATGTTCCAGCGGTTTGGTAGACCAGACGGACCAGAATGCTTGCAATTATTCACGCACTGATCGTGGCGTCAAAGTGTTGACTGCCTGCCACTTGTACCTCGTGGTCATCAGTCCGTGTATTTTTTTTTACAAACAAACGTTTTATAGCACGTCTCGAGTCACGGAGGTTTACCTCTGGTAATAAAAAATCAGCTCGTTGTTGGGTGGGTGTACTAAAGCACTTCCCTCCTCCCCCCCCCACACGAATTGTTTCTCACTCTACCTCCACGCAAGTGCGAGTGCATATTCTATACATGATGACCCTCCTCATCCCAAGTGCTATAGTGAAAATATGTGGATAGCCCGAACTGTTAGTGAGACATGGAGCACAGAAAATAAAATTTATATAAATATTTAATTTTTGCAATGCGAACCGTTTTACTAACCGTTCAGACTATCCTCATTTAGGTGGGTGTATAAGGGACGCGATGAAAGGCCAGTGTTTTTGCAGTTTATATATATATATATATATATATATATATATATATATTTAAAAATATATATATATTTAAAAAATAAATATATATATATATTTAAAAAATAAATATATATATATATTTAAAAAAATATTTTTATATATATATATATTTAAAAAAATATTTTTATATATATATATATATATTTAAAAAATATTGTTTCAGTACAAACATAGAGTTAAATTTTATTCACATGGTGATATCAACAATTGTTGAATATCTGTCATGAGCATAGCGGCATTAGACGAGAAACTTTTTAAATGAAGAGAAAAAGTTGTCATTAAATTCCAGGACACCCTTGATAAATATTTAACAACCGTTTAAATCTCCATTGTGAAGAAAATCAACCTCTATGTTTCTACTGAAAAGTTATTGAGTTTATTTTGACCCTTTAAACAACATTTAACATTTAAAGAAGGGGAACAAACTCACTCTTACAATAACGAATTTTCAAACTTGTTGGGAATCGATCGAGAGACACTGAAATCAAAAGAAAGCCCGAGTTAAAGTGCTGGACTATATAATTACTGTCCTGATATTTCATTCGGAGGAAAAACGTCTGCTCGAAGGTCAACATCCACAACCAATATTTATATAGCTTCACTTATATGTTTATTTCTTTTACGAAAATACCGGTAACCTTTGTTTCGTATGGGCTTCCAGGAATCACTATTGAAGATTATGTAAACGCAAATAAAACACGCTTACCCAACAAAATCCTTTACTGCTTGCGTCCGCGATGATTTATTTTTGTTAAGATGAATACTGTTTAATATTCGACAGTAAAAATGTACAAATTCGTCATCACGATATTATATTTATCACTTTAAAAACATGTACAGTTTGATTTTCACAAAGAGCCAGTTTTTAAAAAACTGGAAACTCATGTTGCCACGATGGCGGGGAAAAAATATTGCAAATTTATTTATATTTTTAGTCCATTTAATTAATATTATAAAGAGAAATTACACAGTGATCCGTAAGGAAGTATTTTTAGAAGCTTTTGATAGCTTTTTAACTAACAGATCAAATAAGACATGTATACATTTCCAAATTTTAGTTAATTTAAATAAATGTTTAGGGTCAAAAGTGGGCTTTCAATAAAAAAAAATTAGGTTTAAGTCTATGTTTAATTTGTTTTTATAAATTATTTTAATTGATTCATTCATGGAAGAGGCTATGGTATTTTTAATGTATTCATGTGCATGCACCACGTCTTCTTACCATAATATTGTCAAAATCAGTGGTCTTGGGGTAAAGTGCTCGCCTCAGGACCCGATATTTGAGCTTTCAAATCTATCCGGGGTCGGCGGAATTTTCTTGAGTGATGAAAAATCCGTTGCACAACTTCCTTCGGAGGGGAAGCAAAGCCGTTGGTCTTGTGTTGATTGTGGCGTGTAAAATAACCCTGGAAGGTATGTAAAAATACCTCTCCCAGCAAAATTGGTAGACCCTTTCTCTCTCGCTCATAGAAATTCTCGTGTGCTGATATACTTATTCGGTTCAGAAAGTGCACGTTTAATACCTCAAATAAATGAAAATATTACCCATATTGGCTATCCGCACACTTAACTTAATGGGGTGAGAATGAGGAAGGATCTTTTTTGTAAATGTTTCTGCATTTATGTAAAGAAAGAGGGGGAAACCATTTAGGGAAGTTCAACCAACATGTTATTCGAATCACGGCCTCCCCGTTACTGACATTCGATTCTATTGCGTGCGTGACGCCTTTTTTTCTCTCAACTTTTTATATGGAATCAAATTATGTTTTTTTTTAAGTAAAAATGTTGAATTTTTTTTATTTGTAATTACAATTAGATTTTCATTGGAAGAACCTTGTCTGATCGTTAAAAAAGTTACTAGATCTATTTTCAAGTGTTTATACAAGTCATGTGATCTAATGCGTCACTCTCGGAATAGACTGGACTGCCGATGATGGGGAGATAGGGGTTTGAGTCCCAGTAGGGTCTACTGAGGGTGGTTTATCTACTCTTCATCCATGCAAATGCGGATACACTTATTCTAAAGTTAAGCCTTCCTCATCCCTAATAATATCAACATAATTAGGTAGCGTACAGCCCAAACGGGTAATAAGACGTAGTGCAAAAAAAAAACCACAAAAAATACCAGTATTAACAAAGATAATGTTATTGTTTGCCGCAAGTATTTATGTTTGTATTTTCTAAAAGGTCCTTTAAATGAAAATTTGACTGTATCAACTGTGTACTTGTGGATTGTGGCCATGGCCTGTAAAAGACCGTTCTTGTATATTTTTCTTCCACTACTTGTATATTTGTCCAAGAAAGTGAAGATCATTTCCCAGATTTATCTCGTTAGATCAAGGTCAGGAATCTGTTGAAGGGGCAATGTCCCGCCACGTTCGAGGATTTAATATATACTAAGTCTGTGCGAGCTTTTTAAATTTCTAATTCTAGTAGTGGAAGATTCGGGTTCGATTTGAAATTTCAAATCTGAATAAATCTTAGAGTCGGATTTGATGGGCTTAGCTCAAAATTCGAATATATTCATATTTAGTCAACAAATGTGTATAATCAGGGGCAGTAGCGTACCAACAGGGGGAGTGAGGGGGCTCGAGCCCCCTATCGTATTTTGGGGGTGTCCCAAGATCTACGCAGATCCGAAGAGAAAATAAAATGGGGGTAAAGGGGGTTATGACCAGTTAAACATTGTGGGCAAAGAAAATGTCAAGTGTCCCACATCCTTGTGTTAGTCCTCCCTAGTAGTCCTAATTGATGTTCTTGCAGTTTAGGAAGTGTCCTAAGTCCTGAAGACTGCGGCAGGTTCCAAATCTCTCAGTTTCCCATGTGGTTCCATCGAAGAGTTGCACAGTGGCTAAACATCTACTATAAATAATCGGCGATTTTTGTGACAGTAGGTCTTTGTGACAGTTCAGACAACTTTAATTTAGGCCTACTTATTTATTATTTTGTTAGATTATCACGTTTATAATAGTAAAAATATAAATTATTAATTTAACAAATACCAATAAAAACCTTCCAAAAAAAGCTTATAGGTGTATATAATGATAAAAAAAATTGCCTTCAACGCTCGGGGGGCGGGGGGGGGATCTACCCTCAAACCCCTCTCAAGCCTCCCTACTTCGCAATCCCGCGTACGCTACTGAATCAGACCAGAAACCAGTTGCATGATAGAGTGAAGAGAGAAATTAACTTGTGTTCCAGGTTGTCAAATAATCACACGAGAAACAATAATTGTTTGTGAAAGTGAATATCTTGTACTACGACTAAAAAAATTAATGGGATCTTTATTTGATTTTTCACTTTTTTGAGATAAGTATTATTTATTATGTTATTTTTTTAAATAAACCTAAAATGTGTCTAAAATATTTATCAACTTTTTTCTTAAATATTTTATTATTGGGTTGTATTAAGAAACTAAACATAGTAAAATATTCAACACAAATTCGATATGAAACATTATCATTGTAAGCCTAAAACAAATTAATCGAGTCAGATCTGAACCTATTTTTTAAATAAAAAGATTTGATCCAATTCTTTTTAATGCGTGGGATTCGATTAATATTCGATTTGATCACTCATACTCACTATCACCCTCATAATCACTATCACCCTCATACTCACTATCACCCTCATACTCACTATCACCATCCTGACCGATCCTGGGGGCAACCATCACGTATAATTTTTTTATACATGGGAATTAAATTATCACCTACCTTGGTGATCGAATGGTCTAAAGGCGTCGCTTTTGAAATAGACTGTACTGCTGATGGTGTGAAGATCGATATTCGAATCTCGGTCGGGTGTAATGAGGTTGGTTCTTCTTAAATTGTTTACCCCCTTCCATGCTCCATGCAAATGCGGGTATACTTCCTATAATTCAACATTCACCATCACTTACGCACTATTGTAATTAGTCCATATGCGCATAGCCCAAACTAGTGAAACGTGGTGCTAAAAAATAAGTAAATAAATAATAATGTCGACCTGTATTTTATCTTTATAGGCGGAACACGTTCCAACGAAATGGTTTTAGTTTCGCGGCAAATCTTCTACTGTGAATCTCTTTCTTTCTTGATAATAAATTGTCTTGGTTTTGCTCGTTGCCTGTTTACGTGTTTAGTTCTATCCAAGGGTTGGTTGGTCCAGGGCTTTTTGTCGGGGGTGAGAGGGGTGGAACTGATTTTCATAAATTATATTGTTACATTCATCCTCAATGTCTAGGCTAGTATCATATTAAAGTATTATAAAATTCCCTACAACCACAATTATGTTTTTTTTTAATAATCTTTAGCTTACTGTACATAAATATGAAACTAACGTTTAAAATTTTCCTTGTTCATCTTTTGTTGGGTGACTTCACCCCCCCACCCCCTTCCACCTCCCAACCATCGTAGGTAGAGCCCCTCCTGCCCCCTGAAAATAAATGTTTGTATATGGACTGACTTTACCATCTGACAACTTATCTCAGTAGGTAGCGTGTCTAACTATTGAGCTAAGGGTCCCGTGTTCGAGTCCCGGAATGGCCGAAAAATGTATTTTGGGTTATTGGTTTACGTTGGTAAATTGACGGCCGTGGGACTGAATGTTGTGCCTGACTAGTCTTAAGATAGATTATAAGGCATTTGAAGCTAGGACAGGACTAGCAATCCGGTAGTGGAAAATATATGGCTTGAATCAAGAACTGACCAAGGGCATAGACTGGAAACAGTAATGGATTTAAAAAAATACTCACTTCAGTACATTATGTTTTACAAGAATAGCCCTACTATTACAAAGTATTCCAGACCAATTAACAGATAAATCAATTATTATTTAATTAACGACCTGTTTGAGCTATACACATATATGTACTAGCTACGCTAATAGAGGGATGAAGAAGGTTGGATTTTAGAGGATGTGTACCCACATTTGCATGGACGAAGAGTGAAAAATCATTTAGAGGAAACACCCTCAGTTCACGCTATCGGGATTCGAACACTGATCCCCTCCCCCTCCCCCCGTCATCGGCAGTTCAGTCTATTACGAAAGAGTGACGCCTTTAGACCGGAGGTCGGCAACCGGTCGATCTCGCGGCTATTTCCAGTCAATCGCGTAAGAAAACTACATATTTAAAAAAAAAAGTCAATCTTTGAGTCTTCTAAACTATAAAATATATCCAGTATTTTAAAATAATATTTTACTGCTAGCAAAATAATCTTGATTGGTAATAATCGACGATATAATAGGAAAATTAAATAGTTTAATATAAGAATGTATATTTTATTTTTTATGTTTCTAGAAAGGCGGTACGTAAAGTGGATAGATGATTGATGGTCTCGGGACCTTTGGTAAGTTTTTAAGTCGATCGGGGCAAAAAAAAAAAAAAAAGTGGCTGGACCCAGGTTTAGAATTTAGATCATTAGACCATTGAAGTAAGTCAGAAAGTATAATTTACCTGTCAATTTATTATTGTTAATTTTTTCTCATCATTATTATTATTATTAAATATAGCAGCACCATTTTAAAATTGAATATTAGAATACTTCGAAAATATTTATTTTGGAAAACTTAAGTTTGATTATATAGATATATCGTATTTCATTCCTCATCTGCATATAATATCGCACTCCACCCTCCACCCCTATCACCCCTCCAATAAACGGTATTTCTTTCTTCTTCCCTTCCTCCCCCTCCACCGACGATTATTCTTTGTATCCCCTGTTCTTACCGCCAGCCCCCGTGGTTTATCGTGGCGCAGTGCGGGAGTGCAGCGCGGCACTGCGGTGGAACACGACACTAAAGGGTTTCTGTGACGTCACACGCGCCCATGCTGCGCCACTCCGCATCCACTCTGCTCTGGGCCGAGTTACCACCACCACATCGACCCCTTTTTTTTCCGCAACCCGGTCAGGAACCTTCCATTACCGTCCGGAGAGGGTTGTATTGGTAGAGTTCGTCGTCTCTAGATGGACGAGGGGAAGGGGGGTTAGGGGTAGGAGGTGAAGCGTACTCATCATCATCATCATCATGGTGACCTGGTGGTCTAGGGGTAAGGTGTCAGACTCCTGTGCTGAGGGTCCGGGGTTCAATCCTCGGTCCCGGCACAGATTTATCTGATTGCCAAACCCTTCCTTCACCTCTGACAATACGTGTATTAATCACAACTTGTGAATGTGAGGAATGCCAGGCCTCCACCGTGGTTCGGATTCCACGTTAAACTGTAGGTCCTCCATTTCATCTCACAATCACCCTACCATTACACATTAGCGTAAGTGCGTATAACCCGAACGGGTAGTAAGACGCGGTGCTAATAATAATAATAATAATCATCATCATCATCATTATTATTATTATTATAGGCAAGGGCGTAGAAAACTAATTTCTCTAATGGGGGTGGGGGGGGGGAGACCCCCATCATAAAAGTTTCCAAACCTTCAGCCGGCCGAAAGTGTTTATACGTACCCTCCAGGAGGGGCGTTTATCCGTTTGTCCGGACCCCGACTGACTCCAACTTTCCTACGCCCTTGATTATAGGTGTGTGAAGGGGCGATCTTAGCATCAGCAAACCATTTTAAATATCACAATAAACTTGAATCGGGGAACGCGCGGTCTAAGACGTCACTCTCGCAATAGACCAGACTGTCGATGACGGATAGATCCGCAGGATTTGAATACCTATCGTTTGTACTAAGGGTGGTTTTTACTTAAATGGTTTTTCACTCTCCCTCCATGCAAATACGGATACATTTAAAAAAAAACAATCTTACTCATGCCTAGCACGTTAGACAAGTTGTGCATACAAGAGTTTAACCCAATTGGACGTTGTGCTAAAAAAAAAAGAAAAAAAAAGTTTTTTCTCACTCCTGACCCATAGAAAACTTGAAGCAGGTACTAAAAAGTAGTCATCTCCAGAAAAAGTTAATTTGCTATTTAAAAAAACACGTAGATACATTGTTCTTTGCAGCGAAAAAAAAAAGTGTCTTTGTTAAAACGCTTCCTTACAGTAATTTTATAGTTATATTCACGCTAACATTATACTTTCTAAGTAAAGTAAGGAAGCTATTTCACTTGCTAAAAGAAAATTTAAAACTTAACCAAACTCATTTTAAAAAAATGGACTGCGTGGAATGTTCTCGTGAATGGACTGATCACACTTGTTGCGTTCTATTTTTAAAATTCCCAAGCTTATTTATTTCGTGGCGGGGGAATAAATTTGGCCTAAAGTATTTTCTGAGCTCACGAAGCAAGAAGAGCGAAAATAAAATACTTTGTCGCCACAAGCGGGGAAGAATCTAAAATTAATTACAAGACTTTTTTTTTTCGTAAAAACTTATATCCTTTCGTGTATATAATTTGGTAAGCGTTGTCGTCATTTTTGGTGTAATTAACAATGTGGCCGGTAGAGTTTCAAAAGTTTGTGGATTATAAGACTTTGTTTTTACTTTTAGTTTTAATATCTCTTATAGAAATTATAGAAATATTAACTTAAAATAGATCATGGCGACATTCAAGAAGTTTTACTATAGTTGGTTCGCGGTGACTTGGGCCATTTTCTGACCGTTGAAAAGCATCTGACAAATAGCGATTCAAAAACATGTCGTATAACTTTGACAATTGATTTAAAATTACTTTAATTGCCAAAGTGTGAAACTGTTACGGTAGGGTGAATATGTACAGTACAATTTTCAAAAGAATGCTCTTATCCGGCAGATAAAAAAGTCACTAGATCTAATTTCATACGTCATGTCATATAATCTGCAGCTGTCACCTTTGATATATGTACCGCGTCCTAATAACCGTTCGGGCTATACGCCTATGTACTAATTATGCTAATGTGTCAAGGATGAGTAAGGTTGAATTTTAAAAAGTGTACCCACATTTGCGCGGAGGAAAGATGGGAAAATCATTTAGGAAAAAATCCTTCAATACCCCACACCTGGATTCGAACACCAATCTCCTCGTCATCGGAGACCAGTTAACTGCCAGAGTAGCACCTTAAACCATTCGGACACCGAAGTGCGTATTTATAAATTAATATTAGCTATAATAGGATGTAAAAACCACATCGATATGAAAAACCTTTTGCACCCGGTAAAGTACTCAAATCTTTAGCACCAGATTCGGTGGACGCATGGTCTAACGCGCTACTCTCGTAGTAGACTAGACTGCCGATGACGGGGAGATCGAGGCTCAATTTCGGTAGGTTGTAAATTTTAAAACTGATTTCACACTCTCCCTTCACGCAAATGGGGTTTACCTTCCTAATCCCTAAAACCATTAGCGTAATTAGTACATAAGTGTTAAACTGGAAACGGGTAGTAAGAAGCAATTCTAAAAAAATGCCCTTGTAGAAAGCAACCCAGTTTTTTTTTGTGAGACTGATGGCTTGGACCACGTGACCACTGGTTGCAGGCGGACACAAGGAGAGACCAATCCCTGGAACAGTCCGAGGCCCTGACATCATCGAACAAGTGCAACCGCGTGTCTAACGCCGTAGACCACTCGGCTTCAGTCAGTCTCTGTTCGCCGAACGAAGGTGATGGACCCGAGAGTGTTTTGTTAGTTTTGCCACGGTACGTTGCACCCGTCATGTCTTGGGTGTAAAAAATACCTGTCTTGGGGCAGGTCGTGGGTGTTTTACCGTCTCTCTCTAGGTAGTATGGACCAAGAATGTCATGTTAAGGCGGCCGCCTCGGTCAGCGAGAGAGTATCGATCGCTGTCAGGCTACACGGCTTCAAATACAATAGTTTGTGTCGTTTTATGGAACTACTTCTCTATTCTATCAAAGCTTATACTCCCTTTTGCCCTTAACTTATAACCATTCTTTGTCATGTCAATATGAAAGAGGGGAAAGAAAACTATAAAGTTTTTTCAGTTTTTAAAAATGTCATTTATTTGCAATATTTGACGTGCACTTCCTCAACCAACTGTTTATTTAAGCACACTACTTATTATATACTAAATTGACCCGCTTCGGTGGAGCAGTTAGCTAACGCGCTAGTTTCGTGTTGAGCTAGACTGCCAAGGACGGGGAGATTATCACTCGGGTGAACTGGGGGAGGGGGGCTGTGTGTGTTCCTAAATGGTTTCCACTCTACCTCCACGCAAATGTGGGTTCACTTCATCTATATTCAACCTTTACAATTCTAGCACCTTAGCGTAGCTTAATTAGTACTTAAGCGTATAACCCGAACGGTTAGTAAGACGCGGTGCTAAATAATAATAATAATAATAATTATACCTAGAATAGACACAACACCCAGTCCCCGGCGTTAATTCCTCACTGTGAAAGGGGTAGACCCACATTTCCCCAATGATAAATGTTTAAGCCATGGCAGGAATCGAACCAGGGACCCCTAGCTCAGTAGGCAGACACGCTACCGACTGAGCTAACGTGTTGGGTGAGAAAGTATCAATAGTTGTCAGGCCCCACGGCTTAAAATACAATAGTCTGTGTCGCTTTCTGGACCAACTTCTTTATCATGGTTAATCTTATACTTCCGTTCACCCTTCACCTACAGCCACTCTTTGTCATGACAATCAGAAAAATGGGAAAGAAAACTATGAAACTTCTTATCTCAAGGTAAAGAGGAAAGCTAGCTACTAATTCGCAAATATCTTACGCTTTCTTTTTTGAACCTATTCTAACGCGCTAGTCGTGTTTAGTCGCCGAGGATCGGGAAGTCGAGGTTCGAACGTCGCGGCTAACTGGGGGTGGTTATATAATGGTTTTCCCGCTCCCCACGGGAAATGCGGGTTACTTCCTCTAATTACAACCCTCGCCATTCCTAATCCATTAGCGTAATTAGACTATAACGTATACCCGAAGGGTAGTAAGACTCGTTGCTAAATATTATTTTATTTTTGAACTATAAAAAAAATTGCTGTATTTGTTAGAGTAAAGCTTGTTTCACACTAATTTGAGATGGTTGGTTCTAAGATTTGATTGGTTCTCCTGTGCCTAACATCTTGAGCAGAGCGGACAAAGTATAGAATAGTTGAAATTCAGCAGAACAGCTCGCGCCGATTAAGCGGAAATCTTGTGATTGGCTCGAGCGCGTCACGTGACCACGTTTCTGTTTGCGCTTGTTTTTCGGCGAACGTTGAATCCACAGTAATAAGGTTAAATCTAGAGCCCTTTACATAAAGCCTAGTCACGTAAGTAAGGTTAATCTAGGCCCTTACATAAAGCTGTCTCATAGTCAAAATATGCTTTAAAGTCGTTGAAATGAGCTAATGTTACATTTTTCCACAATGTTTTTAATAAATCTTGAACAATAGGGTTTTTTAAGGACGACTTTATTTTGTCGTGAGGGATATTTTTAAACAACGCATCGTAGAATTAAATATTGCGTAGAGCTGAAAGTCTAGCGGCAATTTCTCACTTATCGAGGCTTAGTAAATGTAATAATAATTTTAAAATATTTGATTGTATACACCTCTTACGAATGTCTAGTTATACTAAATTTCAGCCCCCTTCACTAATTACTTGAACTTAAAAATGGTACATGAAAAGGATAAAATAGCAAGTTTGACACCTTCTGGATCGTGAGCTGTAATGATTTGAAATCATTGAATAACTATACTATACACTTGTTAAAATTGTTCAGTAAAATTTTAACTGTCGAATGATCTTAAAGGGCATACTCGAGACACCTATTTGGAGGAGGGGAATTGATCTATCTTTGTCAGCTCGTAGAATTTCCCAAAAGGAGATGACAATAAATATTTAAACATAAAGTTCCTCCTGAAGCAATTTAAGTTTTTTTTCTTTTTCAAAAACATAATTGGGTTTGTATAATATGCCATAAATTGTATAAGACTCCACTCCAATATTTATGGACATAACCTTACATGCAACTAGATCTATTTTCACGTAATAATACGTCAAGTCACGTGATATTCGGCTGTAACTTTTGATATATATTATCAATAAGTACCTATAAAATAAATTATAAAAACTAGTAAATGTTATCAATTTTGGCGCGAGTTTTTTTTATAAAAAAAAGGTTATTTCTATGAAAGTTGGACTGTACTAGCCTAGACGTTGAGAATCAATACAAAAATAATACATTATTAATAATTATTTCTATGAGGAGGGTGTGTGGATTTGAACTCCAGAAACACTACCTCTCGGCATGGACCTTGAGCTCTACATTTTGTTTGAAACAAAGTATCCACGTGTGTGTGTGTGTGTGTGGAAATAGAGATGTAGTAATCATTAGAAAACGTTTGATTCTAAAAGCCATGTGCACACATCTGCGCTAAACTGTACACTTGACTGAGTCGCGGCAGACGGAATACGTAACTGCCATGTCTGATACATGTAGACGGTGAATAAATAAATAAACTTCCCTTCCCTCTAAATAATTATACCTTCCTCCTTCTTTAAGATGGATTTAAAAAAAATTAATACGTATATGCTGGGAAGTGAACGCAGTGAGTGTGTGTGTTTGTTGAGGTAGGGGTGGGTGGAAGGTGGATGTGGGAGAGGGACTGAGGGCAAAAAAATATTACAATATTTCCTATATAAAATATAAACTAATATTTTATTAGTTATTTATACATAGTTTTGATTCGTTAAATAATTTAATTTGTATTTGTTTATTTGAATTTACATTTAAGGGCCGTATCAGTAAGCAAAAATTACTGAGCAGATGTTCAACTCTGACGCAATATTTAATTTTTACGATGCGTTGTTTAAAAAATCGCTCACTCCAAAAATAAAGTTGCAAGATTCCAACAGAGATATTTTCCCTTAACAACCCTATAGTTTGAGTTTTATTTAAATGTGTGAAAATATTACATTAGCTCATGTTCAACCACATTTGAAGCATATTTGTGGAATTATATCTTGATCGAAAAGGGCTCTAGATTTAGCCTTCCTCGAAAAATAGAGTAATTTTTTATAAACTCACAACAGAAAATTTTACGATATTTGAGAACTAGCAGCGAGCTTTCCTCTTTACCTAGAGATAAGTAGTTTAATAGTTTTCTTTCCCCTCTTTCTTATTGAGATGACATAGTGTGGCTGTAGGTGAAGAGCTAAAGGGAGTATTTAGACAGAATATAGAAGTAGTTCCATAAAGCGACACAGAATATTGTATTTTGAGCTGGGTGACCTGACAGTGACTGATACTTTCTCGCTGACCGAGGCTGCCGCTTTAATTTGTAATTGTTTATTTTCGTTAACAACCTGTTTGTTATGTAAACGTGTCTAAATATAGCTCAATCACGGTAATTCTGTCCTGTTATAATAAGTACAAAGCAAATTAGTAGCTCTGTCAAGTAAAGTTGGCATCACTTCAAAATTACTTCTTATATTTACGAGGAAGTTGAGCACATTTTTAGTAACTTTTTTTCTTTTAAAAAACAAGAAATTATCATGCATCTACTATTGGAAATTTGAAGATTATCTACTAAATTACCACAACAATCTTTTTACTACCTCCATCTTTTGGTCGCCATCCACCTGACGAGAATGGTCAGATCCATCTTCTCAGGTTGAACCTTGTCTTACTACCCATCCGGTACGGACTAAGCTCATGGAGTGAGAGTAGGTGAATCATGTTTTATAAATGCCACCCGCAGTACACCTGATCTCAATCGAACTCCAACCTGTCTGACAAGAGTCAGGCGTGCTCGCCCAACTTAAAACCTGCCGGTATCAATCAACCAGCCTTATAAACATCCAGATTTGATTTAAGGTAGGGTGGGAATGGACGTTGATAAAAGGCCCAGTGTTCTTGAATATGTGTCATGAGTATAGCAGCATTAGATGTCAAACTTTGTAAATGAAGAGAAAAAGTTGTCATAAAATTCCAGGACACTATTGACAGATAATTCAACAACTGTTGATATCACCAAGTGAAGAAAATTAAACTTTATGTTTATGCTGGAGAATTATTCGATTTATTTGGACTAAAAAAAGTTTTTTTGCTAGAAAAACTGCAAAAACCCTAGTCTTTTCTCGCGTCCATTTCCAGCCTACCTTAACAAATACCAATACGTCATACATACTATAGGATCAGTCAATCAACTAAATCCGACTTTATTCCTAATAATTTACGGGTTCTAAATCTAAACTACGTCATTGGACTATATAACTTCTTTTTTTTTTGTTGCGAGAAAAGATATTTTAACTGCCAGCCCATAAAATGTGCGACCGCGGATGGATAAATAAATTTAAAAAAAAACCTTCAAATTCTCATTTAAGTTTTCCTCGAGTCTTTCGTGTTAAGATACAATGAGCCCATCTTCCATGCCAAGTCACTGAAATAGTCCTCGGCAATATATAAATATACATAACATTTTATTTCAACGCTGTTGAAATTTATCGGCTACACTGCCCTTGAAATAGCGTGGCAAGACGTCTTTAAAAGATTCATTCGTTTGCCCTCGGTCCGAGTCGAACCAGAGAGGAACGGGGTCAACGCCGGCGACATCTCCGAAACTGTTGGAAACTCCTTCCGGGCCTCAGATGTTTATTATTATTATTACTATTTGGTCGTTTGATGGAAGATATATGAAGCTTCAGTAGATGGAGGCGAAACCACCTCGCCTGTCTATTTAACTTTATGACTATGTCTATTTCTCTCTCATTTTGTTTTTCACCACATCTCTCCCGGTTATTTTTCTTCCCTTTACTTGTTTCCAAGTTACCACTCGCTGGTTGCATATGAGTGAGTGTGTGTTTGGGAAACTTTCGTCTCAGATAAAGAAACTTAACTGCAAATATTCGTTCGATTTGGGCTTTACAGAAATGGCTTTTTCCGATACCTGAATATAGTAGATAACTTTTTTTTTAAAGAATTTTACTTACTTATTTGGGTATTTTTATTACTTTATTATTTATTTTAAATATATATTACTCAATTCGGTGGTCGAATGATCTAAAGGCGTCATTCTCAGGATAAACTGGACTGCCAATGGGATTTGAATCCCGGTCAGGAGAAACCTAGTGTTTTTCCCAAAATTGATTTCCACCCTTCCTCCAAGCAAACTCGGAGACATTTAATAAAAACTCAACCTTCCCCACCCCTAACACATTAGGTTATCAGTACATATATTAGGCCTATATACATTTATTTTCTCGCAACAAAACTATTTTCTTAGCACCGCGTCTTACCACCTTTTCATTTTTATGCTTATATACTAATTACGCTAATAGTTTTAGGGATTAGGAAGATTATATTTGGATGAAGTACATCCGCATTTGCGTGGAGGGAGAGTGTAAAACCAGCCTCAATACACCCGGTTAAGATTCAAAACTCGATTTCACCGTCATCGGCAGTCTAGTCATGCCATGCGGCCACGAAGTGGATATCAAAACTATTAATTAATCCTTTCCCTCCATCCTTCACCTCTCAGCGCCCCATTCATATATATATATATATATAATATATATAATAATAAATTACGCTAAGGTGGTATTGATGAGGAAGGTACAATGTGGATCAAATGTGTCCGCACTTGTGTGGGAAACCATTTAGATAAAGCCACCTTCGGTAGACCATATTAAACGAGTTTACATTCAGACCACGTGATCACAGACTCGACTTATTCATTAGTAGTATTTTAAAGAAAATTACGCTCACATTTTACTTGAGATGAGTATACAGAATAGATAAACAGTTTAGTTGAGCGCAATCTTATCTTAATAAAGAGGTTTATCATTTATGTGACGCATGGGATGGTCTCGCCATCGTTCACGAGAATACAAACAGATTTTAATGGAATGTAACTTGAGAGTTTTTAAAATTTGTTTCTTAATTTGCGCCTCGCCTTACTACCCACTCGGGCTATCCAGTTTTAATTACACTAGTGGGGTAGATATGAGGAAGGCAGAATTTAGAGCAAATGTACTCGCATTTTTGGGCAGATATCAGCCTCGTTATGTGTGGTGTGCAAGTATCGAGGAGGTTAGGGTTCAAATCCCGGTGAATATGTTTAGTTTTTTTTTCTCCCTAGATAGCTTCTCACCACATCCCAAAGAAGAAACTTATATGGCAGCTAAAAAAGTTACTTTATCTACTTTCACGTATTCATACGTCAAGTCATGTCACATCTGTCACTTTCGATAGATATAATCAATACTTATAAAATAACCCTAATTAAATAGTAAAGTGTCAACAATATTTATCGCAAAAAAAAGCTATGCTTATATTTTCTATTAAAATTGAACTGTATCAAGCACCAAGTAAAACTCTGTTGGGTGCGCGACGTAATCTTTCCTTTCTCGGCGCTGAAGGGGAAGTGACGTGGATTGTTCATCTTTATCTTCCCAGCCCTGACTTCCTTTTTTACTTGCTTGATGACGTAATTCCTTCACCACATGCTCCCAAACATGGGATAGCACCACTTCCGGTCCCCTGTAGAAGGCAACTAGATTAGGTAAAAAAAAAACACACAAGGACGTGTTTTTCAGATGACATTCTGATGTAGGGACTGTGTAAATGTATACAGAAATGACACCCGGAGAGGGATTCGAATGCTGATCATCCGGCTCTATGCCTCGACGTCTTTATCGACTCGGCTATACTGTGATTCCATCTTGACTTTATAAACACCCGCCTCGGTGGAAGAACGCTCTAAGGCCGGGGTTTTGAATACCTGTCAAAGAGTGTCCTGACCCACTTAGAAGGTGTAGTTAACTAACGCGCTAGGCTCGTGTTGAGCTTGACTGCCGAGGACGGGAAGATCAAGGTTCGAATCTCGGTCGGGTGAACTGGGGGTGGTTTTTTCCTAAATGGTTTTCCAATTTCCCTCCACACAAATGCGGGTTCAATTCCTCTAAATTCAACCTTACCAATCCCTAACGCAATTAGCGTAGTTAGTACTTAAGCGTATAACCCGAACGAATAGTAAGACACGGTGTTAAATAAAAAAATAAAAAAGAGTGTCCTGGAAATAAATGACAACTTTTCTCTTATTTAAATTTTTCTCATATAATGCCGCTATGCCCATGACAAGGGTCGGAGATTTATGATTTACCCAACCCCTCCACCTAAAACTCAGGGGCCTTAGGAGGCACGCCCGCAACCACTGGAGGCAAGACAATTTTAGAACTATATGTACCTCGATAAGCTATTTCGAAGATTTTTTAGATAATAATTGTGGAATTGGGTTTAATATTTTTTAAACTAGTCACTATAATTAATAATATAAAAAGTAAGCCTAGCCTTGGCTCAAAGAAAATAGTTTTAAACATTCTCTAAAAAACAATCTTTAATAGACTAAAACTTTTTCAAAAAAAACTTCTAACTAATTAGGTACTTTTAACTTCATACTAAATTTCAAACCACTCGATTGTTTTAATCAGCGTACTGTTTTTGACAAACATCTTTTTAGTCAATCTGTAGATTGCTTCTGGGAAACAACTCAAGATAATAAGGTCAAGAAAACTGATGACAGAAAAGGCTAATATTATTAGTATTGTATTATGCCGTGACTTGTGAGATTGTACGAAAACCGACCATCTAACCTACACATGCACAATTATTATCATAGGGAACTATTTATACGCTGCCATTGATGTTAAAAATAGTTACTTTTAGATTTTGTATGTAATTAATTAGAAAAACATTACTGTTCAGCAATTATATGTCCCCATTTAAGCTAAAATTAATTATGGATACATTTGATATTTACGATAACTTAAGCAAAAATGTATAAGTAATAATTATTTTCCTCAACCCCTGCAATGCAGGGGTACTTTTACGCTCGACCCCTGCGCGAACAGACCTGCAGGGGTCTGTTCTCCGCACCACTGCCATTGACAGATATTCAACAACTGTTGATATCACAATGTGAATAAAATTAAACTCTATGTTTCTACTGGAGCAATATCGTTCTAATTTTGACAAAAAAGTTTTGATTTAAAAACTGCAAAAACACCACCTTTCTTCTTGTTCCTTACACTCTCACCTTAACAAGTGGCCTGATGCACAGTTACATAGCAAACTTGGCGATTTGTTTTGGAATTATGAGTTTAACTAAACCTGAGTTTAACCCACTTCGGTGGCCGCATGGTCTAACGCACTACTTTCGCAATATACTAAACTGCCGATTACGGGGAGATTCGAATCTCGGTCGGGTGTATTGAGGGTGGTTCTCCACTAACACGCAAATGCGGGTACACTTCATCTAAATATAACTTTCCTAATCCCTAAAACTATTAGCATATTTAGCACACAAGATTATAACCCGAACGGATAGTAAGATGCGGTGATAAAATAAAACAACTAAAGCTTTGCTTCCAGCTAATAATAATAATTTTTAACATGTAATTATTTCTAAGCTCTCACAAAACGAACTACATGCAAACATTAGTTTATATAAATAGTTGTTATCGGGTTTATAATCATTTTAACCGTGCTTTACTTCCCAACAAAGTAAGTTATGTGAAAAACATTTAGTTAAAGATCTTTTAAGAAAACTTTAAAGTAATTTGAGAGGTTTGAAAGATCTAAAGAAAGAATAGTGTAGTTTTTATTTAGAACATATTATTAAATTTAAATTAGTAGTTTGAAATAATTAAATCCATACATAAAAAACTCATTTTTTTTGTTGTTGTGTGACTTGTAAATAATTTTTTAAGTTATTTTGTTTTGTTTTTGTGCTAGTTTTACTTTAAGGAATTTAATTCTTAGTGTCTGCTTTTGTTGAGGTGCAAAGTATTGTATTATAATAATATGTACTGAAGTAAAATGATAGGTAAACATAGATACATAAGTGTTGTGCAGGGCATACTTTGTACCCATGAAGCAGATACATGGCTGTTGAATATAAGAGAGACAAGGAAGGTAGAGATGCCATGGGAATGAAGTATGTGAGGAACATGCTAGCTGTCATGAGGAGAAACTAGTTTAGGAATGAAGTTATCAGGGAAAGAGTGGGGGTACAGGAAATACATGAAATAGTGGAGGAAGCAAGACTGAGATGGTATGGGCATGTAATGAGGATGGAAAAGTAGAGGATGCCAAAGAAATAGTTGGAAATTAAGTATGTAGGAAAAAGATCGCAAGGGAGGCCAAGAAAGAGATGGGAATAGCAGATCACAGAAAGTGTTCAGGTGAGAGGATAAGAATGGAAGAAAGTAAAGGAGGAAGAGTAGTGGAAGAATAGAAGAAGATTGAGGCATTTTACTAAACTGACCCGGCCACAGGTTGGAAACAGTTGATGATGATAATGATGAGTTACATAAAACGTATTTATATCATAATTTATAATATTTGTATACCCCTGTTTTTTTATTCACTAGCCACCACTGCAATACCGCTGATCTCGTGCTTGAAGTTAAAACTTTCTCAGCGATATGTAGCTCTGCAATGAACGTAGAATACCGGAAGTGATTGTTTGTACCCCCATCAGGAAGTGGCGATACTCCTTTCTTGATAACACTTTATGCGTTTATGGGGGTCCGATAAAATAATAACCTCCAAAACAACGGTTCCAGAATTGTGGGTTATGAAAATAGTACTCAGTGAAATGTTATTTAATTTGTTCAATGGAATCCACAAGTGCCGCTACGGTGGTCACATGATTTAAGTCGTCACTCTCGAAGTAAGTTGCATTCCCGAATACCGGGATATCATGGTTCGAATCACAGTCTCCTTAACATATTAATATAACTAGTGCATAGTTATATATATATAAAACGGATGGGTAGTAAGACGTGGTGAAAATAAAATAAAGCAAACCTTTTTCAAGAAAGTGTTGATATATTTATTTATTTTTAAAGCAGGGTAACTACACAAACGAGACAAGTTGTTTTCAAAATTTATAAATGAACATCTATTTTAAGGTTCATTCCCAATCTGGGAAACTAGAATAAAGTTTTTTATTTTCATTAGTGATTTCCCGTTTTTACCCCTTTATTTTCGTTTTAAAAATAATATTTATGTCAAAATATATTTTGGGACAGCTTGTGTTTGTATCTATCAGCTGTCTCATACAACGATATGAAGAAGGAACAGGAAAGGTGGATAGAAACAAATAAAAGGGAACAAACACAATATGGCTTTTACAATTAATAGAACAACACAATTCACACTTTACATTGCTGCCACTGGACAAACAGGTAATGGCTGCCTCTTAAAGAAACTCGATCGTTACCGCCCAATCTCCCGACCTAGGTTTCATTCTATCGGAACTCATCAGGAGTTAGTGTGAAACGCGCAACGCAACTTCCTAAACGAGGAAACCAACAAAAACAAACTGTAGATAAGGGAAATCGGTAAAGAAAAATAGGACAATTAGATGGGAACATGTTATATGTTATGTTATTTGTCCTTTATGTTTTTTGTTTCTGTTTTTGTGTTCTTCTGATTATTATAAAATCCATATTGTGTTCGTTCCCTTTGATATATTTTCCATCCCCCTTTTTTCTAACTTCTTCCAAATACATATACAAAATACCCCAAAAAAGAGAAAAATATTTTCTTTAAAAAGACATAATTATAATGATACAAACTTTTTTTTTAATCTTACGTTTGATTAGTTACTGTGGTCACGTTATAAAATGATGTGATTAGATAAAATAGCACAATGAGATACTAACACAATACTCACTCATCTGGTCCTGAAACACATCGTTCATATATATTCATGGTCATGTACAGCCATCGTGACGTATGTGGAGGAAGTACTATTTATTTACGGACCCATCTTATATCGTATGTCGTTCTCAAAACCAATTATAATATAGAGGAGTTATTTCACACAAGTTAGGTTTTTTTTTTTTCTATTTGAGGTATTTAAAGGGGTTGCCTAATTGGCTGAGATATTGCCAATCAGATGTTAAGCTTTCGTTTAAACATTGACTAAACCTTTAATAATAAAGAGTTTGGCATGTACTGCAATGAATACAAAATAATATTTCTATTCTTTAAATTGAAAAATGTACCTGAACACGGGAATCGAATCCGGGACATATGATTTTGTACGCCAATGCTAACCACCGAGCTATCCAGAATCGTCGCGTATATAGGATCATTCTCCACTCATATTTTAAGGTAGATAGCCATATACGTATAAAGACTTGCAAACACTGATTAAAATTTGAAATTTTCCACTTTAAAAGTAAAATTTTTTTTAAATGCATTGATCTAAATAGCCTGTGGGAAACTAAAGGTAACTGTATATGAGCTTTGAATGAATCTTCGTGACTCGAATGATGTCATTTAATAGGAGATTGGGTGGGGTTTGAAGGAAGGAGTAACAACAAACTGTTGGCATTTGTATTTTTATCCCTCCCCTGTTTGTTCTCCTACTGCTAGACAGCTCCAGCCAAGAACATTATAAACCCACTTCATTTCTGGCGTTTATGAATTTCTGTTCAATTATTCTAGGGCACTTTATGAACTGTCTGATTATGTCGTCGCACGTCTCATAAACAAACTTAAATCTAGAACAGACACAACAACCAGACCCCCTTCCACTGCCGTATCTTTATCATTGTGAAAGGAGAAATCTCAAATGTCACCAGTGATATATTTTTTCGGCCATGCTGGGAATCAAACCCGGGACCCTTTTCCCGGTAGGCAGACACGCTACCGACTGAGCTAATCCATCGGACACACAAATTAGTTAAATATCTCCTTGTACACCCCGTTTACCTTGAAAAGGTTTGCTGGTAGCTTTCTATCTGACAGAAAAGAAGTGATGCCCCGCTTAACAGCGATATCGTGTGATGTGACCCTACTGGTAACATACTTGGGTTGATTGTGTCACTTGGTTGACAGACAGCTCGCACATGTGCGCGCAAACACACACATACACTCACACACGCACGATTATCGACTCTTGACTCGCCTAGAATACAGAATAATTTCTAACATTTTTTCTGTTGTCAATTTCGATGGATATGATCACCACTTAAATAAAATAACATAAATACATATAATAAGACTCTAAGGTCTGTCTGTTCATTCGATTGTCTTCTGTCTATTTCAAGTAGACTCAAAAAGTCCTAATCGAATCGAGACAAGACTTCTGTGTTTTTTTGTTTGTTTTTAGCACCGCGTCTTACTACCCGTTCGGTTCATACGCTTATGTACTGGATAAGGGAGGTTGAATTTGAGAGAAAGTGTATCCGAATTTGCGTAAAGGGAGAGTTAAAAACCGTTTTGGAAAAAATACTCTCAATTACACGACCGGGATTCAGTCCTTGACCTCTCCATCATCGGGAGTCAGGTCTATTACTTTAGTGATGCCCTAAAGGCCTGCGCCGCCGACAAACGTGGGACGCGGGAGCGAAATTCGCGTAAAATAACAATATCAATGCGAGATATAGGAGTGCACTAACCGGGACAAATGAATCCTGCGTGAACTAGGAACTGCAGCGTCATCCCACGTGGCTCGCTGCACGCACTATTTTCCCTCGTCCCGCTAGTCGTTTTAACAGTTGGTTTCAAACGGTGGTGCTGTATAATCATGTCACTTGAAGGATCCTTATAAAAACCAATCCTACTACCCACCCTCTTGAATCACCTCCATCCATCCCCACCCGACCATGAAAAGAACCCCAATCTTTCCGTCATCAGCAGTCCCCCGCGAGAGTATCGCCTTAGACCAGGGGTAGGCAGTAGGGATATGGTATCGAAAGAAAAATATCGATACCGTACAAGTATCGAAAGAAAAGTATCGATAACAATAACTATCGGTATCGAAATTTTAATCTGGAAAAATATTTTCTCTTCTCTAGTAATAATAATAATTTCAACTTTTGCATCATAATAATTATATTTTCATATTTATTTAAACATTGAAAATTATCATAGTTTTTAATAATCTAAAACAAATTTTACAAGATGCTTTTTCGCTATACAACTTTTAAAAAACTTCCATAATTCACTTCTGGGAGTTGCCACTTTTTCAACTACATTCGTCGTTTATATACTCCATCATTATAGATTATTAACTATTTACAAAGAATATATGAATAGACGCTCTCCCCTGTTTTATCTGCTTAAACAACGCACATAAACTTTTCTGCTTCGTCTGCTTGGGGCACCTTTTAGTTGAGTTCATTGAGTTCTACAAAAGCTTCTTTTGTTTAGTTTGTGATGACCGACCGTGATCATTGATAAAGGAAGGGGTAGTAACACTGGTCGCCACTCGCCCAGGCATCAGGCTGTATTGATAAACAAAGATGAAAGAACAACTATGAATTATGATGAGCTAAAAGAGATTGAATGCTAGAGTTGCTTCTTGCTTGTCTTGCAGAAAATGAGGGAGGATTGAGAAATAGTGTCATTTATTCCTCCACCACAGTCCATCCACCCTAGTCTGTTCACCGTAGGAATTGTCTTCTGAAAGGCCTTCTTCCCTACCAGAAAGCTATTATATAGTAGTATATTGGTAGGAAAAAAGACCTTTCAGAGAGTAATTCCTACCGTGAATGGAGTTTAGTAAACATTTAATCCAGTGTGAGTGAAGATAGCAAAAAAAAGTTGTTTCTTTCGATACCAATCCGATACTGGAGTGTGAATACTAATATCAGTAGGCCTAAAAGTATCGGAAAAAAGTATCAAGTACAAAAATACTAATATCAAAAGGAAAATATCGATATTAGTGAAGTATCGATACTTTTTCACACTCTTAGTAGGGAGCCCATTTCGGCCCCAATCGACTTATGAACTTACTAAAGGTCCCATTTTCCCCCCAACGTGAATTTTTGCGTTTGTTCCCGCGTCCCGCTCTCGATCCCGCGTTGATGTAAGCAGGCCTTTAGATCTAGACCATGGTGTTATCAATGTTGGACACAAACATAAATGTTTGTATTTTTAAAAAAGGTACTTCCTCTGAAAATTAGACTGTAGCTCAGTTCCCGTCATACTTTTTTCCAAGTTGACATTTATGATGAGCGGACCACCATAGTAATTACGTCATATTAGTGTTTTTATTTTTATTTCGGTTGGAAGATCTGGTGCTAGCTGCGGCCCTCAATAACTAAAACTAGCTAACTCGCAGAAACAAAAAACGGAAGATAACTGTTCATTAAATAAACCGACGTAATTTAGAATGACCTGCTTCGGTGGCCACATGGTCTAACGCGCTAATCTCACAGTTGATTAGACTGCCGATGACGGGGAGATTGAGGCTCGAATCTCGGTCGGTTGTACTGAAGGTGGTTTTCAAAAATGGTTTTACATTTTTTTCCTCCACACTAATGCGGGTACAGTTCCTCTAAATATAACCTTCCTGATCCCTAACACATTAGTGTAATTAGTACATAGGTGCAAAACCCGAACGGCTAGTAAGACGTGTTGCTAAAAAAATATTGTGATTATTGGTTTGATTTTGGCCTCTGAGCGATCTTTACCACCCTTTTATCCGTGAGAAAAAAACCTGTGGCAACGATTAGAACCCTCTTGAATGGCGGGTTAACGCAATATTCAGAGACAAGGGGACGCAATGAAAAACCGTCTCTCTCCCTCCGATGTCTCAGAGGTACAGTCTCACGGCCAAATAACTAAAGAAATTGGGTACAAGATCGTGCTCTAGACAAAAAACGGAAACAAATGTGGTATTCTGTATTATTTCCTCGACAACAACGGAACTGGAACCAGTTTAATAATTTTTCATCTTAATTACTTACGCTATGACATAAGGGACTCGAGTCGGTGACCTGGTGGTCTAGGGGTAAGGTGTCAGACTTCTGTGCTGAGGGTCCGGGTTTCAGTCCTCGGTCCCGGCACAGATTTATCTGATTGCCAAACCCTTCCTTCACCTCTGACAAGACATGTATCAATCACAACTTGTGAATGTGAGGAATGCCAGGCCTCCACCGTGGTTCGGATCCCACGTTAAACTGTAGTTCCTTCATTTTCGTCTCACAATCACCCTACCATTACACATTAGCGTAAGTGCGTATAACCCGAACGGGTAGTAAGACGCGGTGCTAATAATAATAATAATAATAATAATAATAATAATAAAATAATAATAATAATAATAATAATAATAATAATAATAATAATAAAATAATAATAAGGGACTCGAATGTTAATTACCGCACTTAGAAAGTACGCCACCTATTCCTATCTTGAGCTAGTTCTATCCAGTCCACCTCATTACACCCTATCCCTATCTTGAGCTAGGTCTATCCAGTCCTCCTCATCACACCCTATCCCTATTTTGAGCTAGGTCTATCCAGCCCTCCTCATCACATCCTATCCCTATCCTGAGAAGATTCTATCCAGTCCACCTCATTACCCTCTATATTTTTAGGTCCATTTTAATCTTATTCTCTCATCCTTGTCTAGATCTTCCCAATGGTATCTTCCAACTGGGCTTACCAGTCACTACCCTGAACACAGTTGTGAATTATTTCATTCACGTTGCATGTCCTTCCCACCGTAATCTGCGAGATTTGATTAACCTGCCAATGTGATACACGGTATGTACCCCAGAACTATGTAGATTCCTTCACTCTAAATTATCTTCATACCATTTAGGGCCAAATATTATTCTAAGTAGTTTGTTCTCGAACATCCTAAATGTATTCTTAAATTTAATTTAATTTTTAAATGTTATATGGGCTTATATATATATATATATATATATATATATATATATATATATATATACTAGCGGACCCGACAGACGTTGTCCTTCCCGAACGTTGGCTTTTAGTTTGGGTGGCATAAATGATTTCGATAATAAAACAAATACTATGTGATCATCACAATTACAAATTCACAATGAACTCCAATTAGTGAGCTACACAAATATTACAAATTCAATGTTTGTCAAGACAACATACAAAATGAAACATCTTTTCATTTTTGGCATTTCGCCCACAACTCCACAAATATCAGCTGTATCGAAAAAAAAAATGAGGTTACATGTTCTGATATGCAAAAATCTAAAAAAAATCTAAAAAAAATCACAAAAAAAATTCCCTAAAAAATAAACATATATTCCTAGAACCCGATTGCAGCGCCACCTACCGGGTCCAATTGTGAATCTAAACCATCCACAGACCCACTCAAACACACACAGAAAATTTCATCAAAATCGGTCTAGCCGTTTAGGAGGAGTTCAGTGACATACACACGTACAGAAGAATTATATATATAAAGATATATATATATATATATATATATATATAATTCTTCTGTACGTGTGTATGTCACTGAACTCCTTCTAAACGGCTGGACCGATTTTGATGAAATTTTTTGTGTGTGTTTGAGTGGGTCCGTGGATGGTTTAGATTCACAATTGGACCCGGTAGGTGGCACTGCAATCGGGTTCTATGATTTTTTGATTTTTTTAGGGACTTTTTGGGGGGGGTTGGCTGGACTGATTTTGATGACATTTTTTGTGTGTGTTTGAGTGGGTCCGTGGAAGGCTTAGATTCACAATTGGACCCGGTAGGTGGCACTGCAATCGGGTTCTATGATTTCTTTGGGATTTGGGGGGGGGGGGGGTTTGGCTGGACCGATATTGTTGAAATTTTGTGTGTGTAATTGAGTGGGTCCGTGGATGGTTTAGATTCACAGTTGGACCCGATAGGTGGCACTGCAATCGGGTTCTATGATTTTTTTGATTTTTTAATATATATAATTCTTCTGTACGTGTGTATGTCACTGAACTCCTTCTAAACGGCTGGACCGATTTTGATGAATTTTTTTGTATGTGTTTGAGTGGGTCCGTGGATGGTTTAGATTCACAATTGGACCCGGTAAGTGGCACTGCAATCGGGTTCTATGATTTTTTTGGGATTTTGTGGGGGGGGGGGGGGGAGGAGGTTGGCTGGACCGATTTTTATGAAATTTTGTGTGTGTTTGAGTGGGTCCATGGATGGTTTGGATTCACAATTGGACCCGATAGGTGGCACTGCAATCGGGTTCTATGATTTCTTTATTTTTTGGGGGGGATTTTGGGGGATCAATCAAATAAAATTAACTGTACCCGGCATACAAATTTGTAAGAAAGATTCGCAACTTTTTTTCGATACAGCTGATATTTGTGGAGTTGTGGGCTGAATTCCAAAAATGAATAGATGTTTTATTTTGTATGTTGTCTTGACAAACACTGAATTTGTAATATTTGTGTAACTCACTAATTGGAGTTCATTGTGAATTTGTAATTGTGTTGATCACATAGTATTTGTTTTATTATCGAAATCAACTATGCCATCCAAATTAAAAACCAACGTTTGGGCAGGACAACGCCTGTCGGGTCCGCTAGTATATATATATATATATATATATATATATAAATGTAGTAAATTGGTTTGCCTGGTCCCAATGCCACTATTTTCTAAAGTAGAACACAAAATACTGCATCACGATGTGACGTCTGGTTCATGCTGTATTACCTACCTAAGTTAGGTGTTACCCGAGTCGTGAAACGGGCTCTTAATTGTCACATACAACGTTAATGTTCTACGGAACAACTTAAGAGTTATTGTTTATTTTTATTAACACGTTCAACACCGGTGCCTCTAACAACTTCCTATTACTTTTTTTTTAGCATCGTCGTTTACTAGAGCTACTTTTTCGGGTCATTCTCTTATGTACTAATCACGCTAATATGCTAGGGATGAGAAAGATAAAATTCAGAGGCATTTTCATGGAAGGAGAGTGGATAAAACCATCTAGGAAAAAAACCACCCTTAATACACCCGACTGGGATTCGAACCCCTATATTCCCGCAGTCTAGTCTATTGCGAGATTGATTCTTAGTTAGAGCATTCGACCACCGAAGCGAGGTAATGACGTAATTTGGGGGGGGAAGGGTTAGGAGAATAACTTATATAAAAAGCCCCCCCAAACTTACATGGGTAGACCACAGTGATACGACACATGTTGATAACTACCTCTGATTTAATCGGCTTGGTCTTGAACCTTGACCTCCCCATCACCGACAATCCACTCAGTGGGTGACGCCTTTAACTGCGAAACCACCGGCGGGAGTACTTAATACAAATGTGGTGATGAGGTTTTCAATTAAAACATTATGGCGCGTGTGCTTTAGCGTTTGTATTTTTTTTAAATAAACCTTTGATGTTATCAAAGAAGTGTGTACAGTCATAGTACATATAAAATGTGAATCTACTCATAGCAGCCGAGTATTTTAACACTTCTATCACAGATTCTGCCTTAAACTATGAGAAATTATATATTTTGATGGTTAACTTTATAAATTACATTGTAACATCAACATCAAAATTATTGTAAATTGTAAACTTAAAATGTAATGAACATCAAACTTAAAATTTCAAGATGATATGGCCCAAAAAAAAGGTTGCCGACCCTGCTTTAGACTAATTAAAATTATAGTGTCTCAATCTTCAACAACAAAAAATAATTTACTTGAATTTTTAAAAATCCTATGCCATTTACTCTTTTTAACTCGCACAGTTTGTACGACACATGTCTTATTAACCAACGTGAGCTAAATAACTCGAGAAAGAGGCTCATATGATTTTGGCAAAGATCCACCCCCCCCACCCCGATTTTCAGCCCACCACCGCCATTTTTAAGATGTAAACACGATGTTCAACTTTCTTTTCTTGGCGGGTGGTTGTAAATAGAAATTACACTTTACAGTTTCTATTAACTTCGTGAGTTTCCTTAATAGTGCGATTTTACAGTTTTATTGACTCATATTACTTTGTATAAAAAATCAAATGATAAACACATTTACCAATATGCTATCTCCAAGTAATTTTTTTAAACGAACGCAAATTTAGAACACACACATTTGTCTTGGCTAAGGGGGCCGCTTGGTTAAGCGATAAATTCCTGCGCAGACGTTCGGCTCCAACACAATATTTAATTCTCGTAGCATCATCATTATCATCAACTGTTTTCAACCTGTAGCCGGGTCAGTTTATTAAAATGCCTCCATTTTCCTCCATACTTTTACAATTTTTACTCTTTTAATTGCTTCAATTACTCTCCCATAACTTGCACACTTTCTTTTATCTGCTCAACCCATCTCTTTCTTGGTCTCCCTTGCGGTCTTTTTCCTCTATTCTCATCATTTTCTTTGGCATCTTCTCCTTCTCCATCCTCATTACATGCCCATACTATACCACCTTAGTTTTGTTTCCTATACCATCTCTTGTACTCCAACATCCCCATTACATGTCCATACCATCTCAAGTCTTGCTTCCTCTACTATCCCATGTACTCCCGGTCCCGGTTTAGATTCCTGACGTGAGTTCTTCCGGCAAATAATGGAATGGAACTCATAGATTTCCATTCCATTATTTATTGTTTATTCCAATAATGGCATTATTTGCCGGAAGAACTCACGTCAGGAATCTAAATGTCCTGAGGATGGCGCCGACGATGCGCTGAAACATGTCGAGATTTTGTGGCTGAATCACACTCAGCTAAATAAGGAACAAGGGAATTCCAACACAAGATAAGAATAGAATTCAATTTAATTAATCAAAACCTACATTAGCTAAGACATTTCCTTCTCTGTCGTAAATATTCATTATAACATTTTTATATTGGTCAATAATATCATACTAAGTTTTTATTATAATTCGTATATTATTCGTTAAATTTTTTTAATATGTTGTTTGTGTATATGAATTGACTTACATTTTTTAGTGTGTATCTTTTAATGTGTAATTTGACCTATGTTTATATTTTGTCAAGAAACAATCAGTATATTGTCCTATAATGTCCATTGACCTCAGACAGGATACATACATTGTAATCATGTTATATTTAACCTATTAGTCTTATGACCAATATAAATTTCAATTTTTTACCAACTTTTAATTGATTTCATTTACATTGAATTCTATTATTAAGATTAAATATTGTTTCCTTACTACAATTAAACATGTTTTTCAAAAATGATTATATTATGTTAAAAGGCGTCATATTTGATGAGATATTTCAAATATATTCATAATAAGGGGGCTATATCAAAGTTTTCTTCTTCTTGTGAATATTTTCGAAGCTGCGAAGGTTATTGTAGGCAGGGGCGGCCCAAGGTAAATTTTGCGCCCAGGCGAGTTTGCTTTTTGGCGCCCCCCTAAATAACAATGAGATTGTAGGAAAATATTAAATTAATCCCCCAACCTAACAACTACAAACCTAACCTAGCCTGGGCGTGATAGTAAAATAATCTGAAGGGAAATTCCACAAATGGTAATCATCCTCTAAACGTTTCATTGAGAGATTATACGAAAACGGTTAGGATTATAAGGAAAATGACAAAAAACAAGTTTTGTAGACAATTTCCTCCTCTTTATTTTTTATTAAACTTGGATATAATGAACAGTTTCAGTTTTAGGGCACTATTTTTCCGATATGGTGGATGTAAAAGAACTTTTCAAGAGTGGTTGAATTAGGTGAAGAGTTAGAGGTTCGGGGATTAATTTCATATCATACAGGTGACGTTAGGCTAGGTTGGTGCTCTGTTTGGGTAGGTTAGGTTAGGTTAGGCTAGATTGGTGCTCTGTTTGGCAAACCTACTCGAGCTGGCGCCCCGGTTAGCCCGGCCCTTAAGTCGCCCTGATTGTGGGCGTTGAAATGGAATCAAAGGCGATTTGAGCTCTCACCTCGACAATTCAAAGCTTCATAAAAAAAAAAAAAATAATAAAAAAAAATGAAGCGGCTGCGCATGATATTTTCTGAGCGCCATTTGATCGTAGCAGTATTTGGTAAACCACATTTTTTTTTTCCTTGTGAATGATATTAAATTAAAATTTCTACGCTGCATTTTTTTGTGTTTCAACTTTTTAGATAAATCACCTTAACTTTCGAGTTTTTTTCTTATTTATTTGTCACCTCTCCAAGGTATTGTACACACATTTAAAATACTAACCCTGAATAAAAATGTTAACCTACAGGTTGCTATTTTTATAATATTCAACACAAGAAAATATAAAAACGAGAAGTTACAAAATCTTCATCCACATAGGTGAAAACGAGGGTTATAATGTCAGACTCACTAAGTCTTGTTTGTCGATGACGGTGAGGTTGGTGTTCAAATCCCAGTCGTGTGTATAGAGGTTGGCTTCTTCTAAATGATTTCTTACTCAGACTTCACACAAACTAAGAGTACATTTCCTTTCAACTCTTACCTCCTTTACGATAGATAAATAATAATAATATTTAGCACCGCGTCTTACTACCCGTTCGGGTTATACGCTTAAGTACTAATTACGCTAATGGATTAGGAATTGGGAAGTGAACCCGCATTTGCGTGGAGGGAGAGTGGAAAACCATTTAGGAAAAACCACCCCCAGTTCACCCGACCGAGATTCGAACCTCGATCTTCCCGTCCTCGGCGGTCGAGCTCAACACGACTAGCGCGTTAGCCAACTACGCCACCGAGGCGGGTCAACGATAGATAAAGAAAAGATTGAGATCATAAGGTGGGAGTGTAGGGAATGTGAGAAAAAGTAAGTGTTTTAGTGGTGTTTTTTTTATGGCGATACTTTTTTTGAACAAAATAAATCAAATATTGTTTCAGTAGAAACATGGTGTAATATTCTTCACATGGATATGTCAACAGCTGTTGCAAGGGTGTCCTGGAATGTAATGACAACTTTTTCTCTTCATTTAAAAGTTTCTCATCAAATGCTGCTATGCTCATTATTCAAGCACCAAACACACTACACGAAACGTCAACGACACGTCAAGGCAGTGTCACGTCAAAATATTATTCAATAGAGTTTATATGGCGGCATTCACACTGGGCGGGCAACGTCACGGACCGTCAACGGCACGGCACGGGCCAACATTCTCAAGGAGAATGTTTTGACGTGACGTGTGAAGGGTCCGGGCATGAGTTGCGCCGGTGTACAGTAACCAGAACGTTAACTCTGTGTGCCTTTTTGATAACCTTTTAAAAATGGATGATGAACCCTTAATTGAACAAGTACGTCAATATGAACCACTAAATGATTTGGCCAGCAAGAATTACAGTGGATAGTGCTTTGATTTTGTTATTTTCTTTTCTATTTTGTTTAACAAACAATAACATGATATTTTGACGCTCTAAAAATATTTGTAGAAGCTTATTTCGTCCTCTTACAATTCCTTGAGCAATGTGTGACAGTCGCACACATACTTTCTAAATTTTAGTATCTTTCTCAGCCACACTCTTAATGGTTGTTTTTCTCCGGCTTTCTTTGTCTTCTTCGTCAAGCAAGATCGCAATTAATGCAAGTTATTTGATGTTAAACCTCGGCATGTTTGTAAAATCACACCGCTTCCCCTAAAATTTTCCAGAAATCTGACTTGACGTGGACGTGACGTATAGTGTGAATAGTACTTTACTGCGCAAAGTGTGTTATTGCCCGCACGGGTTCCACACATACCAATGAGATAAAAGCGAGGAAGATAGGATTTATAGGAAATGTACCCAAAATTGGAATGCAGTGGGAGCGGGGAACCATTTCGGGAAAGTTCAGTTCATTCAGCTGGGATTAAAACCCCAAACTCCCAGCCTATTTCGGGAGTGACTCCTTAGATCGTGTGACCACCGATATGAGTCTTGGACTTATTAAAATTGTATTTTACATCAATTAATTAACTCCATACTCAAGTACCGATACAATATATAAACAAGAAACTAAGGTTATTAAATGGTTAAGGTTGAGTTAAGTTGGATTAAATCAATTAAGGTTAAGTACGCTTAAGCTAGGAGTAAATAAGAAAAAACTCTGTTAGTTTCGGCTTGGTAGAGTTAAAGTTATATAATATAATATTGCGTGTTTGGTCTACATCACTTGTAGCCCAGTAGTGGAAAGATTAACCAGTACTAATGTACTGTTGTCCAGGAGACGCACGAATGTACTAATCGTACATCCTTTCCATGGAGGATCCTTCCATGTCCCGATGAGATGAGGTGATAGAAAGTATGAGGGTGATAGTGAGTATGAGGGTATGGAACCAGTGGAAACACTTACAACCTAACTTAAGTTTAACTAACCAAACTTGGTAACCGTTGGGGTGATTCCACTTTAGGGAAAAATACCAAAGGTATCAGCCGGGAATCAATCCCGGGACCCTTAAGCTCGTAGCCAAGTGCACTTAACATTACACCACGGGACCGTTTAAAGTTAAAGTTGAAAATCTTTTACTAGTTTTCACTAAAAGTCGATTAAGTGTAGTTAGTTCTGTCAATTTTCGGTAAAGTACGTTTAGTTTCGGTATATTCGGTTAAAATCTAATTAAATGATCTGTCCCCTGTTATGTTTTATTAGCATGTAATAGGAGAAACTCATACACAAATAATGAATCTTTTACAGCACCCCCTTTCCCTCCCCCCCCCCCCGGTTAAACCCATGCTCCCTCTAAATTATCAGACCCCCCTCCCCAAGGTTAGATCAGTGTCCCTTCACAAATTTTCAATCACAATCCTCAACTAAGAGAACATTAATTGATTAAGTATCTACGCCATTGAGACAAGGTATGCTCATCCCGACACGACAACTACTTCGCGTGTGAGTGGTGTCTATTTTTGTCCAAATGAGGAACACTTTCACACGGGCAGCGCTTTACCAATCAGGAGCTCCTTCCAAATACGTCAGAGGTACTAGCTCTTTCACCTTGGCCCCGTTCATCCGTCCATAATTAGTAACAAATTAGTCGCACAAAATAGACACCAGGGTGGTTTAGTGAGAGAATATATATTGAGACGCTGGAGAAGATAAAAGTTGTAACTTAGCTTTCATCATCTTCCGCAAGTGGTTAGGAGGGGTTGTGGAGGGTGTGGGAGGGAAACAGCACGTTCGGCGAGTCCAGCGTCTTGTAACCCGTGACGGACCTTTCGGGGCGCGATCGTCGTGTGGTTCAAGCCCCGACTATCGACTGAGAAATTGCCGATGCGCCGACGGTAGCAGGACGAGAGGAAGTGTACCCCGAGTTAGCGACCAGCCAGTGCCTGCTAATTTTAGAGACCTTGACATTTCCTCCGCGGCGGAATACACACGGCGATTATTCGCGAGAGCTTGACAGGCGGAATGTGACTAGGAGAGAGCCCTGGACTGGGGTGTATGGTGGCTAGCAGAGCTTTCTCCCTCTGGCACACAATTCCCCAGGTTACCGCACACTTCGCCGGGTTTCTACAGACTATACAGTGCATGATGGGAGAAAACAACGCGAAGAGAAATATTTGCAACAAACAAACTGTACAGTCCAATTTTAATAGGAAGATCCCCTATCTGACAACTAGAAAAGCTACTAAGTAAATCTAATTTCACGCATTCATATGTCAGGTCATGCGATGTGAAGCTGTCACTTTTGATAGATATTATAAATAATTATAAAATTAAACTAATAAAAGATTAAAACACACCCGCTTCGATGGCCGCATTGTCTAAGGCGCTACTCTCACAGTAGACTAGACTGCCGATGATGAGGAGATCGGGGTTCGAATCATAGTCAGGTGTACTGTGGGTGGTTTTCTAGAATTGTTTTCCACTCTCCATCCACGTAAATGCAGATACACTTCCTCCAAATATAGCCTTTTAAATCCCTAAAAACTATTAGCGTAATTAGTACATAAGCGTATAATCCAAACGAGTAGTAAGACGTGATGCTAAAAAAAAAGATTATCAAATTTGGCAGCAAAAAAAGTTTGTATTAATCTAAAACGTCCTAAAGACCAGAATCCTTTTTTAGTTTAGTTTAGGTACTAAGATAACTAGGGTTATGTAAAATTAATATTATGTTTAAATAAAGTAACTGTATATCCGTAACGGTGGGCTGCCTGGTCTACGCTCTAAGGCAGGGATGTCCAACCCACGGCCCACGGGACACCTGTGGCTCCGAGTACCTTCTGCGTTGCCCACCAGCTTAAGTTAAAATACACTATTCACGATTATCCAGCCTAAAGTGGCGGCATTCCGGGCCGCATAGTATGGAATCCGAGTGTAAATCATTTTCAGTGTGGGTTTGCTATTTTCGCAATTTTCATAGAACATTTAACTTTGTTTTAATAAAATCTGCCCATTTTCTGATTGCGATGTAAAATAGGAAGGCAGTAATTGTAGGGGGAGAGTAAAAATTATACTATAAATAACTTTTTTAAATAGTTACTATATAGTAGTTTATTTTAAAAATTGAACATCGGCTACAAAGCAAGAACATCAAGTGAAAATAGAACCTCAAATGGATTACATTATAGAGTCAGTAAATATTGTATAGTGGATATTTGCTGGTTTGTTTATTTTAAAACGCACTTGTTAACACCAAAAACCGGGCCGAATAATACGAAGGGCCGGATAATCTAAGGGTCTAGTGTATTTGATATCAATTATAGCTCTTACTATCCAATGGGATTCACACGTCCATTACAAATTATGCCTTAAACTATGAGTGAAACATGACCTTGAGCACGGGACTATTCCTGGATAGCTCAGTGGTAGGATGTTGGCATGCTAAGCCAAAGACTTCGGGTTCGATTCCCGTTTCTAGTTGTCGTTTTTCAATTTATTTGAATATACAGTACATGTTTGGGGAATAGGAGGTGACTGTACATGAGTAGGCATCTTGGAGAGACCTGAATTAAAAAGAAAAGAAAAAGTTCTTCGGGATACTAGGAAAGTAGAGATTCATTTATCGATGGTCTCAGTGGTGGTTTTTTTTTTCTAAAATAAAACGCTAAAATTATATGATAGTACTATTTTTTGTTTGCTTATAGCCACAAATTTGTATTTTGGTGGGATAGAAATCACCTTGATTTAAGGTGGATGCAAGTCACCGTCAATTAAGGTGGATAGAAAGTAATCATGAGTTAAAGGGGAATTCAAATCACCACAGGTTAAGGTGGGTGCAAGTCATCGTCATTTAAGGTGGGATAGGAGACTTTTAAAAAAAAGTTGATGATAAATTCTGCGAAGTTTGACACAGGTAATTTGTTTTTTTTTGCTAAGGAAACCTAAATCATATTAAATCGATTCACTGAAATACATGATTAACTAACCGGCCCCGTGGTGTAGTGGTCAGTGCACCTGGATACAAGCCTAGGTGTCCCGGGTTCGATTCCAGCGTGGTACCTTGTGTATTTTTCCCGAAAGGGGGATTACGCCAACGGTCACCAGGGTTTGGTTGGTTAGGCTTAGTTAGGTTTAAATGTTTCCACTAGTTCCACACCACATACTGACTTTCACCCTCATACTATCACCATCACCTCATCACATCGGGACATGGAAAGAGCCTCCTCGGAAAGGATGTACGATTAGTACATTCGGGCCCCTCTGGACAACGGTATATTAGTACTGGCTAATCTTTCCACTACTGGACTGAAAGTGATGTAGCACAGACGCGCTATATATATATTACATATATCTTTATATATATATATATATATATAAAATGAAACTAGTGTATGTATACATATATATATATATACTTGTTTCATTTATGTTGAACTAAAAATGCTTATATTTCCAAAACCACCCTAATGTGGATCTTGCGGTGAATGTTGATCCCTTCCCCCCTTTGCGACCTCCTATATTGGACAGCCGGTGTGTAAAAGTGGTAGGGTGGTGACCTCACGAGACACATGTGACTATGCGACAAGTACGGATAGTGATTACATCGTACATGGTGTGCGCAGTGCATGCATGTCCGAGGACACGCATCAAAACACCCGCATTAGTTTGTCGCAGTCCGATTGCGGGAGGGATCTAATTATCGGGTTCGGTTAGTGGATAAGGAGAGGGGATAAGCGGGGGGGGACTTCCTTCAACAACTTATATCGAGAGGGGGAGGGGGCCCCCTTTTCTTTTTTCTTTTGTTAACACGAAACCATATTTGCGATGATTAGACGCGGGTCTACGTGACTCAAGGTTATGTTGGGGGGGGGGGGGGGATATGTTGAGAAACATTTAGGGGGATAAGCTCTTATGCCAGTAGGAACTATCGACCATTAAAGAGACTTGATCGTTTAAATTGATTAAAAACCGCTTCCGTGGTCGAATGGTATAAGGCAGGAGTCGGAAACTGGTTGGTCTTGGGGTTATTTTCAATCGATAGCATAAGAAAAATATATCGACCATAAAAATCGATCTTTTGAGTCTGCTAAGCTCGCAAATAAATTAAGTACTTTCAAATTTATGTTTGAGTGTGACCAAAATTACCTTTATCGGTCATAATCTTTAGTGTCATTAGAAAATAAAATAATTCAATATGAATATATACTTTTTATGTATAGAATGGTCAGGTCATAAGTGTTTGAGGAAGATGTATATACATAATATCTACGTATAGCCTCTGGGGTCTAGTGGTCAGAGTTTCTAGCTACAGATAGGGATGTGAAAAAAGTATCGATACTTTATTAATATCGATATTTTTCTTTAGATACTACTTTTTCCTACTCGATACTCCCCCCCGCCCCCGATAATTTTACTGATATTAGTACTCACACTCCGGTATCGGATCGGTATCGAAAGAAACAACTTTTTTTTTGCTATCTTCACTCATGCTGGGATTAAATGTTTGCTAGGGTGGACTGTGGTGGAGGAATAAATGACACTATTTCTAAATTCCCAGTCATTTTCTGCAAGACAAGCAAGAAGCAACTCTAGCATTCAATCTCTTTTAGCTCTTCATAATTCATAGTTGTTCTTTCATCTTTGTTTATCAATTCAGCCTGATGCCTGGGCGAGTGGCGACCAGTGTTACTACCCCTTCCTTTATCAATGAGCACGATCATCACAAACTAAACAAAAGAAGGTTTTGTAGAACTCAATGAACTCAACTAAAAGGTGTCCCAAGCAGACGAAGTAGAAAAGTTTATGTGCGTTGTTTAAGCAGATAAAACAGGGGAGAGCGTCTATTCATATATTCTTTGTCAATAGTTAATAATCTATAATGATAGAGTATATAAACGACAAATATAGTTAAAAAAATGGCACCTCCCAGAAGTGAATTATGGAAGTTTTTTAGTAGTTGGATAGCGGAAAAAACCTCTTTTAATTTTTTTTTAAATATTAAAAACCATTATAACTTTTAATGTTCAACTAAATATGAAAATACAATCATAGTGCAAAAGTTGAAACTATTATTACTAGATTAAAAAAAAATTTAGACTAAAATTTCGATACCAATACTTACTGTTATCGATACTTTACTTTCGATATTAATACGGTATCGATATTTTTCTTCCAATTTTTTTTAATGAGTACAGTATCGATACTTTTCTTTCGATACCACATCCCTAGCTAGAGATACAGAGGTATCGGGCTCGATCTCCGGAGATTCCAGTGGGTCTGGAACGGGGTCAACTCAGTCTCGTGAGGAGAAATGAGGAGATACCTGAATGGAAACCGAGATTAAGGGCAGGAAATTTTGTTGTGCCGAACACATGACACCCTCTCTCCCCAGAAGTTGGCACTATCTTCGCCAACAGATGGCGCCCACTTTTATTAAGAACCAACAAACACAGGAGAACGTTCATTTTTCTCTAACTATGACCAGTACCGGAACCTTAAAATATTTTATTGGCGAAACGTAACAGGAACCGTGACCGACAAAGTATTTCGGTTCGACTCCTTGATTTTTATTATGTCCAAAAAAAGTATATTTGTTTTAAAAATGGAGGAGTAAAATCATTTTTTAAAAGGATTTTTTTTTGTTAAAAGTTAAAAATAATTAACGTTTGCATCGCATCCAAGCTATCCGTATTTAATTACGCTACTGGTATAAGGATGAGAAAGTCACAATCTATAAGAAATGTACCCGCGTTTATGTGTAGGGATAGAAGGGGAAAGCTAAGGAGGTGGGAAACACAGTCAGTAGGCCTACACCCGATCTGGGATTCGAACCCCGACTTCCCTAGTCATCGGCAAATTTAATTAGACGATCTTGACGTTCAGTCCGGCAGACCACCGATTTGGGTCTCAAAACTAGATTAAATTTATTTTGAGTATTTTTTTTTTAAACACAATTATGAAAATATTTTGTCTTTAAAATACTCTCCCATGCTCTTGGGTGTTGAATATTTTTCAATTAAGTCCCCTACCCCTCCCCTCTCCCATCCCGGGCCGAGCAAGTACATTTTGCAATCTACGGAAAATTAGAAATTTATTAACTCCGCGCGGCGTGACGCGATTCCACGCGCCTTTAATTAAATAAACAAGCGAAGGGCGCAGAAAATGGGATTGGGGAGGGCGGCGGAGTGGTTGTTATATTGCGTGCTACGCCCAATCAGGAGCCGGCGAGCATACGTGCTCCTCACACGAAAACTCGCGAGACAAAATAAACCAAAAAAAACAACATTTAATCAGGGCCTAAGCAATAAATGATTATAAAAAAGAAACTACGATGAATCAGACCAAGAGTTTAAGAGCGTACATCACATGTCAATCGACTCAGTGATACAGTCGGTTAGAAATCGTAGATTTACAAGAACACTATTGCACGTGGATCATCTCTGATTAAACATTAATGGAAATAAAGAGTTAATAGAAGTTACTAGTATTGAATATTGGTGAAATATTAATTTATATTTGGATAAAAACTGCATTGAAAATGACGTTTTTGATCATTTTAGAATGGCTTTACAGATAAGCGCTGCGCACAAATCTTCATTCTGTTTTATAGGGACACACTGTATTAATTAACAAGTAACTTTTTCGCTTTGTCCCCCATTACCGTGGAAAATGTCGAGTTATCATTCAAATATGAATGCATTGCACACATTTCTGGTATATCGTAGGTCTTCTCTTTTCCCTTTTACTCCCATACTTCGCGCGAGCCGGGAGCCTAGTTGGGCCTATCCTCTTAATTCATGGCCGTATCCAGGTTATTTATTTTGATGGGGGGGGGGGGGTATTGGGGGGTATTGGGGGTATTGGGGGGAGGATAGGTGTAGGGAGGGTAACCAATTCTTGTAAGAACATTAAAATTAGGGGTATTAGGTGGTAATTGAATTAAAACTACCTCCCATTGTGTTGACATATTTATTTATTTTTAGATGAAAAAAATTTAACACATCCTTATAAATAACTTTCTTTTTTATTTTATTTTCAATTTGAGGTATTTAACGTGCACTTTCTGAGACACCTGATTATACAGGATGGGGCGGAAACAATTAGACGATCAATGCTGAAGAAAGTGATGGACAACGTTCTGAGGTTTGCCTGACTTCTGGTGGAGCTCCCCTGAGTTAAATTATTTTCAAAAAGTGAAAAAATGTAGTATGTAGTTTGCTTTAATTTAGCTAGTTAATATTTGCTTTTCAATTAAAGTATTAATTTTCAAGTTACTAATCGTCTAACTATATAGATCCCACACTGTATAAGCACATAACTTATAAACTTACTTAAATCTAAAATATACACAGCTCCCAGACCATTAGCTTAGCATTGTAAAAGGGGAAACCCTAATTAAGCTAATTATAAACTTTTCGACCGTGTTGAGAATCGAGACCACGACGCTTAGCTCACTGGGCAGATACAATACCGACTGAGATAAGGTGTCGGAATAATAATGATAAAAAAAAGGTGCTCGTATGGTGTTATTTCTTGAAATTTAAAAAAAGTAAAGAAAATTATAAAGCGTTCAAATTTGGTATGAGATTAAGACTAGGCCTAGAGTATAGTCAAAACAATTACCAAGCTCTTTTTTTTTACAGTAGCTCTACAGATTTACGTCACTAATCACACTCTTTATTTCAGTAATTAATGAAAATTAATTTAACCCCAAAGGCCCATTTTCGTCCCTTCATTGAAAAAGTAAAAAGTCACAGTCAGAGAAAAACATCCTCCGCACACTCAGTCAAAATTCGAACCCCGATTATCACCGTCATCGTCAAACCAAATCAAATTTACATCCGGGTAAGTTTTTTATTCAAGTCCTATATATTACCTACTACTGACTTGCTAGGCCTCTCGTAGCTTCACATGCTTTATAATCCAACTTAAGACTAGGACAGGCACAACATCCATCCCCCGACCGTTGATTCATCACTGTGAAAAGGTAAACCCACATTTCACCAATGGTAAATTTTTCGGCCATTCCGGGAATCGAACCCGGGACTCTCAGCTTAGTTCAGTAGATTATTATTACTATTATTTTACTACTATTACCACGTCTTACTACCCGTTCGGGTTATACGCACTTACGCTAATGTGTAACGATAGGGTGATTGTGAGATGAAATGGAGGACCTACAGTTTAACGTGGAATCCGAACCACGGTGGAGGCCTGGCATTCCACACATTCACAAGTTGTGATTAATACACGTCTTGTCAGAGGTGAAGGAAGGGTTTGGTAATCAGATAAATCTGCGATTTTGCAATTTTTTTAAAAGCTGTTCTTCTTACCGAGTTTTTACTGTAACATTGTTGTTCATTGATCAACAAGTTGAGGAACTTATCAGGCTTGTTGGGAATTATCTGGATCACTAACAATGCACATTGTTGTTCATTGATCAACAAGTTGAGGAACTTCTCAGGCTTGTTGGGAATTATCTGGATCACTAACAATGCACATTGTTGTTCATTGATCAACAAGTTGAGGAACTTCTCAGCTTATTGGGAATTATCTGGATCACTAACAATAAACATTGTTGTTCATTGATCAACAAGTTGAGGAACTTCTCAGGCTTGTTGGGAATTATCTGGATCACTAACAATGCACATTGTTGTTCATTGATCAACAAGTTGAGGAACTTCTCAGGCTTGTTGGGAATTATCTGGATCACTAACAATAAACATTGTTGTTCATTGATCAACAAGTTGAGGAACTTCTCAGACTTGTTGGGAATTACCTGGATCACTAACAATGCACATTGTTGTTCATTGATCAACAAGTTGAGGAACTTCTCAAGCTTGTTGGGAATTATCTGGATCACTAACAATAAACATTGTTGTTCATTGATCAACAAGTTGAGGAACTTCTCAGGCTTGTTGGGAATTATCTGGATCACTAACATTGCACATTGTTGTTCATTGATCAACAAGTTGAGGAACTTCACAGGCTTGTTGGGAATTACCTGGATCACTAACAATGCACATTGTTGTTCATTGATCAACAAGTTGAGGAACTTCTCAGGCTTGTTGGGAATTATCTGGATCACTAACAATGCACATTGTTGTTCATTGATCAACAAGTTGAGGAACTTCTCAGCCTTGTTGGGAATTACCTGGATCACTAACATTGCACATTGTTGTTCATTGATCAACAAGTTGAGGAACTTCTCAGGCTTGTTGGGAATTACCTGTATCACTAACAATGCACATTGTTGTTCATTGATCAACAAGCTGAGGGAACTTCCCAGCCTCGTTGGAGAGGACTGGTTCTCGAGCCGCCTCAGCAGGCTTTTGAACACGAATAGGAAACCTGTTCGATGTTTCGCCACGGAGCAACTAATAGAGGAATCCTTACTGCATTATTTATATCTTTGGTGGAAAACTAAACTTAAGAAAATGTCGCCTTGAGCATAATCTGATGCCCGGGCGAACTTTCATTATGGCTCCCTTCTTCCATAACATAATTTTGGTTAAAACATTGTCTTATAATCTTGAAGATAAATAATTTCAAGACCAAAATAATCATGAATATAAGTTGATTTTATTGATCATGCAAATAGATTTTTTTAAATTCAAGTTAGGGTTACCATCTCCGGATCCTGCAACAAGAGTACATTCTAAAAATTATGACCGTGGGAGGGGAGATTGCAAATCAACGTTTGTTGTAAAAATAATCAAAAAGTATTACACTTTCCCAACCCAACTACATAATAATGCCACCCGGCTGGCAACATTTTCTGTGGAGAACATTGAATAATTATGAAAAGTTTTAAGAAGAGTACAATTGGCCATCTAAAATTAAAAGTAAGAGTACGCTGTTTATATATATAAAACACGCTATATTTCCTTTAAATTGATGTATTTAGCGCGCACTTTTGAACCGACTGATTATATCAGCAGCTCAGCACACGACCTATAAACTAACATAAATCTTGAAAAGACACACACCCAGTATTCCGACCGTTAATTCATTAATCTGAAAGGAGAAACGCACATAATAAATGTATCGGCTATGCTGAAAATCGAACCCGGGACCCTTAGCTTAGTGGGCAGACATGTTACCGACAAAGCTAAAGTGTCGGCGTAATATTATGTTTTGCGTGTAAACTAAACGGGTACCGATATGCGATGTGGAAAAAACAAACCTAAAATAATAATATTTAGCACCGCGTCTTACTACCCGTTCGGGTTATACGCCTAAGTACTAATTACGCTAATGGATTAGGAATGGGTAAGGTTGAATTTAAAGGAAGTGAACCCGCATTTGCGTGGAGGGAGAGTGGAAAACCATTTAGGAAAAACCACCCCAGTTCACCCGACCGAGATTCGAACCTCGATCTCCCCGTCCTCAGCGGTAGAGCTCAACACGACTGGCGCGTTAGCCAACTACGCCACCGAGGCGGGTAACAAACCTAAAAAAAAGTCATGACAGATGTAAGAGCGCTTGCTGACTGTAAAACCAGAGACAAGGTCCATTCAGCCTCGTGAAGACAAAATGAGAAGCTACTTGAATGAAAAAATAACGGCTCCGGTCTAGGAAACTGAGATTAGCAGCCGGAGGATTCACTGTGCTGACCACGTGCTAACCTCTTTCCGCAAAATTTGGCACCATCTTAGCTGACAAATGGCGGCCACTCTAGTAAAAAAAAAAAGGAATATTTAATCGGGAGCTCCCTTCTTTCGTTGTTCCAAGACTCTGCGGGGTGAAAAAGGGTCAATGAAATGCCCGCGCGAATATAGGCTGTGCGCGCGCTGCCCCCCCCCCCTTCCTTCCCCCCGCTTACCCTTTAACAGGCAGAGGGAAAAAAAATAAGGGTTTGCTAGGTAGGAGTGGGGGATCGTGGCGCAATATGACGCAGTGCAGCCAAGCAACCCCCTACCCTGTGCCTTTACCGTGGCAAGTCTGACCTGAGCCTCTGAGTGCGCACTCACCCCCCTCCCCAACCCTCAGGCAACGGGAGATAAAAATAGTTCCGAAATCCCTCCTCCCCCCACTTCCCAGATACCCTCGTCTCACAACGAAACATCTCAGGAGCGAATCCAATCATCAGAATCTGACGACTTGGATGTTTCTAGAAGAGAATGTTTCAGAATAATAGTGACCCGTCCTATTTATTTTTTTCCCTTGGCATTTTCGGGGACAGGCATTCTAAATTTACTTATGGAAGCAGAGGAAGGAGAAGAAGGGATACTTTTTGATTTCTTACGAAATTACAATTTGGAGCACCTCTTAGGAAATAAAAACTTTTTTTTTGTTTGCAGTGAACACTGAACACACTTGATTATATTACTATTGTTATTTTATAGGTATTTATAATATCTATCAAAAGTGACAGCTGCAGATAACATGACTTAACGTATTAATGCGTGACAGTATATTTATTAACTTTTTCTGCCTTCCGGTTATGTACTTTGATAAGAAAGTTTTGGTATAGGTGTCATTTAAATGGTACATAATACAGTGGAACCTCATTTATCCAGCCTGAGAGCCAAAAGTTAAGATAAAAAAGTCAAATAATTAAAAATACTCACTGGCTATGTTTATATAATAATGCTACATCACTCGTAGCCCAGTTTGTGGAAAGATTATCCAGTACTAATGTAGTTGCCCAGGGGATGCCCGAATATACTAATAGTACATCCTTTCCGTGGAGGCTCTTTCCACGTCCCGATGAGAGAATACGTCCATGCATTCACCGACTAACATAAATTATATATTATATTCTTGATTTTTGTAAAAAAAAACACTTTTGACCACCAACATGATTGATAGCAATTAACTATGGAATTTTATAAATACGTTTTATTTTATTTATTATTATAATAAAGTTCATATTATAAAAACTTATCAAAAGCTTCAATAATATTACCTTATGGATCACTGTATAATTTACATGATCAATTAAATGAACTGAGAATACAAATACAATTAATATACAACCCCCCCCCTCAGCAGGAGTTTTATTTTTCAAATAATGGGCATCATGTATAAAAATCAGATTGTAGATTGGGGCTTTGACACTATATATTTTTTAAATGTTGACATTATAATTATTCTAGAAGTAAATACTTTAAACTAAAAACGAAATAAAAATCAGTTTGGTATAGAGATCAAGGACTAAATGTGTCGTTTTCTGAAATTACGGGTTAGCCTTTGGATATTTTTGAAATTTGAAAATTTTTTAAGCTTATTCTCGATTTTTTTAAATGAGGATATTGGTTGGATAGAATTGTCGAAAGGAATAGCTTCATTTTTTAAAAAAAAAATACATATATTTTGCCTATGTATACGTTCTAATCAAATAGTACCATCAGCACATCGAACCTAATCTGGGCCGATTCTGAATAGTCCGCGCACTAGACACTTGTTCACTTTTACTTCACACTCTAATCAAACACGTTTCTGGCACCCTAAAGTACATAGGGTGCTTAGTACTTTTCAGAAGCATAGTGCAGCTTGAACATCCTGGTAGCCACGTCTTAAACACGCGGTTTCCATGGCAACTAGAATTCATTTTGATAGTGTTTTGTCCACGGTGTCATAAGTGCACTCTATAGGGGTAATATTTAACTATTATATTACGTTTTACGCTACAAAAAGAAATTTAACAAATTGACACATCTGTATGGATAAAGAATATGTCCAACACCTGAGCTCAGTCGGGAGCGTGTCTGTCCGCTGAGATTGGGATCCGGGCTGATTATCGGCGTAGCTGAAAGATTTACAATGGTGAAATGTGCGATTTAACGTTCCACAATGGTGAATTAGCGATCAGGGTTAAATGTTGTGCTTGTTAGATTTAGTTGGTTTATTAAGTCATGTAGGCCTACTGATATAAGCAGTCGGTTCAGAAAGTGCACATTAAATACCTAGAATAAATTAAAAGTAAATTAACAGACAACACAAAATTATATTAGTTTTATTTAAAATTTGTGGATATTTTATTTATTTCCACACAATATACAACACTATCATAAATATACTCTAACCGGCCCCATGATGTAGTGTTCAGTGTACCTGGATACGAGCCTAGGGGTCCTAGGTTCCATTCTCGGCTGGCACCTTGGGTATTTTTCCCGAAAGGGGAACTTTCCCAACAGTCACCAGGGTTTGTTAATTAGGCTTGAGTTAGGTTTAAATGTTTCCACTGGTTCCACACCCCCATACTCACTATCACCACTCATTTTCATCTCATCGGGACATGGAAAGAGCCTCCACGGAAAGGATGTAGATTGTACGTTCGGGGTATCCCTGGGCAAAGTACATTAGTACTGGTTAATCGTTCCACAAATTAGGCTACGATAATGTTGCCAAAATGCGCAATATTATTAATTAAAATATTTCTAACTCAAGAGTAAGAAAAAGGGCAATTGTGTCTGATCTTTAGTAAAGTCGTGAGAGGATGAATCAGCACACTTAAAAGTGAATTCAGACACCATAAAAAATGACTTCCCCCTTTTAAGTCGAGGTCAATGGAGCTTTCAAGTGCACTTGGCTTCCAAGGGCCCTTGGACGGACTTTTCAGACACGGGCCTGATATTCCAGTCATGCAGCACTCTGACTTTTCTTTGACTGTTTTAAAAAAGAATAAATAATACTTTCGAGTAAAAAGTTGCTAAAGTTGTAGCATTTTTTTTTTTTTTTTACTTGATGGTCACGAACTACCAACAGGTGGATCTGCTGCAAGAATTTCCTCCAGTGCTGTACTTATCTAATGAATAAGACAACCACTTGGTAGTTTCGAAATCTTCTCATGAATTATAAAACAAAATCTGTTTCCGTTAGGTCACATATCTAAACTCGCGTTCTCAGTCGTTTGTTTGATAATTCCTTAGCTTTGAGCTTTATAGACAGTTATGTAGTAATTAACATTATAAATATACGAAGGCTTTAGAGTTTTTTTATGTTAATTTAAAACACCCAGTTACCCCGTTTCCCCCACTCCATTTCCCCTCCACCAGCTCTAATCCCAGAGAAAACCACGTTACATTAAGCGTGTTTTAGCGATTGAACAGATATTGAGATGTTCACGACCAGAGCATTTTTGAGCTTCTGGCTGGTATCGTGGCTGATAACGAATGTGTAAGACCGCAATAAAACCAAGCCTTTGTTTGTAACGTTTTCCTTGAACAAACTAAATGGCTTGGTATCAACCATTGAGCTGAGAATTGTGCACCAATTTCAAAACAGCAGACTCCAAGTGTTAGATTTAAACGATCAAGGGATTTAAACAAAAATGTAAACTAAAATGGACAGAAATTACTAACTAGAAATATACAAAAGTAAGCTGGTACTTAAACATAGTTCAGTTATGGATAAAAGAAAACGAGTATTTTGTGTATTGCACGTCTGGGCTACATCCTTTATAGTCCAGTTTGTGGAAATGTTAGCCAGTACTAATGTACCGTTGCCCAGGGGACGCCTGAATATACTAATCGTACATCCTTTCCGTGGAGGTTCTTTCCATGTCCCGATGAGATGAGGTGATGGTGATAGTGAGGATAAGGGTGTTGGAACCAGTGGAAACTCTTAAACCTAACTTTAGCCTAACCAAACTCAGGTGACCGTTGGGGAAAATAGCCCAGGTACCAGTGGGGAGTGGAACCCGGGACACCTAGGCTCGTATCCAGGTGTACTGATCACTACACCACTGGGCCGGTTAGAGTTTTATTTGATCTAGGCCTATTTACTCTTATATACGTCCTTATCAGGTTATTTTTTGGGAAGATATGTTTAGCTTGGTATGGTGTATTTATATTTTAGGTCCAATCAAAATAATCACCAATCTTTCCAAGAATAAAGTTAAACAGTTCATTTTCCGTTTATTTGCAGTACATTTAAGTTTATATAAATTAACCTACCAGCTGTTATATCTACTCTACCCGCCATTTTTGTTTACGAAAAACAACTCAAAGTCCTTTTTCCCGCTCCACCTTGGTCAGCACCACTTGGTCGATAACAATCGATACCAAGACGTAACCAAGTAAATCGCATCGACTCGCCTATTTAGTCTGTAGTCCACCCTTCAAAGCTTTTGAACTAATTGACTAATTTTGATACCCTCTTCGATGGCCGAATGGTCTAAGGCGTCGCTCTCGTGTTAGACTGGCCTGTTGGTGATAGGGAGAGCTAGGTTCAAAACCTGGTTGAGTCTACTGAGGGTGGGGTTTCCCTGAATAGTTTCTCATTATCCTTCCATGCAAATGCCCACTCCACCTCCATGAAAATGCTAGTACACTTCCTCTAAAATTTAACCTTCTTTATCCTTAACATAATAGTGTAATTAGTACATATACGTTCAACCCGAACAATTAGAAAGAAGCAGGGCTAAATATTTCTTATAATAAGTAAAGAAAAACGGGTATGGGCAATTCCTCCGAGGGTTAGGACGGACGAATGTGTGTGTACGATAGAGTTGATTGTGTACAGTTATTACTGCTGTGATGCCAGGTCTGTACTCTCATAAATACTCCTCACGTGGGTTTGGTCAGGTCTGTACATTCTCATAAATACTCCTCACGTGGGTTTGGTCAGGTCTGTACATTCTCATAAATACTCCTCACGGGGGCTTGTAAAGGTCTGTACTGTCTCATGAATACTCCTCAAGGCCACCTAATTACATAATAGAGCTGATGTCCTTACAACGAGGTATCAGAGTAGCGCACGTGAAAACGATTGTCTACGAAATGTTTATCGGGGGGGATTGTCACAACGCACTATACTAGGACGCACTGTATGAACCACGTGGACAGGGGATTGTCACAACGCACTATACTAGGACGCACTGTATGAACCACGTAGAGTGGGGATTGTCATAACGCACTATACTAGGAGGCACTGTATGAACCACGTGGACAGGGGAGTGTCAAACGCACTATACTACGAGGCACTGTATAAACTACGTAGAACGGCGATTATCACAACGCACTATACTAGGAGGCACTGTATGAACTACGTAGAACGGGGATTATCATAACGCACTATACTAGGAGGCACTGTATGAACTACGTAGAACGGGGATTGTCATAACGCACTATACTAGGAGGCACTGTATGAACCACGTGGACAGGGGAGTGTCAAACGCACTATACTAGGAGGCACTGTATGAACCACGTAGAGCGAGGATTATCATAACGCACTATACTAGGAGCAAGGTCTAAGATAAACGGGACTGGCTACTCCCTTTTTTCAATCATATTTACAATCCTAGTCCACTGATGCTAAAACAAAGGAGATTTGTTAATGACGTATACAAACTATGTATATATATAATAGTCCATAGCGTCAGCCCATAATCGAGTCATACCGACCAAGCGGCCGCCATATGTTGGCAAAAAGAGTGCCAACTTCAGCGGATAGAGGGTGTAATGTAGTCTGCACAAAGAACCCCCAGGCCGTTAATTTCAGTTTTCTAGAGTGGAGCCGCTATTTTTTCATTCAAATAGATTCTCACTTATCCTCACGAGGCTGAATTGATCCCGTTCCAGACCCACAAAATCTGGAAGCACCAGGGATCAAACCCAAGACCTCTGTATCTGTAGCCAGGAGCTCTGACCACTAGACCACAGAGGCGTTAGATCTAGTTATGTATTCTGATTGGATACCAGGACGAACCAGCACAACCGGAAACTAAACCAGGATCCTCTAGACATGTGGTTGACCACTCCACTAAGCCACGAGTTACCGCGGCTACCTGAGCAAGTAGAGTCAGTTGCTATGCACTAGACCGGACGTGACGTCACACGACGTATTGATCTAGTCACGGAAAGGGGATTTTTTCCCCCCATCCGTTCTTGGACGTGACGAGGGGCTGAAGCGGTCCATTCTCAAAGTACTCCGGTATTTTGCGAGGGGTATTGTAGGTTTCTGGTGTCATTCGAGGAGCATTGTTGGTCTTCAGTGTCCTGCGAGGGGGATTGTAGATCTCCGGTATATTACGAGGGGGATTATAGAGCTTAGGGTGTCTTGCGAGGGTAGTTTTAGATTCCCTGTTGCATCGACGATGCAGTATATTCGGACCGACATAGGAAGAAAGAATCATATCGAACTGTCAATCCATCACCTTTTTTTTTTTAGCACCGAGACTACCAATTTTATCAATTTACCTTCCAGAGTTCTTTTACATGCTACAATTGACATGGGACTGACGGATTCACTTCCCCTCCGAAGGAAGTTGTATGTGCTACGGATTTTTATCGCTCAAGAAAAATCCATCGACGTTAGCTGGGTTTGAACCCATGAATATCGGTTCCTGAGGCGAGCAGTTTACCGAGGTCATCCTTCTCACGGCTATTTGATTATATATCAGAGGTATTGTTGTAGAAGGAGCTCAAGGAAGAGTTGTCCATAATAACCTTGACCTTCACTGTGGGAGAGATGTCTCGTCTTCGTGACTGAGTGGCAAGGGACACCGAAAAAGTCCCATCTCAGACGGTGATAATGTCCGTATTGATGGACACGCTGTCTAAATACCAGGCTTATCCAGTCTGGTTTGCCGATGATGGGGAGATCGGGGCTAAAATCCCGGTCGGGTGTACTGAGGGTTTTTTCCTAAATGGTTTTTCACTCTCCCTCCACGCAAATGTGAGAATTTAACCTTCCTCGCCCCCATAACATTAACGTTGTTAGTATATAAATTTATGACCCGAACAGGTAGTATGACGCGATACTAAGAAAATAAAGTCTTTATATAGTTTTAAACCTTACGTTTAAAGTGGTGCTATATAAACAAAAATCCTTAGAAAGGGTGAAATAACCTCATCTTTAACGAAGCTCCCCGTTAAATTTTACAATACTTAGATTAAAATAAATATTTACACTACCCGCCTCGGTGGCCGCGTGGTTTAACGCGCTATCCTCGCAATAGACTAGAGCACCAAATGAGGGGGAGATCAAGGTTCGAATCTCTGCCGGGGTGGGGTGTACTGCGGGTGTTTCCCCCCCCAAATTGGTTTTCAACCCTCCCTCCACGTGAATTCGGATACACTTCCTCTAACTAAAACCTTCCTAATCCCTAAAACCATTAGCGTAATTAGTACATAAACGTCTAACGTAGTAAGACGCGGTGTTAAAAATAATAATAATAATTTACAGTTCAATTTTATTAAGACGGGCCTTTTCTGAAAGCTATAAAATTTACTAGATCTAATTTCACGTATTCATAGGTCAAGTCATGTGATTTGCAGCTGTGACTGTTGATATATATTATCAATACATTATAAAGTAACACCACGACTGGATTCTCCCATGCGCCATGTGCTATGTGCCATTCTATATGAAATGTTCGTGTTGCATGTGACATGTTGCATGTCTCATGAAACCATACCGGAGTGAAAGCTGCCCTTTTAATAATATAGTAAAATGTTATTATTGTTGACCTCGAAAAAATATATGTTTCTATCATTATCCTCACCTCATTTCTCTTATTATTGTTTACTTGATCTCTGTCCTCATGTTCGCGCATGCGCAAATCACCATTTTGCTCAACATCACCCGCGGTAGTTTACACATTTTTTTAAAACACTGCATCTTACTACCCATTCGGATTATACGCTTATATACTAATTACATTAATGATTTTAGGGATCAGGAAGGTTATATTTAAAGGAAGTGTACACACATTTGCGTGGAGAGAGAGAGAGAGAGAGAGAGTGGAAAACAATTTTCGGAAAAAACCTCAGTACACCTGACAGAGATTCAAACCTCGATCTCCTAGTCATCAACAGTCTAGTCTACTGCGAGAGTAGCGCGTTAGACCACGCGGACAGCGAAGAGGGTCGTATACATTTATGTATTTTGATAAAAGTATCAAACTCACACCATCTGATTGTCTCCTCACACAAATTACAAACTAACTTAACTATAGAACAAACTTAACAACCAACACACCCCTTCCAAACCACAAATTCTATATTATAAACTATTTTTTTTATCAACTAGATATTTTTATAACTGGCTGGGAATGGAATCTGGGACCCTTAGCTCAGTATACACTCGTCATACTGATTCAGTTAAGGGGGTGGGACAGTGTGTTCTTTTATATGGGAGCACTCAAATTACATATTTTTAAATGTAAAAACTAAACTAAATTTAGGGCACCACGTTTTATTTTTCTAGTCGAGTCAGCTGATTCGCCGTGAGATAGCATAATCAGCAACTGCTGTGTCATCCATGTAGGTTTGGTTGCGTTCTATGATCGACAGGAGATGTACGAGTATGGGAACTGTTTTATCTTCTATAAATGGATTCATATAAGAGGGAATTTTTTTGAAATTTATAAGAGTTACTAAAACAATTTCATAGCTATATACATAAACATTTATATGTGTGTGTAAATTCATGTGCTTTGATCTTTTCATATATAAATACCTGTAAAATAATAAAATTAATAAAATAAAATGTTATTAATATTGGCTGCAATACAGTATCTTTGTATTTTCTAAAAAGTTACTTTCTACTAAAATCATACTATAGTTTGAGGTGTTCACGAAAACTCCAGATCAATGGCGTCAGCCTGCAAGTGAGCCATACTGACCGAGCGTCCACAGTCTGTTGGTGAATATAGTGCCAACTTCTGTGGATATAGGATGTCATGTGGTCAGCACAACAAACCCCAAGGCCGTTACTCTTAGTTTTCTAAACCGGAGCCACTACTTCTTTCATCTAAGCAGCTCCTCATTTATCCTCACGAGGCTGAGTTGACCTCATCCCAGACCAAACTGCTTCACAGTAAATCAGGATCCAATGGGGATCGAACCCGGGACTTTTGGATCAATAGCCAAGAGCTCTGATTCCTATATCACAGAGGTGGTCAAAAATATGTAATGTATATTAAAATATGCAATATTCCGTAACAATCCTCGCCGGTGATAATCAGTTCAATATGTATCTTATCCGCTTAGATGGCCACATGGTCTAACGTGCTACTCTCGTAGTAGACTAGACTGGTGATGACGGGGCGATAAAGGTTCGAATCTCGGTCGGGTGTACTGAGGGTGGATTTTACAAAACAGTTTCCACTCTCCCTCCACACAGATTCGGGTACACTTCCTCTAAATATAGCCTTCCTAATCCCTAAAACCATTAGCATAAATAGTACATAAGCGTATATAACCCGAACGGGTAGTAAGACGCACTGCTAAACAAAAAGTATCTTTCAACAACTTTCTTATCCAACCACTAATGGTCCTACAACTCACATTAAGTTCAGTTTAAGTTATTTCTACACTAAAACAAAGTTATAAAGCTAAACGAAAAATATATTTTGTCATAAAAGTCTATGTTTTACATATTCACAAATAAATAAGGTTTTTTTATTCTATTTAAAAAAAAAGCAATCATAAACATTTCAATTCATATAATATTTATAAATATATAAACTTATAATTATTTATATAATATTATATGTACATATTAGAATTGAGGTGGTTGATTTATAAAAAAAAAATACATTCTGTGGCCATTCTTGACCAATTAAAAAAAGTCAAAGTCCTTTATAACTACATTTCAGACGAGTTGTTTTAATACATTTACTGAAAATAATCAAAATTAGGGTTATTAACACCTGGGACCTTCCTTGTAGGTACATACAAAATTACTCATGGCCACTGACCTTATGAAGTAGCAATTTTGACCGCGTTGAGCTTAGATCCAAAGTTATCTGAGAAGGTTCTATTAATTATTTATTCTAAGGTAACAATGGCTTTAAAATAATGAAATGTCTCATATGCGACGATAAGAATGTCAAACTCTATTAAACTTTATCAGGATGGGCCTCTAGACTCATAAAGAATATTCGAGATTAGAGAATTCGGGAAAATATTGAATTAGAGATTCTAAAAATATACAAATGTTCTTCAAAATTTAGAATTGTAATTTGTTTTAGAACTTTAATACTGCTTAATGGTGGTCTAACCCCATCATAATTATATGAAAACTACTATTACCACCACACTACTACTACCACTACTACTGCTGCTACTACTACTGCTACTACTGATATTTTTAAATACTATTTTTTTAAATATTCAATGGTCATGTTTAATTTGGTACATTTAAAATACTCGTATACAACCCATCCACATACCCCTTCTCTCTCTCTCTCTCTCTCTCTCACACACACACACACACACACACACACACACACACACACACACACACACACACACACACACACACACACACACACACACACACATTATATTTTCACCCCCTCTTCCACCTCCTCCAAATTAATTTTTAATTTTTAATATGAGGGGTATGCGAAACTTCGAAACTTCAACTTGGCTTTGAAACAAATATCAGCTTTGACTTTGCTTGAAAAAAAATACCTGGCTTAGAAAATTTGCCCATTAAAATATTGACAGCTTAAACTCAATTTATGGTCAGCCATTGCCAATTCGAGCTTTTTTTACATTATAAATAACTATTTCTTTGTAAACAAACTGAAGTAGGCCTAGTTTAATTGTAAGTTATGATAATAATTCAATTTATCATAATAAAACAAAATATTACAAACAATTGCGCTTCGAATTGAAAAAATGTACTTCACACAACCCTAATAGATAAATATTTGGGTGTAGTCAGAGCTGGAGTTGGTAAAAATACACCAACTTCGATTCCGGCTTCAAAATAAAAACTTTTAATATCATAGCACTATATTATGTATTATGGTGACTATCATTTTCATTTTATACCTTATTTTATTCTTGTAATCTTGTTTGACAAATTTATTCATCCATTCATCCATAAACTAACAATACCATAAAAGCTTCCCATGAAGTCAGGGGCGTATTTACATATGGGCTGTAGCTCAGGGCAGCAAATCGCAAATTGCAGGCGTGGAAAAAAAGAAAGAAAAAAACAAGGTGACACTAATCTAGATATTCTAATCAACCTCTAGCAAGAAGTTTATCCAACGTTAACATCGCACTTAGTATCTTATAATGTATGTCTGCATTAAACTATTCAGCAGAGAGATATTTTTCAACGATGCAACATCAGACGTGCTAAAAATTATCTCCGGGTCAAGATATCTCACGATCACCTCAAATGGACGGCAGAATCAGAGACTACGAGAAATATAAATTATGAGAATACGATAGACTCTTTTGAGAACAAGCAGTCACGAACGAAGATGATTTAAAGGAGATAATTAATGTAAAGTGTGGACAATATGAGAATGAGATTAGGGGTCTACTGTCTACTTGATTTGAATAATATATTTAAGTTTAACATGTTTGGGAGCACTTTCATATGCATCTCTATTATTCTGTTTCCTTCATTTTACAATAAAGGCTTTTAGGGACAGAAATTTGGCAGTCGTATAATTATATATATTTTTAAATAGACACGCACGCTAAATGTTCTTCTGTGGGTTGACTGGGATGGATAATATAATAAACTTGTGTGATTAGAAAGTAATTGATACATTTTTACTTTATATCGATATTGTACAACATCAATTTTTGTTTACTTGTTTCTTGTTGCACGTTTTAGTTTTTTTTTATTTCTGGTAAAAATTCGAATTTTCGCACCCCTTAAGCAGGTGGCAGGCTGCTTAAACCTAGGGCGTCATGCAAAGTAAATCCGCCCCTGCATGAAGTCATCCGTATTGGAGCATTTTACTATAGTAAATTTTTTATAACAAATCTTTTTTTAGCATCGGATCTTACTACCCGTTCGAGTACTTATGTACTAATTACGCTGGTGGTTTTAGGTAATAGGGAAGTTATATTATTAGGAAGTGTACCCATATTTGCGTGGAGGGAGTGTGGAAGATCATTTAGGAAAAACCACCTTTAATACAACCGACCGAGATTCGAACCTCAATCACCCTGTCATCGGCAGTCTAGTCTACTACGAGGGTAGCACGTTAGACCGTGCAGCCATCGAAGAGAGTTATTACTAAGTAATATATTTTAGCCTTGCAGTGACAAAGTCCATCTAGATTCTATGCTCTTGAAATCCATTGTAATAGTTTATTGTTGCAAACACGTCCCGCAGATCAGCCGCGTTGCATGGGGGGAGTAACACAAGGTCTATTATTCATCTGATCAGTATGTACGTGTCTGTAGTTGATGAGATGGGACGTTGCTTCATACCCAAGCAGTTCTCAGGGGCTTCAAGCAACCTTTGCAGCCCTAAGGGAAATCAACACTTTAATTCACTTAGTAGCCGAGCGCTACAAAGGCTTCCTATAACATAGCTTACGTCATGCCACGGGAATGTACAATCAAACGCAAAAAATATGAGCGCATTGATCTCGTTTAAAAGATTTATCTTTAACACCATGTCTTTCTTCTCTTTCGAGTTTCCTGTTTATGTACTAATTACGCTAATGTGTTAGGGATACGGAAGGTTGAATTTAGAAAGAAAAGTACTTGAATTTATGTATGGCGACTGGAAAACTATTTAGGAAAAAAACCACCTTCAGAAATCAGAACATCCAAAGATTCAAAAAACATACACGTTTAACTTTTTTGTTTGAAAAAAAATTTGTGTTCAATTTATAAAACTAATTTGGAGTCCTACATTAGTGTCACTAATTAAAACATGTTTACTAGTTTTTAAAAATTATACTAATTTTTGTCTACAGGGATGAGAAAACATTTTTTGAAAATAACTACTCCTAAATTTACCAGTGAGGTCTGAAACTTGCCTCTTGTGGTATAAGAATGCTCCACTAATTGCACTAATTAAGTAGTGATGAGGAAGGTAGAATATAAAGAAAATATACATATAAATGTGTAAAAGGAGCGCGAGAAAACATGCAGGAGAAAAAAAAATATATTCCAATGCTTCCAGTCAAGATTCGAAGCCCAACCTCCCAACAGCACCAGAAAACTAGACTAGACCACCAAATTAGAATAAAAGTATACCAAACCACTGTCAGTAATTCCTCAATTGTATGTCCCTGTGCGCTCCATCCCGCAACAGACTGGTTCGAGTCGGTTTTGTTCGGTTAAGATCACAAAGTCACGCGCTGCTAGAATATTGGTTTGTGACAGTGCATCCATCAGTATCATCACCCTCATTGTCTTCAACATTGTCCTAGGATGATAAATGAAGGTTTTAATACTATTATTACTTTGGTCTGTATTATATTAACCTTCATAAATTGTTCCCAGCTGGTGGCCAGGTCAGTTTAGTAAAATGCCTCCATCTTCCTTCCTTTAATTACTTCCATTCTTCTCCTCTCACTTGTACACTTTCTGTTATCTACTGTCCCCATCTCTTTCTTGGTCTCCTTGCAGTCTTTTCCTACATACTTCATAACCATCTTCTCCCCTCACTTGCAATTTCTGTTAGCTGCTCCTCCAATATTTCTCCCGTCTCATGCAGTCTTTTCCTACATACTTCATATCCCATCTTCTCCTCTCACTTACACACTTTCTGTTAACTACTCCTCCCATATTTCTCTCGATCTCCACTTGCGGTCTTTCTCCTACATACTTCATATACCATCTTCTCCCTCACTTGCAAATTTCTGTTAGCTGCTCTCCAATATTTCTCCCCGTCTCCATTGCAGTCTTTTCCTACATACTTCATATCCATCTTCTCCTCTCACTTACACACTTTCTGTTAACTACTCCTCCCATATTTCTCTCGTCTCCATGCGGTCTTTCTCCTACATACTTCATATCCATCTTCTCCTCTCACTTACACACTTTCTGTTAACTACTCCTCCCATATTTCTCTCGGTCTCCATTGCGGTCTTTCTCCTACATACTTCATATACCATCTTCTCCCCTCACTTGCACACTTTCTGTTAACTGCTCCTCCCATATTTCTCTTGGTCTCCCTTGCGGTCTTTTCCCTACATACTTCATCTCGATTTTGTTTGGCATCCTCTCCTTTTCCATCCTCATTACATGACCATACCATCTCAGGCTTGCTTGCTCTAATATCTTACGTTTCATGTTCCTCACTAACTGTTTCTAACGAATGTGTGACAAATGGTACAAAGTACGCCCTGTACAGCACTTCTTCTCCAATACGGGTCTCTTACTCACCTATGGAGTAACTCCCCTAATAGCCTCTTCTGTTTAGATCCTCCCTACTCTCACCCTTTGCCTCAATGTATTATACTGTCACCAACGCCTCAATTGGAAGGTGTGTTGTATAAACATCTGATATTGTGAGTAGTGAGTGACATAATGAAAGGTATGAGTTTTGTTGTGATGAATCAGTAGACAAGCCATAGGGGGAAATCAGGTTGAACATGGGTTAAAGAGCAGGATTTGGAGCCCTCGTGGCTGGTTGATTACGAAAGATTGTAACTAGGAGGTCGCGCTGCTGGCCACGAGGCCACGGGGCTAAGACGTCGGGTTCACCAAGTACCAGTCGGGGCTGTTGGTAAAACCTAATACCACCTCATAAGTCACTAGCTTCTCTATAACCACTAAGATCTTCATTGTAACTTCACTCCAACATCACATTTGTAGTAGAATGATAGTATTAATAAACCTTTGAAAACCCAAAACTAGCGTCAATCACAAATCTCCCAGCAAGTATCTATATCAGTCCCCCCCGTGTAATGACAATATTAAAGCTTAAGCTCATTTTATTGGAAACCATGTAATGTGCATATTAAACTATTCACGACTCTTGCCAATTATGTAATCTACAAGACATGTGTGAACTTTCAATTTCATTTTGAATATTGGTCAGCTTTGTTTCAAATACACCACACATTATTTTGGCAACTCCAATAATGCCAATATTCTTAAAATGAGCCGAGAGTTAGGTATTGATGTTGAACTAGCTGTTTACTTGAATTAAATGTTGAAACAGAACTTTGGTAGCCAACGTTTCGAGCTTTGGTTGTACCAAGAGTAATACCACGTGAGAAAATGCTGGAGCAAGTAAAAAGTGATTTATTCAACAAGTTTATTTTATTCACAGTTAATGATCAACAATGATATATATTTTCTCTGTCTTTATACAAGATCAATTATTTCAATACATTATTTTACAATATTAACAATTTTACATAATTACATCTTATGTGCATCACATTGACATATGTATATAAGAGATGGGACACTCGACTCCTCGAATCCTATGGTATTTAAGAGATTAGAGATTCGTAAAGTTCTCAAAAAAGTATCTCAAATAAAATTATGAAGACCTTGATATGATATAAAAATTCCAAGCAATTGTTAAAAGGAATTATATCGATTTGTGTAGTTAGAAGAATTATAAAATCACAAGTATGTATTAATATAATTTACATAAAAAGGTTGTTTTTTTTGTTTATGAAGTGACAAACATGACCAAAAAAATAAGCGTTTATCAGTAGCACCAGGCCTTTAAAAAATTTTTTTAATCAAATATTAAATATTTTCACTTTGAAATTGTACATTTTTAAAGATTCAAAGATTCAAAAGAAAATTTTTCGGACTCTAGAAATTTAGAATTCAAACCATTTTATATATATGTCAACAAATATAACAATTAAATACATGGTTTTAAAATAATTAAATAAATATAAATAAAAAAAATAGAGATTTAATAATCGAAAGATTGATAGATAAAATGAACCCTTCTAGTGCCCCGAGCCAATCTGATCGTCTCTGCTTACTATCGCCAAAAGTGCCACGAGCCGATCTGATCGCTTTCCAAGTTCTCGCTAGTTCTCGCTTTATCTGATAGATAGTGTAGTAGTTTCATATTTCACTGGAAAGAGAACATTTTCCTCATTTTATTTTATATAAGGTTGGCAACAAAAATCAACAGTAAATAGTTATTGGAACTGGGAGTTTAGTACATTTACATTGGGAGGGTCATGTACTCAATGAGCTAAGTGCGATGCAAATTTACGTACGAGCTGCATGATAAAACATTAGTGTGGCTCACATGCATACTGATGTAAGCAGTTTTGTAAACAGTTTTCAAATGTATGGGCTAAATTGTTATCAGTTTAGAAAAATATATTATTTATATTCTCATGTTATGTCGTGTGAATGAAAAGATTTCTTTATCAATGTAAGTAAATAGGCGTAATGACTTTATAAATTTATATAATATTTTTTTTTAATATGAAATAATTCATTATAAAAGGTTTTTTGAAAAACGCATTCATTATGTATAGGCCTAAATATTTATTCATGAGGTAAACAATATAATAAATCTTGCTGTAAGGTAAGCAATAACAGCCCAAAAATATTAATGTAGGATATCTAATAAAAATTTATGTAATTACTATTTATATTCATATATATTCAAAACTTTTATTTTCTTGTATAAAACTAAATGCACTACAACAAAATAATATTGAAATGTACATATAGGATCTTTTAAAATAAGTTTAAAGCATTAGTTTTGAAAAAAAATTATAAATTAAATAATTTTAATTGAATTGTATTAATTTAATATTATTAAAGAATAATATATACGGATTAAAATTATATAAAAATCAAAATAATCGCTTATAAATAAAGGTTTGGCGAATTTTCTTGCAAACCCTTACGAAAACGAGGAAATAGTTGTGGCACTAAAAGGGTTAAGCTGTGATGTCATGTTCCAAGTTTTTTATCAATTCCGATTATTAAATTTGAACCTAGATTTTGATTTCCCAACATTTACAATTCAATTCTTTTCTATGCATCCAACCTCACTGTAAAATATGTTAATTATTTACATACCATACCGTGATGTGGTTGAAAATAGCCAAAAAGGCATATATGTTACACTCTTAATGAAACTGCCTATTTTGTGAAATGGCAAATTATTGTCCTATATACTAAAAAATTTGTTGAAATTTGTTTTCAGATCGTATATATTAAGAATTATATTATAACCCAACCTAACTAAACCTAGCCTTTAATTCTAAAAGAACTAAAGGTTTGAACCAAACATGTTCTTTGCTTGTTCATTTCACCGACGAGAAAAAAAAACTCATCCAGTTAATGAATTGGTCAGAGTTTGGAGCTGCCCAGTTCATTAAATAGCCAATCCATTAACTGAGCGGTACAAGCGCTAACCAATGCATGAAATGAACCAGCTTTTATCTTGTCGGTGAAATTAACAAGCAAAGAAGTCAGTTCACGGAACAGGCAGAAATTTTCTTAGTTCATAAAATGTTCAATTTCCCTTTGGGGGTGGTAACATGTATTGCAAAAGGAAATTCTTAGCTAAAACGAGCATTTTTATTTGCTCAAGATGACTAAAACACAAAGTTCATGTGGAGTACATTTTCACTTTTCTGGTAATAAAGTGAAACATCAATGTTCACTCTGAAAAAAAATTACCAAATTATAACAGTTGCTGTTTTGTTTCATTGACAGCACTTTCATTTACTGGGATTTGAAAGATAAGAATCGAGGAATCGAGTTTGACATCTTTAAACCTAAGTTTACTAAGAAAGGCTTGTGGGTCAAAACATTACATGTATCACAAAGAGAGAAACATTTATTTTATGTACAAAGTTAAAATGTGGACAGTTCAATTCCATGAAATGTACAGTAGCTCTCACTCAACATTCCACAAACGCTGTGACGGAGCTATGCCTACACCTACTAGCATGGGGCAGTGGTAATGTCTTTGGTTTGTATTTGACACACTTAACAAGCAGAGAATGAAGTGTAGAGGGGGGGGGGGGGGGAGGAGAATAAGAGGAAGAGCAAGGAACATGTGGCTGAAGGGAGTGTAGAGAAGTTTGGAGGAGAAAGGAGAGGAATGGGTCACGGTGGAGGAGTAGAGGTTGTGGGGTGAGAGGAAATGTTGTCGAGGTTTATGTTCTATATAGAACTGACCAGTGGCTGGAAACTGTTCATGATGATGATGATGATGATGATGATGATTAATAATAAAGAGCTAGGCCATATATATAGTAAGATTCTGGCAGAAAGAAATTTTAGAAAAAAAGCCCCCCTCTTTTTTTTTTTTGTGACCAACCTTGATACCAATTTAATTGATATTTTATAGGTATTGATACTATCTATCGAAAGTGACTGTTTCAAATAACATGACCTGAATTTTTTTTAACGCTGTGTCTTACTACCTGTTCGGGTTTATACGCTTATGTATTAATTACACTAATAGTTTTAGGGATTAGGAAGGAAGTGTACCCATATTTGTGTGGCGGGTGAATGGAAAAATATTTTGGGAGAATCACCCTCAGTACAACCGACCGAGATTCAAACCTCGATCTCTCCGTCATTGGCAGTCTAATCTACTAAGAAAGTAGTTTATTAGACTTAACATATTAATATGGTTAGTTGGTTGGTAATGGCCAGCATACTGGCGTTCTTTCATTTGCCTTATTGCATCCCACAAGTGATGGGTTAAATCATTGCCCTCTAGAATACCAGAGTGGACTATATGATCTTTATTTATTGTAGAATCAGCTTCTTTACAAAGTACACTGTGAGGAAATGGATACAAACATTTGAATATATGAAAGTAGTTTGAGTAACTTTTATAATCGTTGGATTTGTCCTTCCCACCAGAATCATACTATGGTTAGTGTGATTTTATTTTGATCTCAAGAAACCATTTTTTTTTGTTTATATATATGCGATATGTATACTTTTTAGAGAAAGATATAAATATTTGAAGTTAGTAAGCAAAATGTATTTTAAATTAGTCATAAGTTTAAGCCTTTCATGTGATTAAACAAGGTCTTGAAAAACATTTGTGGATGAAAATAATGAGACAAACATTTACCCACCCTGTGTACAATGAACACTATAGCACGTGTGTAGCATGGACATTTTTTTTGTGGATGTGAAGGTAGCCTTATCGTTTTATGTTTAGTGAATCTGTCCGTTAAAGTGTGAGTGTAGAGAACGCAAGTTAAGGGCATGTTTTTTGCGGGTTTTGTATAAAAACTTTTTTTTGACCAGTAGAAATAAATAGTTTAATTTTCTTCACATGTTGATGTCAACAGTTGTTGAATATTTGTCATCATCATATTGTCATTAAATGAGAAACATTTTAAATGAAGATAAAAAGTTGTCATAAAATTCCAGGAAATCCTTGAAAATTATTCAACAAGTATTGATATCACCATGTGAAGAAAATGGAACTATGTTTCTAATGGAGCAATATTTGATTTATTTTGACCAAAAAAAATTTTTATATAAAAAACTGCAAAAATACTGCCCTTAGCTCGCAATTCTTATACTCCCACCTTAACACTATTTTCTTTTGCTTGTATTAGTGTACCAAGATGTTAGATGTGGATGATGAATACCGTTATTTGATTCTCATCCAGGTAGAAAAAAAAACAAAAACAACAACAGCTAAATGCAATTTGAAGATATAGGTATGTATGACCCTGTCTTATAAATAACTAGAAAATGTTCGGTTGGACAAAACCTCTTGAAGCTTAGAAAGGTCTATTATGCCGATAATCAACCTTGTATTCAAATCAAAATAAAGTTTCTTCAAAATAGGAGAGATAGTAGGAGTGTACGAAACTTCTAAACTTCAACTTGTTTAAACAAAAATATGTCAGATCCGACTTGGCTTTAAAAAAAACTCTGGCTTTGGCAATTATGAAGCTTCGCCAATTATAGTATAGCAACAGCTTAAAGACTAAATTTATTTTCAATTATTATGCCATTCTAAGCTGTTATGTACATTACAAATTAATATTCATTTGAACACATCTAAAGTATTTGGATTGCATGTTGTGATCAAAGCTTGATTTACCAGATTAAAATGAACAGACAGATTGTGCAGTAAAACACTTATATTTGAAATTTGATTAGGACTCGGGAGTATGTCATATATTTGATTCTGGTTCACTTCGAAGGAATGAAGTTCTCAATGAGGATAGAAAAGGAGAGAATACCAAAGAGAATTATGGAGATGAAGTATGTAGGAAAAAGACCGCACAAGAGACCAATAAAGAGATGGGAAGAGTATACAAGAGAAAGTGTGCAAATGAAGGAAGAAGGAAGGATAGAGGATGATGGAGGCATTTTACTACACCGACCAGGCCACAGGCTGGAAACAGTTGATGAGGATGATTCTGGTTCACTTAAAAATGAAAAAGCGGACTTCGTACACCCTTAAGAGACATGTCTCGGAAGAGGGGAATGTGTGTGTTGGAAAATAGTGAACCAACTATTAGGAACTTCTCCGTCCAGTAAAAAAGCAATAAGATGTTGGCCCGACACGAAACAAGAGTCAGACTTTGTGACAGTCGACATTCAGTCAAACGTGAGAGGGATAGAGTTGAAAGGAAGGATGGGGTTGGATGTCTCCACCTCCAACGCAGTTGCCATCGAGTCACTCGCAGAGTCAAACTCGCCGAGAGATTCCAGAACTCGACCTAAATTGTACCTGGGGAAAAAAACAAGTTTCACATTTTTTAACGATTGATTTTGAAAATAGGAATTTGATAATACAGGTTGAAACTCTTTACTCCTGCATCCTTGGGTCTCGAAAATTACCGGACCACAGAATTTGACTCCCAAGAACGCTTTAACCCCTTATTCCTATCCCCTAATTACCATAAACATTTACATCCTTATTGCTATATCATATGAGGTAGAATAAAGCTTAAAACAGGAAATAATACACCTCCTTTCACAACTCTTGGTATCTTGAAAGAGTACAGCCATAATATAAACCAAAGCAAGAATTTACAACCAAAACTCTCAGCTCCAGATGTAAATAACTTTGGCGCCTTTGTCCTGCTAATACCGTCGTCCTGGCAGCCGCCCCTCAAACTAATGATGGTAGAATCAAAACATGCCGGAGCAGAGAATGCATAACTAAAGAGTTTCAACCTGTACTAGATTGAAATGAAGACATAAACTAGTCGAGCATAGTAGTATTTTGGTAGAAAGGACATTTTAGAAAACACTTGTTTTTCCTCTTTAATGAAATCCTCTTTTAGATTTTTTAGGTATTTTGTTATATTTGGAAGAAGGTATAGGAGAAAGGGATGAAAACAAATAAAAGGCAATGAACCCAATATGGCTTCGACATAAAAAGATTAGCACAGTTTACTCTTTACATTCCTGTCCCAGGAAAAAGAGGAACTGGCTGCCTCCTGAATTAAATCGATCGTTATCACCCAATACCCCGACCTAGGTTTCATTTCATCGGAATTCATCAGGAGGGAGTGTGAAATACACAACACAACACAACTTCCTAAAGAGGAAAAAAAAAAAAAAAAAAAAAGGGAGAGAAAAGGAAATTGGTATTAAAGGTCACTTAGATAGGAATATGTAAAAGGAATGAATATTCGCTTCACAATCATATATTTTTATCTAAGTGTCCTATCATTTGAGTATTCATTATTTTAATCTATATATTTGAGTCTTATTTTCTAAAAATTTAATAGTAAATTGTTTGATTTTTACTTAAAGATAAGTTTAAAAATATATATATATATATATTAATTTATTTTCAAGCTTAACTCGACTCAACACTCAGGAGCTTTCCGAAACTTGAAATTGCAGACCCCTATTGTTTCCCTATTCACTTAGTCTCAACCTAAATAATGTGTAGTCATGTTTTCCATCGTTTCAGACTCACCAAGTCTGATATATAGTTATGTTTTCTCATTTTAGGCACACCAGTCTGATATAGTTTCATCTTTTCAAACTCACCATGTCTGATGTGAGCTGGGATCAATCTTAGCTGCGTCCCTAAGAGTTTTCTCGCATAGTCGATTGCTACCAAGATAATGGTGGATCAGGCCCTACAAGATACAGCAAACATGTCAAAATAATAAAATATAACCAGCCAATCACAAGAGAATTTGTAACTCCTTTCAACTTGTACACACACCATGACTATAGAAACTGCATTTTACAACTTTTTACTGTTATGGTTAAGGATATATAGAACTAAATTTCCAACAAGGAAGATATATTGTGTATGAAATAAAGTGCATTGAGAAAGTGACGATATGTAATTAAATAAAAGTTGCTTCAGTGGTTGAATATGTTACTCTTGCACTAGACTGTACTGCCAATAACTAGATCAGGGTTCGAGTCCCGGTTGGGTGTAGCGAGGGCAGTTTTTCCTAAATTGTTTCCACCTCTTTCCAGGAAAATTCGGGTACACATCCTATTAATTCAACCTTATTCCCTCATTAGTGATAATTAGTACATATGCATATGACCTAAGCAGGTAGTTAAGAAGCCGGGCTATAAGAAAAAATAAAATAAATATGATATACATAGTTGTAGAAAAATGAATAAAGAAAAGTAAAAACAGTTAATTATTTCGATCCTCCATGAAATCTTCCTCAAAAAGTAAATTAATTTGATTATAGAATTTAGTAAACCGCTCAATCCAAATACTGGTTAACTCAGTGTGATTTCAAAGATGTTGTAACACTAGCACTTCTTGCCATTCACAGAAAACAAAAGAACTTCAAAATGATTTTTAGTCCACCACATAGAAGTTTTCAGCCTTCACAACTTAGTTGGCATCATTGACATCAACTTCCTGAGGAAGATGTCATGGCATAGAAATAGTTAAGTGGTTTTACTTTTAAGGATATTTATTTTTAACTGTCCCATTTTCTTATCCGACAACTAGAAGAACTACTAAAATCTACTTTCACATATCCATAGCATCAAACTATGTGATGCTGCCACCATCATTTTTGATGGATATTATCAATACTGATTAGAATGGTGTGGAATCCACTATTTTACAAATTATGAGTCTTGAATACGAATCTCCAATTTACCTAATATAAATAGTAACTAAATGTTAACATTCTTTCTTATAATCCATTCATTTAACACTCATAATTCAGTTAAGTGTTAAATTAGTGGTTTGGAGCCTGGTTGTTAAGTTTATTCAATAATTAAAATTGATTCTGAATCAACAATAAGCAGTATTAAAGCTATAAAACAAATTTCACTTGAAAAAAAATTTTTTTTTAAGGATATAAGTCTAGAGTTTAAAATTTTCTCAAATAAATTTGAATCTAAAATCTCCTTAAAGATGAGGGATTTTAGGATTCGAGGGTCTCATACCAAATACCTCTAAAATAACACTAATAATGTAGTAAAAGGTCATCAATGTTGGCTGCACAAAGAAATAGGTGTGTTTTTTAAAAGCCCTAACTTTGAAAATTAGACTAAATGCAGGGCACAGCAATGATAAGATAATGTCTGAGCCACTAACCAAATGTTGTAGACTCTTGATATGTGTGGGATTGATAGCCACAGCATTCTGGAAACAAAACTTGGCATCCAAATACTCGTGTTTGAACTCATGGATCAAGCCTCGCTGAAAATAAGAATCGAGGAATAAAATTTGACATCCCTAATAAAAGTATAGTAAAAAACAGGTTTTGCCCCTTTTAATTCATATGAAGCAAACTCCTCCCTCCCATCTTCCTTACCATAAACATGATGTTGTGTGACATGGGGAAGATGGAGGTAGACTCTTGGAGACAGGCGGTGGCAGCGGACAGTTGTTCCAGGGACAGGTATATCTCGGCCAGTAGCAGCCAGATCTGCAACTGGAGCAGCCACGCTCTCTGGGGGCCAGGCCGAGGGGTGAAGGAACTCATGGAGGAGGCCACCTCTGACATGGTGTGCTCCACGCGGGATGCAGCCAAGGAGTGGGCGTGGAGCGAGCCTGTCCAAAGACGCTATTCATTCAACCAGGGCCACGACACTTCATATTGGGACAGCGCTAAACACTATTTTTAATTTATTTTTATATATTTAACAAACTACTACTAGTTTTTCAGCCTGTAATTTATCTAGAGGGGAATAATTACATTTCCTGGCTCATTGATTAAAAATAAATTACTTAAGATACTTCTCCCCTCAATAATCACAGACTCTGCCTTAAGCTCTAAGTGAATTTTTTTTAGCACCACATCTAACCACCCATTCAGTTATATGCTTAAGTACTAATTATGCTAATGATTTTAGAGATGAGGGAGGCCTTATTTATAGGAAGTATACCGCATTTACATAGAAGAAGAGTGGAAAACAATGTTGAAAAAACCATCCTCAGTACACTCAACCAAGATTTGCACCTTAAAATCCCCGTCATCGGCAATCTAGTCTACTAAAAGAATAGCGTGTTAGAACATGCGGCCATCAAAGAGGGTGAAGGAATAATGACCTTGAGCATAGAACAAATCCTAACTAGCATAGTGGCATAGCATTGGTGCGCTAAACCAAGGACCTTGGGTTAGTCATCGGTATCCAAGTGTCATTATTCAATTTATGAATATATCTTAATTTCATCGCCATATAAAAAAAAAATCTAACTAATGATCTATTTGACGGATGTAATAAACACTCACTAGAGTCCTTGTCAGACATCTCTGAGGTGTAGAGCTGGAATACACTCCTTGTGTCACTGCGCTTGTCAGACTGATCCTGGAGGTCTGATATTGTCTGGTTCTCGTAAAGACTCTTCCATAGTGCCAGCATGTGTTTGGCCGTCAGTAGAGCTATCTGAACACACAACATATAGTGACTCTAGTAACTGGACATGAACAGCTGCAACCAAATTAAAACCATATATAGGTGTGTGCAAAGTTTATAAAAAAAAAATTAGACTTCACAATTATGAAGCTTTGTCGATATAAAATAATTAAGAGAGACAAAATTCACATTTATGTCCAATTTTTGGGTCAACTCAGCCTCATGAGGACAAATGAGGAGCTACTTGAATTAAAAAAGTAGTGGCTCTGTTCTAGAAAACTGAGATTAGCGGCTGAAGGGCTCATTGTGTTGAACACAGGACACACTCTATTCACAGAAGTTGCTGCTATCTTCAAAACAAATGGGATTTTCTCAGTCGATTTGGCTCGATTGCGAGCTGACATCATGAAGTAGCTTATAAGATTGGAACATACTGTATTTGGTCAAGTTAAGATCACTGCATTTCTGGGTGAACAGAGTATACACCACAAATATAATTAAAGTAATAATTTTTACAACACTATTTTTTTTTTTTGAGTTTTGATTGGGTTTATAACTATTTAATATAATTAGATTTGGCTTCAAATTGAAAACAGTGGACTTTGTACAACCCTGCTTTAGTGTGTTATAATTATTTGAAAAATATGTCCAAGAATCTTGAATCATTTTACAGATATTTTAAAACCACCAGTCAAATGAATCTGGCAGGAAGGACCGTATCCGACAGTTACAGAAGCTACTAAAACTACTTTAATGTAGTCATATGTCAAGTCATTTGATCTACAGCTGTCACTTTGATAGATTTTATCAATACATATAAAATAACATTAAAAAAGACTTTAGTCGTCGTCATCGACTTCGCCGCCAACTGTTTCCAGCCCGTGGATGTTTATTAAAATACCTCAATCTTCCTTTATCCTTTTGCTGTTCTTTTCCTCTCACTTGCACATTTACTGCTAACTGCTCCTCCCATTTCTTTCTTGGTATTCCTTGCAATCTTTTTCCTACATACTTCTTTGCCATGGTTATTTTTTTGTGTTCTTTCCTTTTTCCATTCTCATTACATAATCATACCCCCTCCTTAAGGAGGCTGCCTAGGTATCTAAGATATTGCCATTTAAATGGTGTGTTAGGTTAGATATTGATAAACCGTTTAACAGTACACAAGTTTGGTGTTTAGTGGAATGAGCACAGTATTATTTTTATGACCCTATAGATCTATAGACCTAGAAACATAGTTTAAAAGTTGAAATTTTCCACTCTGAAAAGTACAAAGTCCACATATTTTGGTAGAAAGACCTAAATGACTGGGAAACAAAAGGTAACTGGCACAGGAGTGTAGAACGGAACTTTAGTAATTGAATGATGTTATTTAATGGGGGGAGGAGGGTTCATAACACAAATTGTATTCTCATTTTCCTCCATTGTTTGTTCTACTGCCGGACTGCTTCCCCCGGAAAGTTACTAGCCCACTTGGTTTATGACGTTTATAAATTTCTGCTCAACTATTCTAGTACCTTACCTTAATCGATCCCCCCTACCAAATTCTTCCTACCATAGTATTATCATTCCAATAAGTAAAGACACCGAAATATCAAGAGACGTGTTTTTAAAAAAAACTACTTTGAACATTTGGCTATCAGAGCATATTTAAATTGCATTGTAGCTTTATGGATTAATTATTAGACGCACAAAATAAAACAAAATTGAATGTTTTAGCAAAATTTATTATTTTATTTTTTAAATTCGAATTATGGTCAATTTTGTTGATTAAAATGCAATTTAATGATCCGATTCCAATAACAGAAACAGAGTTCCCTCAGCCTATTAAGTTTATTTCCCTCAACCATATATTATTGTGTCCAAATACAGAAGAAGAAAAAGAAACAAGAACTAATAAAGCTATAATACGATTTTGTTTTTAACTTTCTATATTTTAATTTGATAGGTATTTAGAAATTTAGCCATAATTTTTCTACTTATTGCGCCTTACCACTTAAAATAAAAGATAATTTGCTACACTTTTTAACCAAAAATAAAAATTTTATTCACCAGAAATCGCAATAAGAAATTGAACAGTTTGTTTGAAACAACGAACCTCCCCTCCCTGACTTTGGAGCTCCAGGTGAGCCTTGACGTTGAGTAGGTTGAGGTTGTCAGGGTACTCCTCGATGGCTGCCTCCACCAGCTGCAACGCCTCCCCATGTTGCTTGTGGGCCGACAGCAGCAGCACCAGCAAGTGAAGCGAGGGGACGTGTTCCGAGCGAAGGTTCAGAGCCATCTTTACGTGAGTGACTGCCTCGGTGATCTGGTATATGCACGCGTACTGAAGTGCAAGGTAGTACTCTGCTAGGTGGTCGTTGGGGTCTGTCTGCTGGGCCCTGGCAGAGTTAGGTGTGTGTGTGTGTGTGAATATATTTATAAAACAAGGCAGCTTTAGAATCCTAATGATTCCTATACTGTACAAATAGGTAACTTCAGTATCAGCGTTATATGCTCTAACACCTTCGCTCAGTCATTAGTGTGTCTGCCCACTGAGATAAGGGTCCCGGGTTCAATGCCAAGCTTGGACCAAAAATTTGTTATTTATGAAATTGGGTTTTCCCCTTTCACAGTGAAGTTATGATGGGTGTTGTGTGTGTTCTTGATTTAAGCTAGTTATGAAGTCGTGTGTGATATAATCAGCTGGTTCAGAAAGTGAAAATTAAACACATAAAAAAAAAGTTATTTGCTTGAATTTTGTACTTTTTTCTGATAAGGAAAGGGTTTGATATGTTTTAAAAAAATGAATGTTTTACTGAACACTTTGTGGATCTGTGATTTTACTATGAAGGACTCGTTTTATATTTATTACATTTTTATTTATTCCAAAAAAATAAGAGCCAGGGAATTTTTAAATTTATTTGCTCAACGTCTTAGGCTGTCCAGGCTAGTCGCATATGTACACTAATGAGCTAGGAATAAGTAAAAGTATAATTCAAAGGAAATCCCATATTTAGATGAAGGGAGAGTAGAAAATCAGTTAGGGCAAACTACCCTCACTAAACAAAGTCGGGATAAGAACCCCAGCCCCTCAAGCACAGGCAAAACAAACCAGACATGGCCAACACCTTTATCTGCATATCCACCAATGTGGGTCAGGACATTATTGATGTAATCCTAAAATACCAATGGAAAGTTGGTTAGTTTTATGTTTTTTATTAGTTATATGTGTCATGAAGTATTAGATATTTGTGTACTGGCCAATTATAGGAGTGTAAAATTGCCACACGCAGTCATTTCAGTTGTTTACTACATGAATCAGTATGTTCAACTCAAATTCTTGTTAATGTGTAGGCTAGCGGCAGACTTGAGAGACAGTTGAGCACATGTACGAGGAAAATTACATTCCTTTGCTTATTTAAAAAAAAAGTACACAAATGGTGAGTACTTATAAATTAAAATTGGTGTTAATTTAGATAGAATCTTAGATATTTGACTAAAATAAAATTAAATAGAATCTAAAAAAATAAAAAAAAAATGCTTATTTTATACAGATTACGTGAATAATTAATTTATGAGTAGAATTATTATCATCAAGGTCGTATTATTTTCAAGATTGGCCAAAGGCGCTTTCAAAATTAGAACCATATTTTTTTTAGTAATTCACATGGCAAGATTTAAATGGCTTGAAAAAAAAAAAGTTTCCTTGTTGATTTGTAAAACAGTAAAACTAAAATTTGTAACACTGGACTTCTCAAACCTATAAACACACCCACCGAATAAACTTAAACTCGTATTTTTTCTATAACATCGTTTTTGTTCTCGAATGTCCATTAACGCTTGTGTTTTGTTAATTTGTATCTTGTGTGTGAAAGGTTAGTAAAAAACCATGCAGGGAAAATCCAATGATATTAAAGCAAATGCATTTAACTACTCACTCAAGTTGTACACAAAGTGTTTTTAATACAAAGGTAAAGTGAATATAACATTTGTATGTTGGCAATAAGCTACAAATATTAGTGTTAGCAAAAAAAAAAAAAAAAATGTATTATTTAGTTTGAAGTTATATAGGGGACTGCGAGCTTGGGTTTTTTCATTCGAGTCAAACTCGAGTCAAGTATTTATAAAAAAAAAACGAGTATAGGCCTATTCATAATTTTAAAATGTTAAAAAAAAGTATATTAAAACACATGTTCTTAAAATATAAATGACACTCATTTTTATAAATAGTAAATACTTTTGAAAAAAATTGTTAAATAATGTAAATATTGGTTTTTAAATTACATTATATTTGGAAGAAGGTACATGAAAGGTGGATAGAAACATATAAAAGGGACGAATACGATATGGCTTTTTAGCTATTTTTATTTTAAATGCTTTGTCATGTAAACAAAAAGTAAACAACTTCAATCAAGTATAATTAAAAATGGATGACAATATTGAATAAATTCACTGGTAAAAAGTGGTTTTAAAGTTCTATTACATTATTAATGTGAAAATTGAAATTAATTCTTAACAATTTGTTAAGTAACCGAATGGTTTATAAGGGAAAATGCTAATATTAACTCAATTAAATAGATTATACTTACTATTGCGTTTTAAAAATTGATTATTAAGTACATCAAGCAGCAGCTCGAAAATGACGAGCCTACAAAACTTTCAATCTCGATCTCGAGATTAAATGAGAAGCTCAGCTCGAAGTTCGAAATACGAGTACTCACAGAGCCTTAATGTTAGATAAATATACTCATGTAAACATAATATTTTTACTCAAAATTAAATAGAAAAATATTCGAACTACGATTAGGCTTCGAGTATATTTCTCATACTTGACTCGACTTCGCTTCGAAACAAAAAAGTGGACTTCGCACACCTCTACAAAATAGCTTTTGTCAGTGGCTTTAAACAACTTTTTTTAAATTATATTTGAAACATTTTCACTTTAACTAAAATTGTACATTTTTAAAAATTCAAGGAACATAGGATGTGACTAATCTATAACAAAAACCTTCGACTTTGCTCCAAAGCTTCACTTTAACTCAAAACTTTGCATTTAAAAAGTGACCCTTTGCATCGCCCTACTGACCAAATGAAGTAGTTTTTTAGAACCCAACTAACTTGTGGAAAGAGTCGAGAGCGTTGGCTGTGAGCTGTTGTTTCTCCTGCTTGAGGTGCATGTTGAGGGATTGGAGGTGATAGCCTATGCCGATATGGAGGTGACTCCGAGACTGGAGGCCCTGCTGCAAGGCTGTGTCTCGAGCGAGCGCCTTCTTGCTCCATTCTACACCCTCGCTAAGCTGAACACACAAATACAATAATATACACACACACGCACAATCTGTCAATTTGATTTCACCAAATCTACTCGACCAGATAGTTTATGATAATGATGAAGAGTAATCTCAACAGTTCTTGAATGTGTATCACAAGTGCATTTTAACATTTTAAATAAAAAATAAAAGTCCTGGTTAAATTCCGCTATACTCATGACAAATATACAAGAAGTGTTCAGAAAGGGGCACTAAAAAATAAAATTAATGTATCTACTGATGTAGTATTTTTATTTTGCTAAAAAAAAACTTTTTCGTATAAAAACTGCAAAAATACTGAAATTAAGGTGATGATATAGAGAACGCCAGAAAAGGTGTTTTTGCAGTTTTTATAGCAAAACTTTTTTGGTCAAAATAAATAAAATATTTCTCCAGTAGAAACATAGAGTTTAATTTTCTTCACATGGTGATATCAACAGTTGTTGAATTATCTGTCAAGGGTGTCCTTTAATTTAATGACAACTTTTTCTCTTCATTTAAAAAGTTTCTCATCCAATGCCGCTATGCTCATGACAGATATTCAACAACTGTTGATATCACCATACAAAGAAAATTATACTTTATGTTTCTACTCAAAAAATATTTAGTTTATTTTGTCCAAAAAATGTTTTAATATAAAAACTGTAAAAACATTAACTCGTTCTCGCATCCCTTACATCCCTACCTTTATTTGCAATCTCTTTTATTCCTTCCCAGGCAACTACCTGGATAGAGGGAAAATAAGGGCCGCTAATACCTGAATAGGCTTGAGAATACCTGCTTTGGTGGTTGCATGGTCTAAGGCTCTCACAATAGACTGGAAATGCTGATGAAGGGAAGATCAGGGTTCACATCTTGGTCATGTGTACTTAGGGTGGTTTTTCCTAGATAGATTTCCAATCACGCTCTATGCAAATGTGAGTATACTTCCTCTAAATACACACCTTTATATACATACATACATACCTAACAACACCATTCCCTTACAGGGTAGCCAAGAAACTGTGCAAATGTATTTAGCTCAAAAAACAACAACTCCGTACTTGATCCATCTTCACTAACTTTCTCCACACTTCTCTATCCTTGTGTACTCCCTTTACTTAAACAAAATCCATACACCGTGTCATACAAGCTCTTTTATGCTTAAAACTCTTAATGTTTCCTCTAAATGTAGTACTCTTCACCTCATCCCACATTAATGTAATTAGTACAAATGACGGATAGTAAGCTGCGGTGATAAATAAAATAATCCCGAGAGTTACCATGTTGAGATGTTCATAGCAGATTCTGGCCGCCAGAAGACAAGGAGTCACCTTAGTGGGTGTAAGACGAGCAACTTCCTTCAGTACTGAGAGTGCTTGTACATAATGCCCCATGGACACGAGACACAGACCGTACTGGGTCCATACATGGGGCTCCTCGAACGAAAATTTCATCGCACGTTCAAACGACTGCCAACAACAAAAGCACTAACCATTATAGTTTAATTTATTGAATTAAACATTGAAAGGAGGTTAGAAGGGCACTTGCCAGAAAACTGTAGATCTCAAATTTCATCATTAAAACACAACAAAACACATAGCTATGAAATTTTTGGGGCACTTCAGTTGTGGCCCATTCCAAGTCTTTCAGGACAAAGGCCAGCGTACAACATTACATAAAACTGAATTCAGAGTGAGCTGTCAGGATTTTGAGAATAATTATATTATCATGTAATCGTCCATATAATCTGGCAACTCGATCTGCAGACACTTTAGGAGCACCAAAAGGAAAAAAAAAAAATTTTTAAATTTGCTAATTCATAAACAATACTCCCAGACCACTGAAGGTAAAACAACTTAGAACAATCAATTGTAAGGCAACAACCGGGTAAATCTGGTAAATATTTATTTTTTACCATAAAAACCATTAAATATTAAAAGGTATGATGTATAACTAGCACGACTTATAACTAATCAATATCTATCTATATATTATATAATGCATTAAATGTTAGGCAAAAGAATAACGTAATATAATACCAAAAACACCAGTCATATGTTTTAATAATAAAAAAAAATATATTAGGTAAAACACAATTGATCACAAAATTTTACATTTAAATTTTATTACTGTCAAAAGGTCTCTAACAGAAAAGTTTACATTTAGACTTTATCTTGTCAAATGCACAAAGACCCAAATTTTACATCTAAATTTAATCATTGTCAAAACAGACTTATCCACTGTCCCACAGTAAATCCTAACATACAATTAAACTTTATCTTGTCAAAACAGGTTCTAGCAGAAAGAGTTACATTCAAAATTCATCTGTGTCAAAAAGTCTAGAGCATAAATATCCCAATTTAACATTTAAATTGTATCAAGTCAAAACAAATTCTAGCAGAAAGATTTACATTTAATTAAATTTAAACTTGATAAGTTCTATTACTTTAAAGAGGCCGAAAGCAAATTTAGGATTAAATTTTACCGACATATGAATTTTGCTCAGACAATATAATAGAATGTAGCAGTGTCCTGGGTAGATATCCCACCAAGAGTGATTTTCCTTAGCACTCCCGGCAGTATAATTATATTCCATTCAGTTTTCCAGAGAGGGGCGGGTAGGGGACAGGAAAAAAAGGCCATGAGGGGCCATGGGAGGGGAACGTGTGACGTATAATCAGAAGATTTAGCTACGAGACTGAACATGACGTCTCTTGTTCTACATTGTCCACCAGACTGGAAAAGCCCAGAAAAGTCACCTAAAACTATTCTCGAAGGTGATAGTAGTAGGTTCGAGCACCGGATGCGCCTCCTCGCATTCTTGGCAGGAACTAGTTTGTCCTGGCGTCGAATAGGCCAGTTTAATCGTGGATCATGTTGCAACCGGATGCTTGCATCGTGGGATACGGGGAGGGGCGGATAGTCAGTTTGGGAAAACCTCATGAAATTGAGGCAAATTGTGAGTTTGATTGTACTTAATACTATCCTTCTTTTAATGCTAGCAGGTTTGTGGCTCGGAACGATGCTACACAATCTCCTTCAGCAGAAGAGAGTAAAGCTTGATTCACATGTTCACCACAAACAGAAAGCAGAATTTGCTTGAGTAGCGCAGCAATTCACACGCTGTATGTTGACCCACAATTCACAGTAACACAAACTTAAGACAGCTGATTATCAACATATTTTATTTTCTAGTAGAATGACATATTTTAGATCATTCTTCCAATGGATGTTTTCAAATTATAACACTGTGTCGTGGTACAATCTAATACATTGATACACACGCTTTACATTAACAGGTTATTTAAAATCTCCTCACAACAACCAAGAAGCTGTCTGCTCTCTGTTTGATATATAGCGCATGCGCTGTCATATGCACATGCGCACTGGTTTGAGAGGGTTGGTTTTGAGAAGTGATTGGTTCTCCTGTGCTGAAGATCTCAGGCAGAGCAGACAAAGTAGAGATAAGTTAAATTTCAGCAGAACAGCTCGTGCCGATGAGGTGGAAATCTTGTGATTGGATTAGAGCTAATCACGTGATCACGTTTCTGTTCTGCGCTTGTTTTTCGGGGAATCCATAGTAAAACACCAACTGGTCTATGGCAGCATGGCTAGAGGTAGAATATGGTCACTTAGATACAGTGCTAGATATGTCACTTAAATACAGTATCTAAGTGACCATGACCGACTTCTAGCCAAGCTGCCATAGTCCAGTCTGAGTTTTACTATATTCTGCTGAAGAAGGGGACTGATGTACCATGAAAATTACATAAATATGTGTTTTGTTGTGTTTTTTTAATTGTAAACTTTGAGGCCTACAGTTTTCTGGTAAGTGTTTAATCCTTGCTCTTCTATCCTCCTTTCAATATTTAATTTAATACGACCATTTGGCGTCATTTTTCCTTAGTTTAATTTATTGAATAGTTAATTTTGTTGTGACAGCACCAGTTTTATTATTTTAATCTAGATGTTCTGCTGAAGCTACCAGTAACCGGTAGCCTGGGGATGATATGATCATGGTGTTTGTATGAGGTGAGCGAGGAATGAGGTGTAGTATCATTTCTCAACAAATATTTGAACAAACTTTACAAGTTGAGTCATAATCCTGTATAAATTAAAGAGTTTGCCATTGTGAAAATTTGAAACAACATAAAATGTGTGTATGACTACTTGTGCTATATCAGTAAAAGTCCCACAACCATAGTTTCACCAGTTGTTCTTTATGGTTGTGAAATGTGGCCTCTTAACTAACATTATGAGGAGAAATTTAGGGTGTTCGAAAACAAGGGGCTTAGGAAGATATTTTAACAAAAAATGGATGAAGGTAATGGAGAGTGGGAAGGTTACAGAATGATGAGTTACATACCATGTACTCATTACCAGAAATTGTTAGGGTGATCAAATCTTACAGGCTATGTTGGCAGGACATGCAGTGCAAATGGAAGAAACTAGAACCCATTCAAGGTATTGACTGGAAAACCCAATTGGAAGAGACCATTGTGAAGACCTAAACGGAGATGGGAGGAAAACATTAGAATGGACCTGAAAGAGATAGGGTATGAGGTGAAATGGAAAGAACTAGCTCAAGATAGAGATAAGGTATAATGAGGTGGACTGGATAGAACCAGATCAAGATAGAGATAGGGTATAATGAGGTGGAATGGAAAGAACTAGCTCAAGATAGGGATAGATGGCATAGTTTTGTAAGTGCGGCACTGACTTTCGAATTCCTAATGCCATAGAGTATCTAAGTAGGTAAGTATATCAGTTGAAGTATAATTTTGAGGAATCTATACTTCTACCGAGCCAAATCTAAATTCCCTCAAGAAGTGTGTGATTGAAGCGTCTTGTCCCTTCAGACTCAAGTAGAAACAATTTACCTCGTGAAGAAGCTCGACATGCCCCCACCTAACCAGAGCAATAGCCATGAGGTCATAAATGGCCGTTGCGTTGTCATAAGCTGCATCCTTGCCTCCTTGAACTCTGGCGACTGACTGAGAACAGCATCACGAGCCGCCATCGCTTCACTAGAATTGAACAACATTTTACCAATGAAATAATTCTAGGTCAAAATATTTTGAAAGATATGCATTCTAAAACAACAAAATGTGTACTTTCTAACACTAATTAGTTAACATTAAATTTTCAAGAATCTTGATCATGGCTAAGGCCTTGTTTTGCTGCGTTCAATAACATTTTAAATAAATTGGTCAATTCATAATAGAGCTTAACAATATCGTTAATAATTACTATTTAGCACCGCGTCTTACTACCGTTCGGGTTATACGCTCGTTAATAATTAATATTAAATTATGTTATCTTTCAAACACTTGAATCTGAGATTTTTCTCGAACCCTCGAATATACTTAAGGGTTCAAGGGCCTATCCCCTATATATATATATGTATATCAAGGGAGATAGGGTTTTCACTATGGGATTTTATTTTATTGTAACATAGTTTTTTGCTACTAAAAAGTTCTATCTCCCCAAGCTTTGGTTACATCCTCCAACAGAATTGGAGGAGGGAGAGGGTGGTGTTGGAGGAGGGGGTGGGGGGTTAGTTGGTTTAAACCTGCCTACCTGATGAGCAACAGCAGTATTATCTCCTCATTCTCGTTGCGCGGGACAAACAGGTTGAGTCCGGTGTATTTGCGAGGTTTCCAAGGGCTATCTGTTTTGGAGACCTGGAAAGACTTCTTGCTGGTCGTCACTAGAAAACAACAACAACAGTGAGCTCAGCGTGTCTGCGAGTGTGAGAGCAGCACAGGTGATCATGCGGGCATCACATATCGGCATGTTGCAAGATGCAGAACCCTTCCTAGCACACGTGTTAAGTGGAGTGCTTTGTTTCAAATGCACACAGACACACACAGACACAGACACAGACACAGAACACACAGACACAGCACACACGACACAGACACAGACACAGACACAGACACAGACACAGACACAGACACAGACACAGACACAGACACAGACACAGACACAGACACAGACACAGACACAGACACAGACACAGACACAGACACAGACACAGACACAGACACAGACACAGACACAGACACAGACACAGACACAGACACAGACACAGACACAGACACAGACACAGACACAGACACTGCACGGCACAGAAAACAACAACACAGACTCAGCGACGCGATCAGGAAGACCAGCACAGTGACAGCGGCACAACACGGCACTGTGCAAGACAGACCACTCCAGACACGTGTAAGCAGGCTTGCAAATGCAACACAGACACAGACACACACACACAAACACACCACACACACACACACACAGAACATGTTAATGTGGCACAGAGACTATTCCAACGTTATTTGACAAACACTGTTTTCCAAACCATATGGATGAGATTCATTCATATATTTTAGGCATAAGAACATTTTTGCTCACATGAGCAGCAAAATTATCAAGGAACACTCCATTTACCATGAAAGGTGGCAGTCTTACTTTGATATAATATATTATGAGCCTAGCTTATAAGCAGAGCTATAGTGGAAACTTTAAGGTAAGCTACCTTCCAAAGTAAATGAAGGAATACATCAAATGTTTAACTTATCTATGATTAAAACATGATAGTTTATTTATGCGTAAATCATGTCATGTTCAAGGATGAAAAGGAGGTCTAAGAACTTTGACCTTTTGTAAATATATCATTTGAAGAAAAATAATTGTTTGTGTCTAATTTGTATAAATTTAAAATGACAAACTTGATGAAAAATTAACATAAGTTTGACCGCACGTACGTTTTTTTTATTCAAAATTAAATAATTGAAAAACATCTGAGATGTTACTTACAAATCAAGTTACTAATTTGTGATGAAAAATATTGAAGATAATATAATGTCCACATTTAATTAACTGACTACTAAAGGGGGAAATACACTATTTTTTTAAATCTTAAATCATATAAAAAACATGGTAGAAATGAGGGGGTTTACTTTATTACATTAATTCTTAAGTTTACGCGCTTAGTGGCTGCATATCTAAGGTGTCACTCTCTCAATAGAATAGCCTGTCGATGAAAGGGAGATCGGGGTTTGAATCCTGGTCGGGTGTAATGAGAGTGGTTTTTACTAAACAGTTTCCCACTCTCCTTCCATACAAATCCGGGTAGCTTACCTCTAAAATGTTTCCTTCCTCATCTTTATCCTATTAGAGTAGTTATCATATATGGGTACATCCTGAACAAGTAGTAAGACACGGCGATAAAAAAAAAAGCTCTAAGACCAATTTCATTTCTGAATTTGATAATATGGTTTTAGTAATTTTTTTTTAATATTGAATTTAATATCTCCTAAAATCTCCTCAAATATTTGAGGATCCCATTCCTTCTGAATTCAAATAAACACAAAATAAGATTTGAAGACTAACAATTTTTTTAACACCGCTCTTACTACCTGTTCAGGTTAAACACGAACTAAACCATCTTAAAAGGTGAAACTATTCAGGTAATTCTAAAATGTGCATCTATACTGTGTGGTAAGGTTTCTAATCTAAGAAGACACCAAGATGTTCATGTAGTGCTGTACAATGTGCAGCCTGTGACTGAAGAATACATACAAAATATCTTTCTATATACAGAAGGTGATGTGGGTCAACTAGTACAGAGCATACAGGAGTTTATTTCATTTAACAAAAGTAAATTAACTCCCTCCCATTAACCCAAACATGTTCTTATAAATTTTCCTCGGGTATTAGATTGGTTGTAGAGTGTGCAACGTCCACTTTTTAATCCAAAGTGCACCCAAATCGAATATATGAAATATTCCTTAAGCCGAATAAAAACTTTATTATTATTTTGTTAATTTTTTTTACTGGATATAAATATTACAGGTAGCACCCGATTATCCGTGGTAATGGAGGGGACGAGTTCCATGGATAATCCAAAACCGCGGATAATCCACATATTTAGTAAAACAAGAGATTGTAGCACATTAAATTCAAACTAGTACTCACCTATTGTGATTGCATTTCTGAACACATCATTATATTTCATGCACTAGGATAAAAAAAACACTTCAAACCAATGTACAGTATGCTCAAAATGGACACATTATTTTAAAGTCTGTACAAGTCTTCTGCTGCATTGCAGCTGCTTTCTATTTCCTTATCCCATCAAGTATTTTCCTATTTTCCATAACATCCTTTTGTCAGATAGGAGCATGTCATCTTCCTGTTCCAGATAATTAAGCAGGTTGTCAGTCCATTCCAGTGCAGTCCCCTTTGAATAAACTTTTTGTTTCCCTGGCCATTATTTATTCCTTAGGGATTTACTGAGTACAACAATCGGTAGCCTTGTATTCTCCATCAACGTCGGCGTTTTTCAAAAGCATAACCCCTACTGTTGGCGATGCTGTGGTTAAGCCGCAAAGTGGTAAACCGCCGAGATATCGAAGTTTACTGTACATCGTGTTATTTCTATAGCTTGTACATTAAAATAAGAAAGGAAATGTTTTATGTACAAATGTTTGTATTATTTCATTCTAATCTGATAAATCAAGTTAATGTTGCAACATGCAATTCAATTACGTCAGATTTTTTCATATTCAGGGGGCCACCTCAATAAGCGAGAAATAAATTACCATGCAGAAACAGTATTTTATTCTTCAAAGTGTTATTTCAAAATATGGTTCACACCAAATAAGGTCAAGATATTCCAATAGGCTGTTTTTCCTTAATAACCTATAGTTGGAGTTTTATTAATAGAAATAAATTTATGAAAATATGACATTAGCTCATTTTAAATAACTTTTTAAGGATAATTGCAGAGCTATGAGCCTAGGCTTGATGAACAAGGGCTCTACATTTAGCCTTCCTTTAACAAATACAGTAATTTTTATAGGCTCACATGCAAGGCCTCCACCATTGTTTGGATCCCACGTTAAAATATTAATAATAATATAGAATCACAGGTGAAAATGTTAAGATATTTGAGGGCTGTACATGAAGGTGAAAGGGAGTATAAGCTTATTCAAAATAGAGAATAAGTTGCAAAAAAAGCAGAGACTATTGTGTTTTAATCCGTGTGACCTGATAGCGATTGATACTTTCTTGCTAACCGAGGCGGCCGCCTCAATATTAATTTTTATATATCAGTTGTAAATGGACATGAATTAAATTTTAATATATTTTTGGTCAAAGCCAGAATGTTTTTTTAAGCGAAATTGATATCTTTCAAAACAAATTCAAAAAGTTTTTGTAGCTTTAGATGCCTGTAGACAAAATGTTAAAAATTCTAAATTTTAAAACTTTTGCTAAAATAACAACTTCACCATATAATAATATATATAATAGCTTATTTATAATAGTGTATTTTATATTATAAAAAAACTATCATAATATTGTATTGACTTGTTTTCCATTATATTTTTTTTATATACTCACTTCAATATGTCATGTAACACTTTGCTTTTTTTAATTTATTTGGTTTATACTTCTAATAAATTATACTACATTTGTATTTTCCAATCCTCAATGAAGACATTCTTTATAAAAAGCTTAGAACAAAAAATTGAAATATAATGGGTGGTTTAATTCGTCAAATGGCAGCAGTGTAAGATGTGAGTTGATTTAAGCTTTTCATTGCAACAAACATAATAAGTTTGTTCCTATATTTTTTTTCCTGCATCTTATTTTATATTATAAACAATTGTGTTGCTAAAGTATAGAAAATAGGTTCTCCCTCAGAATTAAAAGCTTGCAATTTTTTAGGTCCCAAAAGCTTTGTTGATAAGACTATTGGTCTTCACTAATGACCTTGAATTTGGATGCCACAATCAAACATTCAAAGTACCAGACGGCATGATTCCGTAAGATGTGTGCACAAAATTATACATTTAAGTGAAAAATAAATCAAGTGAGGGGATAGCACACTATTGACTTTTAAAACTAATATGCTACAAAGGAAATAAAAATTACCTAGAGAAGCATTAGAAATTTTGTTTTTCTAAAACTAATGTAAGAAAATTATTCACAAGATCTTACTTTAAAAAAAAATTATTTGAAAAACAGTGCCAAAAATATACCGCAGGTTTGTTACTAATAATACTTTAACTAAACACCATTTTAATGGAATAATCAAAGAGTGATTTTCCAAATTAGTTGAGACAGTGTCACTTTCGGATGAAAATTTCTTCAGCAAAGACAATTTCCCCAAATCAAAGATAAATAATCTACAATGAGGACTATTAATTGCATATTTTCGGAAGTTGAAGTATTGTACTAAAACTTAATACAGAGGAAACTGGTTCAGATTCTCAAAGGGAAAATGAGGGATTTACTCAGCAAAGCTTTACAGTTTAGATTAGTCTCATTAAAAATGTTGAGTTCAAACCACAAGTTTTTGGGTATTTGGTATTCAAAATAATTACCAACTAATTAGAACAAAAAAGCAAAAAAAAGGAACAACTTGATAAAAAAATATTAACAAGTCTTCTCCCAACGAACACCAAACCACTTAAAAAAGAATCTGAAAAAGTCGCAGGACCATATCAGATGTTAAAAACACACACACACACACAACACAAAAACCAAGAAAATAAGCCGCCTGTTATAGGAATGTCAAACTATGAGAACACAAGTGTTAATAGGGTATTAGGTGTGCAGAAAAATTAACAAGTTTAAATGTATTTCACAATCTACTGGGTCTGTACCTAATCCTACCCTCTGAAAATCATGGCAGGAGTCCAGCGACACCATCAAGTGCAGAGGAGCGAATAGCAAACCAGCAGCTGAAAGATGTTTTATTGGTCATCAATTACGAAAGCAAAGCTAAGTATTTAGTAATATAAAGAAAAAGGGATAGTTCACGTGATTTCCACTAGGGAAACGCAGGGAAGCGTAGTACAAAGTTTCAATCTTACAAACACTAGCTCAATATTTTCAACTTATTGTTTCAAAGCTAGTTAAAATTATTTTAACACAACAGTTATAAATAAAAGAATTAATTTAATGTCTAATAACTTTTTATTTATTATTTTACTATTTAATTATTATTGTTTATTGTTTATGAAAACACTTAATAATAATATATATAGTGTAAATGATAGAAAGATAAGAGTACCTAAAGGGACAGTTAGATTAGGCTTCCATCGTCATTTCTTCACACTTCCATCTTATGATGACTTTCATAGTAGCTCATGATTTTAAATTTTTTGAAATATTTCTTTGCCCTAACGTGTACATACATACATTACATACATTAATTGAGGGGGTTGGAGAAAAACATGACAACCCTCATAGATTTAGATGGGATATATTCATTATTTAAACTTCGATTAAATCCGTAAATACCCGCTTTGGTGGTCACATGGTATAACCACACTACTCTCACAGTAATCTAGACTGCCCATGATGAGGAGATTGAAGTTCAAATCTCGTTCGAGTGTACTGAGGGTGCTTTTTCCAAAATAATTTTCCACTCTCCCTCCACACAAATGCGGGTACAATTCCTATAAATATAACCTTCCTCATCATTAAAACAATTAGCGTATTCAGTCCATAAGTGTATACCCCAAACGGGTAGTGCATTGGTGCAAAAAAAAAATCTGTAAATTTAAATGTAATAAATAAATAAATAAATAAAATATTTGTCGATATTTGCTATCTTCAAGTTCTTAAATGACTATAAAAACAACTTTTCAATGTTAACATATTTTTTCATAAAATTAGTACTATCATGTTTTTACCCGACCCCCTCAATTATGCTAATGGAAAAGGAACAGGGGAAGATAGAATTGTATAGGAATTTATATGGAGAAAGAGTTTGATACAATTTCGGAAAACACACTCTCTATGCATGATGAAGATGACTGACTCTCAGTACATCCGACCAGGATTCGAACCCCATCACCAGTAGTCCAGTATAAAATGGGGTGACCATGCAACCAACTTTGCAGATTCGGAGATATTCCTTTTTCATATTAAGACAGAAAAACACAAAAAATGAGAAGAAAATATTTTCAGGATTAAAAAATATATAATATATATATATATATATATATATAAAACTGTGAAAGTAATCAAAGATAGAAGCATGAAGAGTGTAAGAAAAAATGAAGAGAGAAGTGTGTTTGTTCCTGTCCAGACCTAACATAACCACCCTATCAGGTTGGCTTTCTTCACTATCACTTACTTTACATTATTTAACAATTTTTCCACATGATTTACCCATGGTTTGATATACACAATTTAATATTAATTAACTATTATTTAGAGGAATTAAAAAAAAAAAACCAGTGAAGTGAACAACTCGAGCTCTACACAAATGTTTCAGGGCAGTACCAAGTATTATTTATCCAATCTTTATATCTATTTTTTAGCACCGCGTCTTACTACCTGTCCGGATTATATGCTTATGTACTAATTACGCTAATGGTTTTAGGAATTAGGAAGGTTATATTTTATAGGAAGTGTACACGCATTTTATGTGGAGGGAGAGTAGAAAACCATTTTAGAAAAACTACCCTCAGTACACCCGACCGAGATTCAAACCTCAATATACCTGTCCTCGGCAGTCTAATCCACTGCGAAAGTAGCGTGTTAAACCATGCGGCCACCAAAGAGAGTAAGTTTTGTTATTAATACTAATTGTTAATTTTTTTTTTAATATGGACACACATAATAATTGTCCTTTCATAATGATTTAAATAAATGCTGACCTAAGTATTGAATGATCTAGTATTAGAAATGGGATGTTAGAATCCTCAATTCCTCAAATCCTATGGTATTTGAGAGATTAAAGATTCGTAAAAATCTCAAAAAAGAATCTCATATACAATAAAGAACTTAACATGAAATAACAATTTAAAGTAATTGGTAAAAGGATATTATATAGATTTGTGTAATTAGAAAAATAATAAACTGGCAAAAAATGACAAAATTGTATTAATATAATTAATTTACATAAAAGGTGTTCTCTTTGATGTAAGAGACATGAAAAACCAAAATTTCATTAATTTTAATAGTGGCACCAAGCATTAAACAAACATTCTAAAATTAAATTTTAAATATTTCTACTTTAACTAAAAATGTATATTTCTAAGGATTTGAGGATTCAAATAATGATGATTATTATAGTGATAATTATGATGATAATGATAATATACTATTAAACAACACAATTGCTTAGTATTTATCTATCTACCTAGTCCAAGTGCTGCCATCTATATAGTGCATTCCTAACTGGAAAATAAAACTTAGCTGTCGACAGTCAAAATTGTAGTCCAATATAGAACAACAGTTTAATCTATCAACTTAAAGAAGCTGCTTGTGGTAGTGAAAGATCAGCTTTATAAAATGTATATTTGTGTTTTTTTAGTCTTTTATCTAAACCATTTGAAGACCTCGTGGGTAAATAATGACAACCCTCATTTTTAAACATTTGAGATGTCGTGAAATCAGTTTTTGGAAAATATCTGGTAACAAAGCGTTTTTCTTAGGAGGCTATTTTTAACATAATATTTTTTATATTTCCTTGTTTTTCAATATCTGTTATAAAAAGTATCAGAAATTAAAATCTTTATTTAAATTTCACACTAGTTAAAATATCTAGTGTCCAATAAAATTGTTGGTTATTATTATTTACATGGAACATAAATATTGACTATAGGACAAGTTTAAAATAAAATGGTTGGTTATCATTGTTTACATGAAACATTTTACAAAGTCTATAGGTTTTTGCTACATAAAACTGATTTTATACAAAGAGTATTATTAAAAATATTTTTAAAAAATTTCCCCTATTATCTAAGATTATTAATATTAATATTATTATTATTATTATTATTATCACATTACATCTTGAAACTTGAGAGCTGGAATAGGGAGAGCTGATTTATATTTGAGTGGAAATTCAACTTTTGTTAGGTCCCACTAACCCCGACCACGTTTCCTCACATTCACTGCACTTCCAACTAAATCACTTGAACTGTATGGGCTACTCATCCATACTGTACATCGTTGCGAAACTTTGAAAACCATAGAGGTACAGTTACGAAGAAGAACAGGTTCATTAGTTTCATCTTTACTTTTTAATCTGAGAATAAGTGTTCAGGTCTCCTGTCATATGTTAACCTATCCACTATGTTGTTGATGTAAAAAGTAATAAGCCACATAAGTGTTACGCTATTGACAATATTAGATTATATATTAGTTTTAGTTACTTATTTCTTAACTAATGCAATAATTATTCAAACCATTATGATTTAATTAATGATTTTCAAGTACAACTAAAACATTTATGTGGGGGCACGTAAATAGTTATAAGCCACTCTAGTAACGATGATGTTTTGACTTTGTTCAAAACTTAAGCTCTGGTCCTTCTGAGGGAGGAAAAACTGTCCTCAAATGTTCTTACAATAAAATCAGGATTCATTACACTATCATCACTACTAATCACGTCTTCTATATCACTCAAAGTTTCTTTCAAATTAATCTTTTTCATTGGAAAAGTTGCGCCTTTTGTTTTCAGCAGCAACCATTTTAAAGTGTGGGTTATTATTGTTTACTGCAAATGAATGTGGCTTGTTCATTTTAAGAAACGTTAATGTGATGCCAACTGTTAGCAGAATAGTAAACTCTTTGGACTAAGTTGAAGGTATTGTTGGAAGTAAATGTTTGCAGTCGGAAACTAATAAATAAATATTTTGAGGGTTATCATTATTTATCCCCTGAGGACTTCATTTCTACTCTAGTATCCCTCAGGCAAGTGTGATGGCTATTACTCCTAGCTTAAACCATTCTACTATAAGCTAATCTCTAATCTCTTAAGAATTAAACTCAAGGTTGAAAGTTCAAGTGCCTGCAACTTAATGTTCAAGTAGCAGAGATTGCGAACCAACCTGTCTCCACGATGGAATCTGGGGCAGTGTATAAAGTCCCGCTGACTCCTCGTAACAACACTTCTGCCAACTGTCTGGTGAGAGTAAGACGAAGACTCTGGGTGGCGCTCGATTCCACAGCGCTCAACATTGTCCTGCCACGTGCAACATATACAAGCCACAGTCAAGTAGCATTAAAAACACTAATAACATGTGTGGACAAATATAAATCACTAGCAATATGTAATATGGAGGGAGTAGAGAAATTTACAGAGTGTAAAGTGTCTCGGCAGTGTGATTGAGATCCAGAGTGAGAGTAGAGAGGATCTAATTAAGAAGAGGATGGCAGAAGGAGATGTTCTATAGGTGTGTGAGAGACCTGATATGGAGAAGAGAGAGGACCTTGAAATGTAAGAAAGTGTTGTAGAGGACGTACTTTGTACTCATAGTTAGGTATGCCGCATTAATATAAGACAATGGATGTAAGAGAGACCCGGAAAGTGTAGGCCATGGGAATGAAGTTTGTGAGGAGCATGTTAGTTGTCAAAAGGAGAACATAGAGGAAGCCAGGCAGAGATAGTATGGTCAAGTAGAGGAATCAAGGTTGAGATAGCATGGTCATTAGAAGCAAGTTGAGAAGTGAATTAGAGGAAGCAAGGTTGAGATAGTATGGTAATTTAATGGAGCAAGGTGGATAGTATGGTATTTAATGATGCAAGGCTGATAGTATGGTATTAAGGGATCAAGCTGAGATAGTCTAGTCATGTAATCCTGATGAGTTATGATAGAATGAAACTTAGGTCGGGGGATTGGGCGGTAACAATCAATTTTCTTCGAGAGGCAGCCATTATATTTTTGTCCAATGGTAGCAGTGTAAAGTGTGAACTGAGTTTTTTTTCATTGTAAAAGCCCTATTGCATTAATTCCTTTTATGTGTTTATATTGCTATTTCCTGTGTGTTCTTCTAAATATGGTAATTCTGATAGTAAGTAACAGTTTCAGTTGTCAAATTCTGCATTTTTTACACCGGTATGAGAACCCTTTACAGAGAGTTCCTTTCTTTTGTTGGCACATTCCTAGCTATATAGTCAAATAGAGCAGTTAATGTCAAAAAAATGAATGGTTTCGGCTTTTTTGAATAGTTGGCTTGTATGGTAACAACTATAGTAGTAACTCCTTTAATAGTAGCTCACTTTGTTGGTTAAATGGTATAAAGCGTCACTTTCAAAATAAGTTGGACTGCTGGATTGGATCTGATCGGAGTTAGATTAGGTTAGAATCCGATCAGGTGTATGAAGTTTTTTTTTTAAAATGTTTCCTACTCTCTCCTCACACAAATGCAAGTACATCTTCTCGAAACTCAATCTTCCTCATCCTTAACACATTAGATTAAATTGTGCATCCACAAATAACCCAAACATGTAGTTAGGACGTGGTACTAAAATAAATAAATAGCCATAGCAATTTATTTTTTTACAAACTACACATGTATGAAATGTTTATTTTAATTATCCTTGCCCCTTTTTCATTTTGTTGCGGACATGTGCATCATGCATGCCATATACGTGCCACCAGCCAGAATTAATGAAATATGAAGGTTTATATGACATTATGGAGGTTAGTGTGTCTGTAAGTCTCAGTGGATTCTATACCTGTAGCGAGCCACAGCGGATTGTAGTTTGCCTCCTTGAATGTAGAGTATTGGGGCCCTCTGCAAGGCTGTCTCCAAGACAGGACCAATCTGTCTCTCTGGGTGTGGGGGTGCGGGGAGTATGAACCTGTTAAAGATTTTAAAAAAAACCTTTATTTTAATATAAGTATCTAAAGCTAAAACTGGCTATCAATTACTTGAACCATCTGAAATAAAGCAATTGGACAGGATGAGGGAGCTACCTTTGGTTACGCTCAATGATAGCACTATTACCGTTCAAGGTTTCAATATAGTAGAGCTTATAGCAATGGTTCTCAACTTTTTAGTTTCCAGAGCCCTTTACACGCCTAAAAAAAAAAAAATATGCAGGTCCCTATAAGATTTTAAGTGAGTTTTATCTTTTGAGGTTTATCACATTGTAATTTAAAACTTTGATAAATTTGGGAATATATTAAAGTTGGATCGAATCACTATTTCACAAATCTGAATCTCCAATTTACATTTGAATCCAAATTTGAGTCTTGGAAAAAATTATGAACATAAGAGGAAATATTAATATAATAGAAAATACAAATAGTAACCAAATTTTAATTTTTTTTTTTTTGTAATCCATTCATTATTACATTAATACGTACAGTTAAAATGTTAAAGTATTGGTCTGGGGCCTGGTTGTTAAGTTTATATTATAATTATAATGGGTTCTAAGCTACCAAAAATCAGTATTAGAGTTATAAAACAAATTTCACTTGGAAATTTGAAAAGAAGATGTTTTTTAAGGATATAAGTCTCGAATCTCTAATACCCTTAAGGATTTGAGGGACCATCCCTATAATATATATTTATTAATTAAAATTTTAAATATAACTTGATAAATAAATAAATAAAACCATCATTTTTAAAACATATTTTTTTCCAAAAAGGTTTTTTTAGTGAGAGTAATGGCTTTGTTTAACACATTGCAATTCTCTTTAATATCTGACTTAATAGAAGACGAAAGGAATTTCATGTCTTCTTCTGGGTTCCGTATGTTGAAATATTTTGCTGTGGTTGAAGTGTGTTTCAAAAATCCAGCCCCATTAAGATTATAAAGTTTGAGGAGGCCCTAAAAGGGCCTCGAAAAGTCCCAGGGATTCTGAGAGCAATTGAAAATGCTGGCTTATAAGATTGGGTCATAGTACTAGTCCGTTAAGTAAGATTGCTACCTTTCAGGGTGAACAGAGTGTACACTAGCATTCCGCTGGGAGAAGGACAAGGAACAAGCCCCACAGAACATGGGTCAGAACCCTTTTTGGGCCCCAGTCGACTTACAAACCTTTCAATAGTTTCAAATTTCCAACATTTCTACACTCTTATTTTGCTCTTTTTATTTTGGTTCATACATCTTATATTTATTCCTTGAAATAAAGTTTTTCCTCAAATATACTTATGTACCACTATCTAGAAAATTTGCATTTTCATATCAAGGATATTCAAGATTCGAGGATTCAAGAAAATTTCTGATTTGAGAATCAAATCCTTAAATAATTGTTTTTTAATTTTTCAAGAAAAGTTTGTTTTATGGCTCAAATAATGTTTCTTGGTGGTTCAGAACCTATTATTATTATAGGATGAACTTAACAACCAGGCCCCAGACCAGTAATTTAACACTTAACTGAATGTGTGAATGTTATAATGAATGGATTATAAGAAAGTAATTTAACATTTAGTTACTATTTGTATTTTATATTATTTGAGATTCAAAGGTAAATTGGAGATTTGGATTCGAGATTCAATTTTGTAAGATAGTGGATTCAACACAGTTCTGATATTAAACTATTTAAATTTCTTAAAATATTAACAATTATGTTTGGTGGTCATTTTGATAGCAATAAAATATAATTTGTAAGTAATAATATATTTGCACGTTCAAATATTCAAATATCGTCTTTTAATGACAATGAAGTTGTATTGCACGATAGACCGCAGCGACCGGTTGCAGGAGTTAATGGAGCCTCCTGCAGTGGATCTAGTTACCTGTGTTGGTATAAGTTGTCTGCTGTATCTTGTCCTGCTCTTGTAGGTACAGCAAAGTGAGATCTCCCGCAAGCTCAAAACACTGCACCCTCTGTTCCTCCCACTCAGCCTGCTTGTACTTGGAGGAAGAAGAAGGTGGAACCTTCTCGAGGCACATACCTGAGTAGAACAACACTGGCAGTCAATACACATTACACACCCTAAGTGCGAGGCCTCCTCTTTCCACAAGACAACCGAGAGGGGGTAGAAGGGGGAACCTTCTCGAGGCACATACCTGAGTAGAACAACACTGGCAGTCAATACACATTACACACCCTAAGTGTGAGGCCTCCTCTTTCCACAAGACAACGAGAGGGGGTAGAAGGGGGAACCTTCTCGAGGCACATACCTGAGTAGAACAACACTGGCAGTCAATACACATTACACACCCTAAGTGTGAGGCCTCCTCTTTCCACAAGACAACTGAGAGGGGGTAGAAGGGGGAACCTTCTCGAGGCACATACCTGAGTAGAACAACACTGGCAGTCAATACACATTACACACCCTAAGTGTGAGGCCTCCTCTTTCCACAAGACAACCGAGAGGAGGTAGAAGGGGGAACCTTCTCGAGGCACATACCTGAGTAGAACGATACAGGCAGTCAATACACATTACACACCCTAAGTGCGAGGCCTCCTCTTTCCACAAGACAACCGAGAGGAGGTAGGTAACAAATTGATGGCCACAAGTTTATTCGTTGTAACTCACTTAGGCAAATAGTAACAGGGAGGAAAAAGAGAATTTAAAAAACTTAACACAGATCACTTTAACATTTCATCTTTATTTTTGGTATTAATTATTTATTATTATTTTATTATATGTGTTTTGTCTCACGACAAATCCATTCCTTTTATCAATGAACTCAGACCACCAATGCAACCTATCCTCTGCCTCCTTCAGCTCCCAGAATTTTCTTCTTTCCTTTAAGACATCTAATATTTGATTAATTTATTAATATTAAACAATATGTAATTAAAAATAATGTAGGTTCGACATATTTGTTATTTACAAGCCTGATGCAGGAATAACTGTGGTTTAGATATCATAGTAGAGATGGGAAGCTCGAATCCTGATTCCTAGAATCCCTAAAATTCCATGCTATTCAAGAGATTTGGGATTCATAAAAATATCAAAAACGTATCTGGACTACTTGAATGAGAACTTTAGATATTTTTTGTAGTTGAGAGGAAAATAAAATATAACAAATGTATGTGTATGTATATGTGTGTGTGTATATATATATATAATCTATAATTATATATATACTATAACTATATATGTATATATTATATATAATTATACATACAGATCCATTTGTTTTTATTTTATTTTCCTCCCAACTACAAAAAAAATCTAAAGTTCTCATTCAAGTAGTCAAGATACGTTTTTGATATTTTTACAAACCAAATCTCATATATATATACACATAATTGATTTATTAAAAAAGTGTTCTTTTTGTTGTTATTAAGTAAGAGACATGACAAACAATAAATCATTTGTCAATCCAAGACCTTAAATAACTTTTTTTTAAATCCAATTTCAAGTATTTTCACTTTAACTGAAACTGTACACTTTTAAAAATTCGATATTCGAAAGGAAATTTAAGATTCTGATTCGAGAATTATAGGATTCGGCCCATTTCTATATAAAACTTATTTATAAGGAGGTCTAGGTGAAAATAAAATCTTTAAATTTATAATTTTTAGAATAGAAGAAAGTTTTGCAATTAAAATAGCAGATTTAAAGAAAAATACATATATATTTAAAAATATGTTTTAAGAATATTTAAAATAAAAATAAAGTGTTAACTGAAATTATTTATAGTATCTAAACAAATACAGACCATAAAGAAAATATCCAGACAGTGAAAAATCTTACACACAGCGCATGCGCGCGCGCACACAACAGCAACACAAACACACACACACACACCACACACACACACACACACACAACACACACACACACACACACACACACACATATATGTTTGGTACAAAGCTTTTATTGAATATTACTCAGCAGAACAGGGTCACTATTTAACAAGTATAAAACCAATAAAAAAAGACTTAATTATCATAGTATGACAGCACATTCACAAACTTATTTAACAGAACAACTTGTATGATTCAATAGAGGAACTATTCAAATAACAAAACCAAGTAAACGGTTGATTTCACACATCAATTCGATTTTGTTGACAAAGTGAGCATGATGACATTTTTTATTTCCAGACAAAAATGTTACTTTTAATATAAGATATGGTAAAATAAGTAACAGTAAGTTCTTCTAATTTGGTAGCGGTGTTCTGAAAAATACCGTGTCATTGAAAAATTATGTTGTAGAAAACATTAGCTAAAAGCGAAAATAAGGTTGTGGGTAGTAGATACTGTGTGGATCTATGAAAAATCACTTTCATTCATATTTTGATATATTTTATAGTTCATTTTGGTTATATATTATCAGTTACATTGTGTGTTTATAAATAATAATGATCAAAAAATTAAATAAGAAGCAGTAGATTACAGAAATAATACCTACCTTGATCACATAAAGCAAATTAAACTGCAATTGTGATTATAGCGCTAGTGGTGGAGAAACAAGGCACTAGCGCGGGGAATCAAACAAAACAACACCTGCGCATATGATATATATAGTAGCAGTGGTGAAAGAGCAACACAATAAATGCGGGGTATCACAGTTGCCCACTTTCGGAAATTCCGTAATAGCCATCTCGGGACTGCGTTATCGAAAAATCTATCCCAATCATGTTTTACCAAACTGCGTGGTAAATACACATGCTTTAGGAGAATTACCTGTATAATATATGCTATGTATTGATGAAAAACATGTAACTCACTGGTCAATACAACCGCAAAGAAAAGAAAAGCATAAAACCTTTTCAATCCTAACAAACAAAGAGAACTGTTGTTTCAGTAGATACCGATTGCTTTAAGTGTAGCCATGTCTACTGTTTCGACCTGGTCTGTAAAATCACTTAAGTGTGTGAATACAGTCCAATTTTCATAAGAAGAGCCTTTTAGAAAATACAAACATACTTTTGTTCTGACCAACATCAATAAGGCCCTTACTATAAAAATTGGACCATAGCTTTATTTATATCTGAATGTCACCCTGGGGGTCCACTAGACCGTGAACTAGAGGAGACTTTACTAAAACCTCACCAACCCATGAAATTATTCCTTCACAACATAAAATGTGTCTTGAGCGATGCCGACTAATACATCAGTGATCACGTAAAATTAAAACCATTTTAAGCTAAAGGTATCCATTAATATTTTAAATACCCTGTCACGTAAGTTTTAAACTCAAACATAAATATTTAGAGAGGGAGACGCTAGATTCCTTGAATTCCAATGTATTCGAGAGATTCAAGCTTCACAATTGGTAAAAGGAACTATACACTTGTATAGTTTGGAGAAAACAAACTCAAAAAAAAGGACAAAATTGTATTCATAAATTAATATAGTAGAAAATAGTTTTCTTTGCTGTTTATGAGATAATATACTTGAAAAACATAATAATTAGCATTTGTCAATAACACCAAGCAAAAAAAAAAACTTTTTTTTAAATTCCATTTAAAATATTTTCACTTTAACTTAAAATGTAAAATTATAAAGATTTGGATTTGGGATTCAAAAGAAAATTTAAGATTCAGATTCAAGAAATATATTATTCGGACCCATCTCTAATATAAATACAAAAGAGTCTATTAATATCTTAACTAGTGTTCTGCAAAGCATTGTATTTAGAGAAAATCAAAACATCCAAGACCTCAATCAAGGGCGGGCTCTTAAGAGAGGGGAAACTAAACAGAAACTCAATAAAGCGAGACATATTTAAGAACTATATGACACTATGCAAACATGTGCTCCAAAAAAAAAAAAAAAAAGGGAGGTCTCTAAATTCCTAAGGATGGTCCTGGAAGGAATTAATATTACATGTGTATGCACTTTTATAGTTAGAACTAAACAGTACACAACATTACAACACCCACGAGATAGGCTGATTAATTTAAATTTGAAATGTTGGTAGAGTTTTTATCAAAATTTGTGGACAGGTTTTTAATAAATTATATGGTTGGTGAAATAAATAAATTTATAGCTATTTAAGCCTCTAATTAATAACTGTGAGCAAGCACATGTAAAAATATGGAGTATAATGGAGAGAGAGTGGAAAACAATTTAGGAAAACCCACTCCCAGTACACCCGACCAGGATTCAAACCTCGATATCCTCCTTATTATCGGCAGTCCGATATATTGCGAGACTGACACCTTAAACCATTCGGCCACCGAGTGGGGTGAAATAAACAGTGACCAGCGTAAGTTATTCCCATTTTTAATATGATTTAGTTTGTGTGTGCGATTTTTAACAAAATTTTAATATTTAAACCTAAATACAGATAAGAAAAAATTATGGTACATTATAAAATTACTTTAGTTAACATATATTACCTGCTTCAGTGGCCACATGGTCTAAGGTGTCACTCTTGTCATAGACTGAATTGCCAAATGACAGGGAGATCAGGGTACGAATCACGGTCGGGTGTACTAAGAGTGGTTTTTCCTATTTTAAAAAATGAAAATGCGGGTACACTTAATCTAAATTACATCTCTCATATTTAACCCATCAGCATAGTTAGTATGTACGTGTCTCCCGAAAGGGTAGTAAGACGTAGTGCTAAATATTTATAAGTATATTGTTTTGAGGAAAAATAAAAATCAATCATCTTGGAGCTGCCAATTCTGCCTTGCTAAAATCTAAGATGGGCTGTGAAGGTGCCTTTTCTTGGTGTCTAAGAGGCCTGCTTTGAGTTCCTCCTCTATAGCTTGGTTTATATCAAAGCAGATCCCGATTAAACTGCCTTGTGCTAGGAGTGAAATTTTTCATTTTGGCCCTAGTCTCTCAAAAAACTAAAAATGTTCCTTATAATCTTATAAAAAAACCACAGCCATTTAGTGTTTATATGCTCTAGTGCCAGTACAGACTATTAATGTGGGGGTTTTATATCCAGAGTCGTGTTAAACCAACACGTTTCACCCGCTAACATATGTAAAACACAGAACAGACAGATAGACAGACCCAAGACTGAACGACGACCAGCACTAATCAGGAGGCACAGAAGGCAACACACATAGTCCACAGCATTAATGACAGCACCTGGAACGAGCACTAAAATGAAAAACAAAGCTAGGAGGAAGCATAATAAAGGTAATAGCTAAACAAGAACATGAACCAAGGACTTGCTAAGCGATATCTAAATAAAACCAACTAATATATGTATGGTTTCTATTTTAATTTTTAATAAAGAACTTACATGTGAAATCATTATCTGTGCAAGACTTAAAGAAATCATCAGACTAAGTATGCCTAAGGTGTGACGCTACACTAAATACAAGACAAAACCTACCTAAACTCTAATGGAATGCGCCAGTTTCACATCTGAAACGGGCCCATAACATTTTGTTCAGGTATGGTGTCATCCTGCATTAAGTATGGTGCCACAATTGAGGTGTACTAATGTTTCCTTAGTATTCTTTTGTCAAAAATGAAATGTTCTAGCCTAAATTTAAATCTGCCAATTTTTATTTACATTTTAAGTAAAATATTATTCACTGTATATTTAATAAGAAACTTAACTCACAGTTGATTCATGTTTGCGATAAACTGTCAGATTATAAACTGAACATTCAACAAGGAATTGAGCAGCAATCTGAACTAAAGCAAAGATTTGTTTGGTAAAACTGACAGTCGTCCTTGTTTACATGTCTAATTTAGCTATTACACTTGAAGGGAAATTTACCAACGTTACCTTTCAACCCCAACGACTCGGCAGCAATTCTCAAGGTTCTTCGCGAGATGGTTGGGACGATGCGATGACTGCTAGAACCTAGCGTATTCAACAATATACGATCAACTCTTTTCCAAACACACAAAAAAAGAGCAACAGCAACTTAACATACTAACATATGAGAAAAAATTTATGTTAGTGAGTCAAAAAAAATGTTAGTGAATCAGAGTACAAAATGTTAGTTCAAGCACTTTTAAAAATATTGTACAGTGATAAAGCTACCAGTTTTATTTTAATATACAAGGTTGCCATTATTTTCTTGAAACAAAATTTCCTGAGTGTTTCAGAAACTTTAGAGAGGAGTTAGTATAGGGGAGTAATATTTCAATCTTTTATAAAATTGACTACTGTATTGTGAAACCGTGATGGGGAAAATGTATGCAGATGTCATGCAATTTCATGTTTTGAAGATAAAAAGAAAGGTGAGAAGGGGAAGGGGGTTAGATAAGACATGTATTAGAATCAGCGTGTTTATTTTTTCAGTTGCTTTCTCTTCTATGATAAGAGACCAACTATATTACGAGGCAGTTTTGTCTCAAATCCACAAATATTCTAGTATATTTTTGAAATTATCTGAATTTTCCAGTTTTTTTTCCTGGCATCAAAAATTCCTTGTGTTTTCTCGGTCCTCTTGATTCCCCAGGTGTGTGTCAAATCTGATATATATAACAAAGCAAAGTATTGTTTATATATATGCTGACAATTTAATTAAGTTAGTATTTGGTTAAAGTGATATGATAATAAAGAGACTATGTTATTAATCTTTGCCACAAGAACCAGACTAGTCAAAGTAATCAGTCATCTACCTTTGATCGCGTAGGACTCTGCGACAATCCTGAGACTGCGGCTGGGTAACGTTTTCTCAGTGAGCGTCTGTAGCTCAGCCTGGTTGTAATAGTTGAGGGAGTCTTCATACAAACCCATGGCATAGTGAAGCTTACCTAGTAGAAGGTTTGCGTCAAGCAGCACACCAATCTACCAACATAACAGATTGTTTATTATATTAAAGAGATAGGATGGATAGGATGGATACAATGTTTTATGAGTCTGAATATTTATTTTACCTATAATCCAGTCTCTTTGAACAATTTGGGCTATTTGTGTTTAGGATATATTAATTGGTAGTGGACTTCATTTTTATTTGCTGATAAATATGGAGTTGAACCCAATAAATATTAGAGCAAAATCCATGCAGACCTTAAGTGTAGCAATCCAATAAATTTCAGGGTGGGCACCATTACATCACAGTCATACATCGCATGACCATTACATCGCTTTTGGGTAACAAATACATTGCAGTTCCATCACGTTGCATTACCCCCACCTCTCTACACACAGCTAACCCTACTCTGACGTACAACTAATAGGATTGAAGGGGCGTATATATACAATTACATCATGTTTCGGTACAAATACATTGCAGGTCCATCACGTCGCATTTCCCCACCTCTCTACACACAGCTACCCTACTCTGACGTACAACAAAGGATGAAGGGCTATATAACATTACATCACTTCGGTACAATACTTGCAGGCCATCACGTCGCATTCCCACTTCTACAACGATACCATCTGACGTACAACTAGAGTTGATTTGTTGCAAGGATAGTGTGCCTAACTCTCAAATCTAACTCTCACTTTGTAGATAAGGCTAGTTACAAGGATAGTATTCCTGACTCTCCCCTCTAAAGCCTCGTTTATATTGTAAAACAACAGTTAGCCAACACAATCCCAACAAGTTATCTTACAATATAAACGCACTCCCAGCTTGTTGTGGATGTTGGCCAACATGTTGGTGTTGGAGGAGCCGGTCAGAGCCAACAAGTTGTGTTGGGGTGTGTTGGATCACTTTTTGGAGAAAATAAACGACCAATCCAACATGTTGGCCGAGTTGGGAGGTTCTGCACATGCGCTATCGAGTTGAATGAGTCTTTAACCTTGGTGAGGCATGTGTTTTATTTTCAGATTAGTTTAACTTTTAAAATCGGAGCTTGCATAATTTTGTGATTATTGAATGGAACAAGGCTAATACAGTTAAACTAATTGATTTATATTAAAAGTATGGTGTTGTTTGTGATGTTACATGTGTACAAAGCTATCAAATCCACTTTGTGAATGTAGGTAATTCATTATTCCCATGTACACACCTTCAATTCAACGTTTAGCAAAAAAAAAACCTACCGTTTCTTACGTTTTTGTTTTTTCTGCAAGAGTACACTTCCTGTCAACACAATAAATGAAGAAACGGTAAGTAATACGTCGCTATCCATGGCTAGAAATGTGTAGACTGATTAAAAAAAGGCGGAGGATCCAGGATGTTGGTCCAACAAGTTGGCGAGAATAAACGCATCTTACTTTTCTACATGTCTTGTCTCCTAACATGTTGGATCCAACTTGTTACATAATAAACGAGGGCTCATTCTCACTATGAAGGTAGGTTTGGTTGAAAGGATTATATGCCTGACTCCCCTTGTTGATAAAGTTGATTACAAGGATAGTGTAGGCTACCCGACTCTCATCTTGAAGTTAAGTAGTTAGTTAGATTTAAAAAGTATTCATCTGTTCCAGATAGGGAAAAAGTTAGCATATCCACTCTCATGTATTTGGCCAACCTTAAATTTTCCGTTTTGGAAAGTTTCCCTAAGAAAATATAGGGAAGCTTTACCGTCTCACATCTCTACTTACAACCAATAGGAATATAGGATCAACTGACTCCCCTCGGGAGGGGAATAGTTTATAACTTGCCAGAAATCTAATGTCCTTAAACAAACTTGGAGACTTGAATTTGAACGGTGTCTTGATATGAGTGAACATTGTGTTACGTACCTTTTTTCCTTGTTCACTTGCAGAGGTTAACAAGTAACGTTTGGCTTCTGCCAATCCTGTGCGTGCCTTATTAATGTTTACATCAATAGGCGGGAACTCTTCCAAATACAGCTCTAACTTTCCTTCGCCAATCAAAAAATTGGCCAAATATTCTAGAACAAAATGTATTGGTTAGTGTAACTAGGTCCTTCAAATGGACAAGAAACAGAAAAATGTGCTACATTACTCGGGCTTACTACATTTGTAAGGTATTTTCTTTTTTTGGCACCGTATATTACTACCCGTTCAGGTTTTACCTTTATTAAACAAATATAGGCCTATACAACAATCCTTTTCGATCTTAACATCCACAACACAAGTACAACTTAGATAAGCATCTCAAGGTCAGTGCACATTTTTTCTTCCCTTTTTGTCTAGGTATTTTTGAACTTTTAAATATGTTCTCTCTCATACACAAGGTTACCACTACAATGAATCTTAAAGTTGGCTGTGCTTTTAAATTATATTTAAAAATTTAAAAGTAGGTAGGCCCTACAATACAAAACTAGCCTAACTTATATTAATTAAAATAACATATATAAATTAGGTACATTAAAGTAGATTTTTTTGAACTGACAAAACCTACCATGTTCTTACTAGACTATAGCTAGATATAATAATAAGACTAGGATAAAATGGACATGTGAATGTGAGAATGCTGTTGTAATTATACAGATGATGCCGTATTAATGGCTGAGAATGAAAGGGAATTGCAGAATGGGATTTTTTGGTTTGACTGTGGCGACAGGCAGAATGGACCTTTGTATAAATGTCCCCAAAGTTAAGGTAATAGTTTTTAATAAGGACAGTTTGTGAAATGATTGTTATCTTAGTATGAATGGAAAAATGTTAAAACAAGTGAATGATTTTGTGTATCTGGAAAGAATGTTCTGCAAAATGGAAGGATAGATGGTGAAATAGATAAATAAGGAGAAAATGCATCTCGGAGAGTAGTTGGATGTATGCGGACTATTGCAAAAATGAACTATCGAAAGAGGCAAAGTTAGTAGTATATAAAATTATGTTAACGCCAACATTGTGTTATGGATATGAAGCGTGGTTTGTCAGAAGAAAACGGTGACCTGGCAGTCTAGGGGTAAGGTGTTGAACCTCCGTGCTTGGGATCCGGGGTTCCATCCTTGGCCCCGGCACAGATTTATCTGATTGCCAAGCCCTTCCTTCACATCTGACAAGACGTGTATTAATCACAACTTGTGAATGCCAGGTCTCCACCATGGTTATAGAAAAACTTAAGTCAGTTTAACAATTATTATAGGTTAGAATTCTAAACTGTCATTACTTTATAAAAAAAACTTGCCTGATGTTGGAGACCTCAGTTTTAGTTGCTCGGCTAACTCAATTACTTTCTTCCAATTTGATTCCTCGCGGCTCTTTTCTATGTCCGATTCAATCCTATTTCTTCCTTTACTTGTCATTTTTTAGTTTTGTCTACTCAGAACCTATACATTAATAAAACAATCATTTCAATGCTTCAGCCATATTATTTTGACAGATTTTTTTTTTTCAATAGCTGATGTGTTCGAGTCTCCTGTTATAAACAAGTTCTACCTGTACTTTCCTGCTTTTTTGCGTTCGCGTCGCGGGAACAGGTCTACTCCCTTTTCGCGTCACCGACACAGCTGTTCCCGTAGCAGATAATAGCTGGCTTTTCTACTCCATCTCTCGAGTGGAAGTTAATGTGGCTGGATTGGAACTGATGAAGAAGAAGAAAATAAAGCGTGCAATTAATGTAAGCTTAACTTCAAACCTTGAATTGGTTTAAACAAAATTGACTAATTTTGAGTTGACTATAAGAAAATGTTATAGCTTGGAAAGTGTTAAATTATAAAATTCCAGAAAATAAATATAACCAAAGTTTTAGAGCTACTGTATTGTAAAACTTTTCCCCAATTATTTTTTAACGCTTGTGTTTTAAACAGAGACTCTTTTTTAGCAGCAAGTATATTTGTGATCGCAAAAAGCTGTTTCTTAAAAGTTAAAAACATAATTTTGTGAACCTAACACTAATTGTAGAATTCAGTCCAGTTTAATAATAATGAAAATAATCAATTTCTAAATATAATATTTAAAGTAAGCAATGGTTGCATGGTCTAACTCGCTACTTTTGTGTTTTCGCACCCAAATTATTAAGAATTATGTTTTTTGGAAAATAATTATTTAAAGTTCCTCATTTCAGATAATACCCCTAAAGAATACTGGGTGAACCCTTTATTTTCCCAACGAGATTTAACTGAATACTATGTATTACATGAAGAGCTATCTAGTCAACCCACCAAATTTTACGAGTACTACCGAATGTCTTATAGTACGTATAATTATATAGTAAGTGGAATAGAGAGAAAAAAATAGCTAAACAATGTAATATCCGGGAATGTGTTTCACCATCTGAAAAATTGTCAATATCATTAAGGTAAGCTAATGTACAATCAATTAGTGTATGCTTAAATAATTTTAGGAAAGTGTTTTGTTCAAGTAAAACTCCTAAAGTATGTAATTAGAGGCTGGACTTCTTCATTGGTTTCTTGTAAACGTGCTGGTGTTTCAATCATTTCACTTGTATATGTGAATCCTGGTGACGACGTTAATGACTGCACTGACACTACAGGGGAAGATAGATATAATTTGTGCATTGGCATCATGGGTGGAGACACCACTTGCTCATCAATAAAAACTTGCTGTAGTTTCATTTGAACCATGGACTTCCGGTCAGTCCAAACATTTTTCGAGTGTGGCAGTATACACATTAAAATATGATAATCAGAATCTGCAATGTTTTCAGGAAGGGCTGTGAGTGATCTTTGCTTAAAGAGCTTATGTATGTCAACATGAGGAAGCAGATACGCGGATAGTGTTTCATATATTGAAAGCACCATCAAGCTCCAAAATTTTGGTAAAAGCCACTGATACTGACGTCTTGATAATTTTGCTCGCTAAAATGCATAAAGTTTCAGAATCACAAATTTGGTTAGCAGGTTCAACGACCAAGAAAGGCAATAATCAAGAACTTAATTGCATTAATTGTACAGAATTAGCGTCGAAGTTGGGATCCACATTATGCCTGAGTCTGCCGGCTTTTAACCCATTCACGGGCTGCGATTATACAGCGGCTTTTTACAATAAAGGAAAAGTCAGAGCTAAATTGCATTGAGAAATTAAGGGTTCATCCAGTATTCTCTAGGGGTATTCTATAAAATGGTGAATTTTAAATAATTTTTTTCTAATAAATATAATTTTAAAGTGGGATCCATTTACTTAAAACAAAGGACTATCCCAAATCATTTTTACGTGAGTACACTTCCACTGCAACCAAAGCCCAATTCGCGCGTATTTGAGCGTATTCGCGCGAAGTTGAGAATACGCTTCCAGTGTAACCACAGCCTTATATTGGGTTTACTGGTGAGTGGTGAATGTATGGGATGATCAAAAACATAATATGAAAACTGAAAGGATTGAAAAGCTGTTCTTGTCGTCACCTCAGAGAAAACAGTCTGTTCCATCTGCTTCCATCTTACGCCAAGCTGCACTCGTCACAGGCGTAGAACTGTTTCCAAAAGTCGACGCGAATAAAACTCATATATCAGCTGATTTACTAGTTAAATTCCCTTTTTTATCAAATGTGTATCAATATGTAATATAAAAATTGTAAATATTTATAATATTAATAAATTACTATTAATTATGTATACAACTACGATGTATTGGAAATATGTATTTTCATTAAATTTGTGACATTATTATATTTTATAAACAAAGACAAAATTGAGGGATATTTCCTCTAAATCTCAGCGCGAAATTTAACATTTCATTTTAAAGTTTGCATTGTTATCTATGACTTTCCACAACTTCGTGTTTGTCACAATCTAGTGGTTTTAAAAACATAATATTTCAAGCACGAGTTCAACATATATTGAGAGTTATAGAAATCCGAAAGAACAATTTAGAGTAGAAGAAAATATGAGTTCTTCCAGTAACTCGTAAGTATAGTTTAATAATGTGTATTCCTCGTTTCTTAGATATTTCTGACCTAGCTATTCGACATCCAATGCAGTGTGTTAGCCAACACATTATATTTTAAATAATTTTTGCGGTTCAGTAGTTTTGCAGCGTGGAGAGCAAATTAATACACCAATAAAACTAGACACTGGTTTAAGGGGTCATTTCAGAAGATAAGCTTAGTTTTCATATTTTAAAAAAATATCTAATTCAATTTTGAGACTGATACCGTATGTACTGGAAACTCAATGTGATTTTGAAAATGGATGTAAAACAAATTATATTATCATCCTTTAATTTTATAAGAAATTAGAAAGATCGAAAAAGTAATCAGAAACTCGATTATCTGTATTTTATTCATATTGGTCCACTTTGTTTGCTTTTGTAGTAAATTACTCAAAGATAGATATATTCCAAATATTTACCTGCAGTTAGTTTTACCAATTTCATTTTAAATTACAAATAGTTTTAAGAAATAAAAAAATATTACACTGGTGTTTTAACTCATTCCTTACACAGCATAAAATGCCAATATTAATTACTATCACAGTAATAATACTCCTAAAAATAAAACAGTTGGTTCATGGTAATGTTGGTATTTTCACATAGATGAATAGCTACTATAACCAATACCTTACTCGATTGCTTCCCAAACATATTTCGTCGCTTTATCAAGTTACACTACAGTCCAATTTTCGCAGGATGAGCCTTTTAGAAAATACAAACATATATTATTTGCGGGACACCTTGATGACACTTTACTATATTATTAATGTTATTTCGTGGGTATTTATAATATCCATCAAAAGTTACAGTTGCAGATCACATAACTTAACGTATGAATGCGGGAAATTATATCTAGTAAAGTTTTAAAGTTGTCTGATGTGTATAGTATGTACACTCCATTTACCCTGAAAGGCAGCTGTCTAATCTTGATGGATTACGATATATAAAACTTATAAGCTTTACCATAGCGAAATAATTCAAGGTAAGCTTGTTACCTTACAGGGTAAACGAACAGTACAATCCGTTTACCCGGAAAGGTAGCAAGCTTACCTTGAATTGTTCCATTGTGGTGTAGCTTACAATACAGGGCCAAAGTATAGTCAGACTGATACCTTTCGAGGTGAACTGAGTGCATTATTCGTAAGAAAAGTGGGGTATAGACTACGCCATTTTCCCGCCAGTTTGGTTAACCTCGATATAACCGATAGTCTGATCTAACTTGTCAATGAAGGGGAACGAGACGCAACTTGGGCGATATCGACGTTGTGGAGGAGGTGGTGCCTCTGGTGGCGGGGTTTGGAAAGTGGCAGTTTCTGATGGCGGGAATGCTGTGCTTCAGCGTCATCCCCATCACCTGGAACTATCACGCCGTCCTCTTCTTAGCCCCGTCTCAACAAGGGTACGTCTGCAAGTACCCAGAGGGTCTGGGGTTCGAGAACTGGAGTCTGGATGACTGGATAGCGCTCAGTCACCCGAAACACAAGGTAATCAAGTGTTAAAAAGGTCTGATTAAACGAGAAAATGACACCTAAAAACGTGGATTACATTCTTTGTGTTTATATTGTTTTAAAATAACCTTGTGAAGGCTTACAGTCACGAATCTCCCAACTTGGAGCAGTGCCACATGTACAAGTTGAACTACTCAGAGTTGGTGAACGCCACAGAGTCAGAGATCGACTCACTGCCTACCAACCAAACAGAGATCATTCGCTGCAGCGAGTTCATCTTCTTCCCCGCGAGGTACGGGCTCACCATCTTACAGAAGGTGAGTACTGGCACGTCTCAAAACAAGCTGGCATAATAAGATGGCTGTGTGCTCAGCTGCTTCATTTCCTGGATATTCACTCACTAACCATGTCTAGAACTTCTCACCACAAGCTGGCGGGATAATATGAATTTGTGCTTGGCTACAATATAAGTAGAAAACATCATCCACAGTTCTAAAGTATTATTAAAATTCTAAAGTGAATAATGTACAGAATCAATAATACCATTGTTTATAAGCCTGATTCATATTATAATGTTCATTATGTCTTAAGTTTAATATGTTTGTTATATTGTTACAAAGGCTCTCATGCTAAATATTGTATATGACCATCGTTCTTTATAGGTTATGATATCAAATTTAGCCGTAGTGTTTCATTTATATTTTCCAAGCTTGTCTAATATTTAATACAAATTTCTTTGACAAATTTTATAATTATTTATCATAACATATTGATTGAATCTTAAATATAAAAACTAATAAAGTATTGCTCCAATAGTAACAAATAGTTTAATTTTCTTCACATGGTGATATAAGTATTTGTTGAATATTGGTCAAGAGCATACCGACATTAGATGAGACACTTTTTAAATCAATAGAAAAAGTTGTCATTAAATTCAAGGACACCCTTGACAGATATTCAACAACTGTTGATATCACCGTGTTAAAAAAAAAATGAAACCCTATATTTCTACTGAAGCAATATTTTATTTCTTTTATTGACAAAAAAAAGTTTTGATGAGAAAAAAACCTCTAAAATACTGGCCTTAACTCGTGTTCTCCACCTTCTCACCTTAATGTGCTTAAGTAGCCGTGGTTTGTCCTCATCCATCGGCCGTTTTGGGAGATATGCTATCAATGATGGTAGCATAAAATGCTTTAGTATTTTTTTTAAAAAAGGCTCTTCCAATAGGAATTTGACCTTTACCTTTACAATGGCTAGCGAGCTCTCTCCAAAAAAATGATCAAAGCTAATTTAACCGTATTTTTAAAATAATAGTAGATTTCTTATTTCTTTAACCTGTATCTCAAGAAGAGTGGGTGAGAAGAGAACCACTTTGGATGTACAGTCAACTCTCGATTTTACGACCTTTCACGGTTCCCTGGAAAAGGGTCGTTATTTCGAAGGGGTCGTTATTGGAATTTTAACCGATTTTGTTCCACCCCCAACCCTTATACGCAAAAATGACATTTTTCAAACAAAACATGGAAAAACTACCTATTTCTTAATAAAGTCCACTATGGAGGCCTGCTTCTTTTTAGCGCCAGTTTACTCGACGAAGTCTTTCACATTATAAAACTGGAACCACAACTCTTCGCTAGCACCCTGTCACTTAAGTGCTCTTGAGTAGACGTCCCCGGCTTTCAGTACATCTTTCGTTGTGGGGATGTCTTCAGGCTCTTCTTCCATTTCTTCCTCCCCCTCTTCATCGCTGGACTCCTGCTAACTGTGATATCATCGTCTGCTGCTATGTACTCCTCATACGTGCAGTCTGGGGCTAATCTCTGTCAAATTCCCTCGTCACACGGCCGAGTGAAAGTCAGGGGGCAGATGAAGGTGCTGTTGATGAGCCAGGCTGCGGTTCCGTGTAGGGGCTTGGCTTAGAATTGGCGTCCACTGGCGGTGGGTCGTCTGGGTCTTCGGCGATGGCAGCGGTGGGAAGCACATAGACTGTAGTCTCTTCGTTAACTGGTAGGACAAAGTGGGCGTGTCGAAAGCAGTTGTCTATCACCGCTGGTCTTACGGCCCTCCAACTGGTGACGATTCTCTCCATGGTCCTGAACACGTCCCACTTTTTGACCTCCTTGCCCATGTCAAGATTCCACACCATACTATGCACAAGCATCTCGCGGAACTTCACCTTTACTTGCTGGATTATTCCCTGGCCCAGGAGCTGAAGCATGCTGGTGGTGTTCTTTGGCATAAACACCAGCTCGATGTTCCTGAGTTTGTCGAGAGCAGGATGTGTGGTGCAATTGTCGACGAAGAGCACGACTTTTCTATTTGCGGCGTCCATCTTCAAATTGAAGCCTTGAAGCCACCTCGTGAACAACCCTGAGTTCATCCATGCCTTCTTATTAAAATTATAGTCACAAGGCAGGATGTTGCCCTTGAAACCCTGGGGTTTCTTGAACTACCCGATCATGAGGGGCTTCATCTTATCGCTGCCGTCCATGTTGCAGCACAGAAGGACAGTGAGGCACTCCTTGCTCCTCTTCGCACCCTTGCACTCATACCCTTTTACAGCAAGAGGGTGATCTGGCATGAGCTTGTGGAACATCCCCAGCTCATCAGCGTTGTATACATCTTGAGATTGATAGCGCCTAAGGATGTTTTGGAGCGAGGGCATTCACTCCCTCACCAGTGTTGATTCGACCGATGCGCTTTCACCAACGACCTTGTGGCTGGATATACTGTGATGCACTTTGATATGCTCTAACTAACCACTTGAACACTTAGTTTTCCAAACCCAACTTCATAGAAAATTCATCGGCCTTCCTCTGCATCATCGGTCCGTTTATAGGCATGTTTTTCACTCTATGCTGGCTGAACCACTCCAGCATAACTTGATCCAGATTCGCGTGCGTCACACCCTTAAAAATTTTGGCCTTTAGATTGTGGCCTTCCTTCTGCACTGCATTCACAATTTATTCTCTTGTTTTGAGAATCGTTAAAAGTGTCGACTTCGGGATGCCATGCTGCCACGCAATCCCCGTCTTAGTAATCTTCTTCTCATCCACTTATTGGATGATCTCGTACTTCTTCATGAGCGTCAAGAAGGTCCTCTTTCCACTCATTTCGTCGAAATTAAAAGTTCGTATTAAATAAAAAAATTAGCATGGCTCTTCAAAAATCGTTCACAAAATCAAACCAAAAATGTAACCAAATTAAGAATCTAAATAACAATGGCAACAAGCCTGGCGCATGATGTAGCGACAGTCGCGCTCGGGGAAATATTGTCTTGTTTGTGGGAGGGGGTGGACAGAGTCAAGTGCTATTGGCTGACATTGATGGGGTGGTGTCTATTTTTATACCTGACCTACTCCAGTTACTAGTAATACATTGTCACAAAAATAATCGCAGCCCTGCGACCTAAATAATTGCAACAAACACATTTTACGGCCGATTTCCTTAAATTGTCGACCTTTTTTCCACATTTTTCACGGTTCCCCAAAAAAGGGTCGTTACTTCGAGAGGGACGTTATTCCCGGGGTCGTAGAATCGAGATTTGACTGTAATTACTCGGTGCAAAGCAAACTGGATAGGAGACATTCTTAGGAGAAACTGTCTTCTGCATGACGTCATAGAAGGAAAGGTTGAGGGAAAGAGGAGATTAGGAAGGATGAAGATTCAAATATTGGATGACTTGAAGGAAAGAAGAAAATTCTGGGAGCTGAAGGAGGAGAAAGAGGACAGGGCTGCATTGGCGGTCTAAGTTCTCTTACAGAAAGGAATAGACCTGTCGTGGGACAGAACACCCAATAATAACAATCCTTTAAGTAATATGACAGTACATTTTTATTATTTTTATTTTTTTCAGTTAAGCTTGCTCTGCGAAGACAAGTCCAAAATGGTACTCACAGAAGTCCTGTTCAGAATCGGGTTGATGCTGGGGAACTTTATATTTGGATGTATGAGTGACAGGTGGGTTCTTGCTATTAACTAACGCCCCACTGCTGCCAATTTCAAAGTGTAAACCCTACCACATTTTACGTTCTTTAAAATCTCGATCAGGTTCTTTTCTAATAATGGGTCACTTAGTGCAATCCTGATCGTTAACGTTGTTTACTATTTATTTCGAGGGTTTAGGAGTAGAAAGAGGGCAAGAATCTGCATCACCATTTGCCTGCAGTGACGATACGTTGAATATACAGCATCACGAAAAAACACTTATGTATCTCTACAATTTTCCAAAGCCTAATAAAGCTTTATCTGACGGTCAGTAAACTTCTCTTTTCTTAAACATAAAGGCGAGCTTGACGTACAAAATTGTATGTTGATACCGTTTTTATGACGATGATGACGCGTGCTTGCCCCACGTTGGGCAGCAATCACTGCGTTACCGGATTTTACGTTCACACGGCTCAGGGTTGGGATACCAGTTGTCTTACTGTACACCTGCTATCACACGGCTGTGTGATGATCCGAGGATATGCCCAGTCCACTGTAGGATTTACTTATTAGTTCTTTCTGTTGAAATTAGTAAATTTCGATGTTTATATACGATTTATTTAATTAATTACACTTTTAATATTTTAAGATTCAACATTAAAGTGACATATTTCTTACTCGTTTAACCAACTGACGCGGAGAGCCATAGTCAGAGTACGTGTTCGAGTTAGCTATGCGCAGCTGTTGTCTGTTCCGAACTTGCCAGTGACATAAAGAGTCATCTGGCCTGTAAAGGAACACAGTAATGATTAGGCTTTGTGAGTTACAGGCAGCAGTCTTTAGCCCTTCTCCTCATGCTAAGAGCCCCTTATATATGACCTGTTCCTTGCTTCTTGGACCCCTTGTCTTTGGTGTTAAAACCAACCAATAGGAGAGTTCTTGGCAGTCTGATGTTATAAAGGATAGCTTCCTATTGGGTGAAAGGTGGCCAACTCATCACCACGCTTTTAAATAGAACGGAAGAAATTTTTAAACAAAAAGTTACGTAATATATTTGAATTTACTTCTGAAAATGCCTTAGGGGCTTGAAACTCAGTAAAATTAATAATAATTAATGAAATTGGTATTAATAATAAATATATAGCTTGAATTTAGAATCTTGTACTGAAATTAAATCGTTCAATTTTGCCTTGTCATCCATGGATGAAGTATTAAAAGAAAAAATTACATACAGTTCTTTAAAGAAAAATATACTTCATTCACGACTTTTCAAATAAATGAGAGGGGCCCAAAACAGCATGGTCTGTGTCGTTTTATGGAACTACTTTTCTATTCTGTCTAAGCTTATACGCCCTTTCACCCTTCAACTACAACCACCCTTTGTCATGTCAATAAGAAAGAAAAGTAAGAAAACTACGAAACTTCTTATCCCAAGATAAAGAGTAAAGCTCGCTGCTAGTTCTCTAATATATTAAAACGTTATGTTTTGAACCTATCAAAAAATGACTATTTGTTAGAGCCCTTTTTTTAATAAATCCGAGTCTATTAGCTCCTCAAATATGCTTAAAAAGTCGTTTAAAATGAGCTAATGTTACATTTTCACACATTTTTTCTGTTTATAAAACTCAAAATATAGATTTGCAAAGTAAAAAAGCCTGTTGGAATCTTTCGACGGTATTTTGGCGTGAACCACATTTTGAAATAACGCACCGTAGAATTAAATATTGTGTTAAGAGCTGAACTTCTACGCGGAAATTTCTCGCTTATCTAGGTGGTTCCTTTAATGTCCGAGGCTTCATTGTAGTTGTGTTTTCAGGTTCGGAAGAAGGCTTATTCTGTTGAGCTCGCTGATCTGTCAGCCGGTGGCGGGCACTTTCACCGCCCTCAGTCCCACCTTCACGGTGTACTGCGTGGCCAGGTTCGCCTTCGGGTTCTCTCTAGGAGGTTGTGTCAACATGAGCTTCATCCTGGGTGAGATCTCTAGTCTGTAAGTCGTGTTCTCACTGGGAGGTTGTGTCAACATGAGCTTCATCCTGGGTGAGATCTCTAGTCTGTAAGTCGTGTTCTCACTGGGAGGTTGTGTCAACATGAGCTTCATCCTGGGTGAGATCTCTAGTCTGTAAGTCGTGTTCTCCTGGGAGGTTGTGTCAACATGAGCTTCATCCTGGGTGAGATCTCTAGTCTGTAAGTCGTGTTCTCACTGGGAGGTTGTGTCAACATGAGCTTCATCCTGGGTGAGATCTCTAGTCTGTAAGTCGTGTTCTCACTGGGAGGTTGTGTCAACATGAGTTTCATCCTGGGTGAGATCTCTAGTCTGTAAGTCGTGTTCTCACTGGGAGGTTGTGTCAACATGAGCTTCATCCTGGGTGAGATCTCTAGTCTGTAAGTCGTGTTCTCACTGGGAGGTTGTGTCAACATGAGTTTCATCCTGGGTGAGATCTCTAGTCTGTAAGTCGTGTTCTCATTGGGAGGTTGTGTCAACATGAGCTTCATCCTGGGTGAGATCTCTAGTCTGTAAGTCGTGTTCTCATTGGGAGGTTGTGTCAACATGAGCTTCATCCTGGGTGAGATCTCTAGTCTGTAAGTCGTGTTATCATTGGGAGGTTGTGTGGAGGGAGAGTGCGACAACAGCTAAGGAAAATCACTCTCAATACACGCGACCGGGATTCGAACCTCGATCTACCCGTCATCGGTAATACATTTCAACACGGGAGGGACACGTTTGAATATGTGACCACCGACACGGGTTAATGCATTCTAATAATGATCTCATAATTATCAATTTGAATATCATGGTAATAATAATGTTGATGTGTTATTTATAAAATAGCGGTATTATTACTATTATTGTAGGTGGCCGTCGAGATAAGTAATCGGATATAGCTCATTATTTTTTTATTTGCCATCTAGTGACGGAGACTGCGGCAAACAAGTGGCGCTCTCTAATGTGCGGCCTTTTCTTGCTACCGTACGGTCCTGGTGTCATATTACTGGCGCTACTAGCTTCTTTGTTCAGGAATGCTACCAAGCTACAGTTGGTCATCTCCTTCCCTTCTGCCCTCCTGCTCATCTTTACCAGGTACATCTTCCACTTAGTCCTCCTGCTCATCTCTAGGTAGGTCTATCACTGACGTTCGTGTTCAGGAATGCTACTAAGTTACAGTGGGCCATCTCCTGATATTCTGTACTCCTGCTCATCTCTAGGTAGGCCTATCACTGACGTTCGTGTTCAGGAATGCTACTAAGTTACAGTGGGCCATCTCCTGATATTTTGTACTCCTGCTCATCTCAAGGTAGGTCTATCACTGACGTTCGTATTCAGGGATGCTACTAAGTTACAGTGGGCCATCTCCTGATATTTTGTACTCCTGCTCATCTCAAGGTAGGTCTATCACTGACGTTCGTGTTCAGGAATGCTACTAAGTTACAGTGGGCCATCTCCTGATATTCTGTACTCCTGCTCATCTCTAGGTAGGCCTATCACTGACGTTCGTGTTCAGGAATGCTACTAAGTTACAGTGGACCATCTCCTGATATTCTGTACTCCTGCTTATCTCAAGGTAGGTCTATCACTGACGTTCGTGTTCAGGAACACTTCAAGATTACAAGTTCCACATGCATTATTAAACCAAAAGTCATTATATCCCCTTCTACGCTCCTGCTAATTATATTATTTTAGGTATACAAAGATATTACGGCTCGATGATCTGTCGACATTTATAAAAGTAATGGTGTAATTTATACAGATGATAAATACCTATATAATAAGTTGCTATCTTTCTGTCAAGGTTTATCCAAGAGTCGCCTATTTGGCTATTGGATCACAGGATGAGAGATTCAGCGGAAAATGTCCTTAAGATCGCAGCCAAGTTCAACAAACATCACGTCCCGTCATCCTTCCATATAAGGACGGTTGAAAACATGGTAAACAGATCTAGTTCCTGGACCGTGTTGCGTTTAAAAAATGTACAGTACATTGTACACGTCCTTTGTCTATATTCTTCGCTATTATCGATTTATTTATCTATCTATTATTATTATTATTAGGTTTTAAAGGCACATCGGCATATTAATGGCATTGCTGTCTTGGACTTGTTTATGTTAAAAACATAGCAAACACCCATAAGGAAGAATAAATATAAATAGCTCACCTGCTGATAAAAGCCGATGAATCCACTAAATAATAAAAAAATATATGACGTTAAAAATAATATTAAAAGTTTTGAAAATTAATCTCAACATGAGGCAGTTACCAAATGAGCCACTCTATAAGATTGAGGATCAATTGGAATTATTATTACCTACTCATCTAGGTGTTATCCGTGGTGTGATACGAGCTCCTAAGAAGTCTTGTTTGATCCGTATTGTTACCTACCTAAGTTGGGTGTTATCCATGGGGTAGCACGGGCTATTAATAAGGGTTCAGCCAGACTGACAAGCATGCGAGCGAGCGAGCAGATAGCTCTCGATAGTTGTTGACGAGAAGGTTCCTAATCTTGGCTCAGTGAACTGAAGGTGGTTTTTGACAAGTGATTTATTGTTTTGGTTTTCTCATCCTCTCTCCACGCTAATGGTGATTCTTATTTGTAAAGGCCTGCTTTGATAATATTGAAGTATTTTAACATATCAGTTTAACATATATATTGGTATGGTGTATGATCTTACCAATTAAATTAGGCCGTTAGTAGCAAGTGTGCTAAACCTATTGATAATTATAAAAATGTCAAATTGAGAGGTTTTCCTAGGACTCATTAACCAACATACAAAAATATTGCCTAGCGTCTGTAAACCAGAGTGTACCGGGTCGATCGCGCGCGCTTGAAAAATAGGGAACCAGTTTTATATTTCAAGCGCGCGCGCTCAGTCGCTCGCTCGCTCCAGTCTGGCCTTCTCTCATTACAACCAATGTGTTCTATTTTATATTTTAGTCGCTCGCTCGCCCAGTCTTCCCGTCCCCTGAGACGTCTTGATTGATATGTATTATTACCTACCTAAGCTAGGTGTTATCTGTGGAATGATACGGGCTCTTAAGACGTCTTGATTGATCTGTATTATTACCTACCTAAGCTAGGTGTTATCTGTGGAATGATACGGGCTCTTAAGACGTCTTGATTGATCTGTATTATTACCTACCTAAGCTAGGTGTTATCTGTGGAATGATACGGGCTCTTAAGACGTCTTGATTGATCTGTATTATTACCTACCTAAGCTAGGTGTTATCTGTGGAATGATACGGGCTCTTAAGACGTCTTGATTGATCTGTATTATTACCTACCTAAGCTAGGTGTTATCTGTGGAATGATACGGGCTCTTAAGACGTCTTGATTGATCTGTATTATTACCTACCTAAGCTAGGTGTTATCTGTGGAATGATACGGGCTCTTAAGACGTCTTGATTGATATGTATTATTACCTACCTAAGCTAGGTATTATCTGTGGAATGATACGGGCTCTTAAGACGTCTTGATTGATCTGTATTATTACCTACCTAAGCTAGGTGTTATCTGTGGAATGATACGGGCTCTTAAGACGTCTTGATTGATCTGTATTATTACCTACCTAAGCTAGGTGTTATCTGTGGAATGATACGGGCTCTTAAGACGTCTTGATTGATATGTATTATTACCTACCTAAGCTAGGTATTATCTGTGGAATGATACGGGCTCTTAAGACGTCTTGATTGATATGTATTATTACCTACCTAAGCTAGGTATTATCTGTGGAATGATACGGGCTCTTAAGACGTCTTGATTGATCTGTATTATTACCTACCTAAGCTAGGTGTTATCTGTGGAATGATACGGGCTCTTAAGACGTCTTGATTGATCTGTATTATTACCTACCTAAGCTAGGTGTTATCTGTGGAATGATACGGGCTCTTAAGACGTCTTGATTGATATGTATTATTACCTACCTAAGCTAGGTATTATCTGTGGAATGATACGGGCTCTTAAGACGTCTTGATTGATATGTATTATTACCTACCTAAGCTAGGTGTTATCTGTGGAATGATACGGGCTCTTAAGACGTCTTGATTGATATGTATTATTACCTACCTAAGCTAGGTGTTATCTGTGGAATGATACGGGCTCTTAAGACGTCTTGATTGATATGTATTATTACCTACCTAAGCTAGGTATTATCTGTGGAATGATACGGGCTCTTAAGACGTCTTGATTGATATGTATTATTACCTACCTAAGCTAGGTGTTATCTGTGGAATGATACGGGCTCTTAAGACGTCTTGATTGATATGTATTATTACCTACCTAAGCTAGGTGTTATCTGTGGAATGATACGGGCTCTTAAGACGTCTTGATTGATATGTATTATTACCTACCTAAGCTAGGTATTATCTGTGGAATGATACGGGCTCTTAAGACGTCTTGATTGATATGTATTATTACCTACCTAAGCTAGGTGTTATCTGTGGAATGATACGGGCTCTTAAGACGTCTTGATTGATATGTATTATTACCTACCTAAGCTAGGTATTATCTGTGGAATGATACGGGCTCTTAAGACGTCTTGATTGATATGTATTATTACCTACCTAAGCTAGGTGTTATCTGTGGAATGATACGGGCTCTTAAGACGTCTTGATTGATATGTATTATTACCTACCTAAGCTAGGTGTTATCTGTGGAATGATACGGGCTCTTAAGACGTCTTGTTTGAGCTGTATCTCCTACCTAAGTCAGTTGATATCCATGGGGTGAGATGGGCTCTTAAGACGTCTTGTTTGAGCTGTATCTCCTACCTAAGTCAGTTGATATCCATGGGGTGAGATGGGCTCTTAAGACGTCTTGTTTGAGCTGTATCTCCTACCTAAGTCAGTTGATATCCATGGGGTGAGATGGGCTCTTAAGACGTCTTGTTTGAGCTGTATCTCCTACCTAAGTCAGTTGATATCCGTGGGGTGAGACGGGCTCTTAAGACGTCTTGTTTGAGCTGTATCTCCTACCTAGGTCAGTTGATATCCATGGGGTGAGATGGGCTCTTAAGACGTCTTGTTTGAGCTGTATCTCCTACCTAAGTCAGTTGATATCCGTGGGGTGAGACGGGCTCTTAAGACGTCTTGTTTGAGCTGTATCTCCTACCTAGGTCAGTTGATATCCGTGGGGTGAGATGGGCTCCCAAGTTGATGTCATTGAACGGCTCTGTCTTGTTGTGCTAGAAAGATCGAGAGAAGTCGCCGAGCAACCCCAATGTCTTCCAACTGTTCAAAACCCCGGTGCTGTGCAAGGAGACGGTTACGCTGTGCATGTTGTGGGGCGTCACCTCATTCTCTTACGCCTACCTCTTCTTCTACTACAGCGTATCGCACCAAGAGCTGCACCTTCACGTCATAATCGCCGGTGACCGCAAACATTCACTACTGTGCAATTTTATTAGAAAACACCAACATATTTTTTTGTGCTCAACATTGACGACATTTTACTTGTATTATTTGTTATTTCTTTTATGTATTGATAATATATAGGCTATGAAAAGTGGTAGCTTCAAATCACATAGCTTGACGTGCAGTGGAACCTCGTATATCCGGCCTTCATTGATCCGGATCTTGGTTTTATCCGGACTGAAATTTCACACAATGTATTTATTTTGCAACAAATTTTTTTGGACGAATAATTGATGTCTTTTTTTTAAACTCCTTTTATATAGATTAATTAATTACGATACTGTAGTTATATGATGAGTACAGTACTCTACTGAACTAAAAATGTGCTGAAATCAGTGGTACACTATTGTATTTAGGCTGTAACTTGATCGGAGCTAAAACTGTGTTTTGTCAACAGTGGTTGTAACATGTTTAAAGTGTTGTGTAATTGGTTAACGTGAAAATAAATAGTGAGTTGTAGTAATATCTATTGTTTTAATGCATCTTTACTATAATTTCTAGACTAAGCGGATTTTAAGTTAATCCGGATATCCAGTCCCAGCTAGGCCGGATAAACGAGGTTCCACTGTATTCCCACTTGCGAGAGATCGATGTTGTTCCGCAAACCGCCCCATTTTCCTACCTTTTGGGTGCGCCACTGTCAAACCGTGAGCAAAAAAGAGGTTTTTTCCCCCTCAAAACATTCCCTAATTCTGTCTCCAAGAGAGTGACAAGTTTGTTTCCCCCTGTCCAGGTGGTCTTGTGTTCGTGGCTCTGATCTGTTCTTGTCTGTGCGTGTGTAAGTTCCAACATGGTCGTCTCATCCTGTCTCAGCTGCTGACAACGGGAGTACTGGCTCTTATCGCCCTTTTCTTCGCTTCAGGTGAGACTGGGCTGCTTTCTCTCACCTGCAAGCAACACCACAAATTGAACTCACATTAAAATATTATAGGTATTTTAACAACGTTGATACCCGCTTCAGTAGCAGCGGGATCTAACGCGCTACTCTCGTTTTAGACTAGGGCCACGTCTGAATAGTCCGTCTAAGGCAGTGTTGCCAAGTCTATAGTCTCTAGCGATAGTACATGGACCTGAAATGGATTGTATTTTAACCGGTAGGATACTACTTTCTGGCATTATATTGATACTCCCTGCGATTTTCATTTTAAAAAAAATGTAAAGTTTGTTACTAGATAGCAGGACCACAGGATATTACTTTTAGAAAATATCCTAAAATTGGATTGTACATTATTATTATTATTATTATTAGCACCGCGTCTTGCTAGCCGTTCGGGTTATACGCACTTACGCTAATGTGCAATGGTAGGGTGATTGTGAGATGAAATGGAGGACCTACAGTTTAACGTGGAATCCGAACCACGGTGGAGGCTGGCATTCCTCACATTCACAAGTTGTGATTAATACACATCTTGTCAGAGTGGATTGTACAGATGGTGAAATTATATCAAAAGTAGTATCCAGATCGTACAGTTGGCAACACTGGTCTAAGGACCCTTGGAAGCCATGTGCACTTTAAAGTTGCAATGGCGTCGGCTTAAAGGCTGGAAGTGATTTTTGATGGTGTCTGAATCCTTTTAAAGTGTACAATTGCGCACTTTACTAAAGAGCACATACGACTTGCCCTTCATCGCGCACTTTAGTTAAACTAGCTTTTTATATTTAATGGAAGTATTGTATATTTTGTGAAAATGGAATAAAACATTCACATACTGTTAAATAAAACTAGTATGGTTTGTTCTTTGTTTATATACATGATGTTAAATGGTTAAATTTCTCTTTCTAGTGTGAAAATCTCAAAAGGAAATTTATCTACTAGTTAAGAGATCTTCAGTAAAATTTGTTTGAGAATAATACTTTACAAATATAAGTAAATTAACTAGGGCAATATATATATATATTTATATAATATAACTGCCGAGGACGGGGAGATCGAGGTTCGAATCTCGGTCGGGTGAACTGGGGGTGGTTTTTCCTAAATGGTTTTCCACTCTCCCTCCACGCAAATGCGGGTTCACTTCCTCTATTCAACCTTCCCAATTCCTAATCCATTAGCGTAATTAGTACTTAAGCGTATAACCCGAACGGGTAGTAAGACGCGGTGCTAAATAATAATAATAATAATAATATATAATATACGTATATATTTAACAATTTCTCAACATATTCAAAAATGTTTGACATGCTCTTTAGTATCGCTGCGTATATTGCGCTCCTTTTGGCGCGTAGCTGTAATTTCTTTGTTTATTCAGGGATTACTTATTCCGGCAAAATGTTTCAAAACAAGAGATCAACATGTAACTTAAGTAATTTATTTTTGAATTCCTATAGGCCAATGTATTTATCTGGCAATACTTTTACATGCTTTAAAACAATATTAACAATGATATTAATTTAATTAGGCCTAGTTTAATTGTAAGTTTCCCGAAAATTTTAAAGTTTATAAAACTGTGATAGGATTGACTATTTTTGGCGCACGTTGTCCAGATACGTTTTTTTTAACAATAACACACAAAGAGGTTAAATAAAAAAAATATAGCCTAACTTAATTTTACTTTCATCTGCTTTTAAGCTATTATAATGCTCTTTTTTATTATGACTATTGTAAAATAACATCAACTGCATATAATTGATTTTATTCTTTACAGGGACAGTGGAACAAACCCTAAGGTTCATAGAATTAAGGAAGATAAAATTATAAATATGAATTTGCGCCTTTAAAAAATATGTCACCATTGAAGCTATTGACAAAACACTATCAAAATTCAATATCGTTACTATGGAAACGCATGTTTTAGAATTAGCCACCAGATGGCTCTAGCTGTACTTTGCTGTCCGAAAACTATCACGCACCCTATGTACTTAAGGGCGCCAGAAACGTGTTATTTTAAAGCGTGTAGTAATGTGCGTAGGGGACCGACTATTCAGACACGGCCTTGGCTGACTATGACGGGGAGATTGAGGTTCAAATCCCGGTTGGATGCACCGAGGGTGGTTTTTACAAATTGGTTTTCTATTCTTCCTCCACACAAGTGCGGGTACATTTCATCTAAATATAGCCTTCCTAATCCCTAAAATCAGTATCGTAGTTAGTAGGCCTTATATAAGTCTACAACCCTAACGGATATTAAGACGTGGTGCTAAAAAAATATTTGCTTAACTGTGACGTCATTATTCGACGAGTTTTACAGATATAACATCGAAACAAAAACCACAATAATTATAAAAATGATCTTACATTGTCACAATTTTTTATTTTCTTGAATTTGTTATTTTTTAAAGTTTTTTTAAAAATCGTCTACAACTTGGACTATTTGGTTTATTCATGAAAATCTCCCATAAGGCATCTTCCTGCCAGGATGTAGATTAAAAAAAGTTCGTGGAAGCATATGTCTAGAATAGGAAGCAAGAAAATAACATATTTTGTAATACAAGTCAATACTTTCCAGGCGTAAATAGTAGAGTAAGTGTGTATATTCGTTAGCGGAAGAGGAAAAGAGCTATCGGCATATATACTAAAGGCTTTGCAGGTACAACTGCCATTTTATTCCCTTTCTTCCTATTTCGTACACTGTCATCTAAGTGAGATAGTGCTTGGAGTGCGTCCAGTTTATATTCAACTTGTTTCGCAAAAAAAAAAAAAAATTCACAATCATCAAATAAGCAACGTAGTTAATGTGCACGTTTTGAACCGATTAATTATATCAGAACATAACATTAACAAACTTAAATCTAAAACAGACACTGGTGATATATATATATTTCTTTTTAAACTTGTGTTATTGCACAGTTTTGATGAATGAGATTTACGAAATGTAGCAGCAGTGGCGTGTTGTGGAGTGTTGCCAGGATAAGAAGAGCTTGTGCAAAATGTACCTTTGATGTGTTCCTACCAACTCAGTACTCGTTTTACCAATCACAAATAGGCCCTGGTTTACTTACCTCACATGTGTGAATGTGTATCTCCATCCACCTTGTTTTGTGTTCCCACAAACAGAACACGGACACTGTGTACCACATCCTGCTACTGACCGCCCTGTCACTGTCCTTGTGTTGTGTTCCCACAGAACAGAACACGGACACTGTGTACCACATCCTGCTACTGACCGCCTGTCACTGTCTTGTGTTGTGTTCCCACAGAACAGAACACGGACACTGTGTACCACATCCTGCTACTGATCACCCTGTCCTTGTGTTGTGTTCCCACAGAACAGAACACGGACACTGTGTACCACATCCTGCTACTGACCGCCCTGTCACTGTCCTTGTGTTGTGTTCCACAGAACAGAACACGGACACTGTGTACCACATCCTGCTACTGATCACCCTGTCCTTGTGTTGTGTTCCCACAGAACAGAACACGGACACTGTGTACCACATCCTGCTACTGACGCCCTGTCACTGTCCTTGTGTTGTGTTCCCACAGAACAGAACACGGACACTGTGTACCACGTCTTGCTACTGATCGCCCTGTCACTGTCCTTGTGGTTTGTTCCTACAGAACAGAACACGGACACTGTGTACCACATCCTGCTACTGATCTCCCTGTCACTGTCCTTGTGTTGTGTTCCCACAGAACAGAACACGGACACTGTGTACCACATCCTGCAACTGACCGCCCTGTCACTGTCCTTGTGTTGTGTTCCCACAGAACAGAACACGGACACTGTGTACCACGTCCTGCTACTGACGCGCCTGTCACTGTCCTTGTGTTGTGTTCCCACAGAACAGAACACGGACACTGTGTACCACATCCTGCTACTGATTGCCCTGTCACTGTCCTTGTGTTGTGTTCTCACAGAACAGAACACGGACACTGTGTACCACATCCTGCTACTGACCGCCCTGTCACTGTCCTTGTGTTGTGTTCCCACAGAACAGAACACGGACACTGTGTACCACGTCCTGCTACTGACGGCCCTGTCACTGTCCTTGTGTTGTGTTCCCACAGAACAGAACACGGACACTGTGTACCACGTCCTGCTACTGACGGCCCTGTCACTGTCCTTGTGTTGTGTTCCCACAGAACAGAACACGGACACTGTGTACCACACCCTTTGCTACTGATTGCCCTGTCACTGTCCTTGTGTTGTGTTCTCACAGAACAGAACACGGACACTGTGTTACCACATCCTGCTACTGACCGCCCTGTCACTGTCCTTGTGTTGTGTTCCCACAGAACAGAACACGGACACTGTGTACCACATCCTGCTACTGACCGCCCTGTCACTGTCCTTGTGTTGTGTTCCCACAGAACAGAACACGGACACTGTGTACCACGTCCTGCTACTGACGGCCCTTGTCACCTCAGCCATGTCTCTGTCCACCTTGTGGAACTACACGCCCCGAGTGTTCCCGACCTTGTTGAGAGGTACCGGGTTCGGACTGTGCACCATGGTGGGGAACGCCGCTTCCATCTTCACGCTGGTCTTCATCATAGATGTAAATCAATTCGACGGCCATCAGAGGCTTCACTCTCAGCTCAGTATTACATGTGTCCTCTCTCGACAAACTTAGCATGTAATGTGCAGGAAGTCAGGATGGACGTAGAATCTCGGTAAACTGAGATGTTAGATGCCTCTTGCAGAACAATGCTTACCCGGCCTCCATGAGTATGGGAAGCGCTGAATTTGTAATATAGGTACTTCCCTTCTTGGAGGGCATAGCTGCTCGCTGATTGTTCAGAAGGACAAAGCGATCGAGAAGAAGCTATTCCCTTCAAGATGGCGATTAATAGACAAATTACGCTCTCGATGCCTCTGTAGAAGAACTAACACATATGTTTGTGATCAACATTGATAACAATTTACTTTATTATTATTTATTGTTATTTTATAGTTTATTGGTGTTATATATCCAAAGTGACAGCTTCAGATGACATGACCTGACGTATGAACACGTGAACGTAGATCTAATAACTTTTTTACCTGACAGATAAGGTTCTTCCCTATGAGAAATGGGCTAAAAAAAGTGTCACGTTTTCATTGGATTTATTTGTCAAGTGATGGTAGAAGATGTGACCTTGTTTTATAGAAATCGAGTGTACTGATGTTCCAGGATAGTTCGGCCACCATCCCCCTAGGGTGTGTAGGGGTGGGCTGCGTGTTGGCTTCGGTCTGGGTATGTCTCCTGCCGCAAGTACAAGGGAGGGAACTCCCGGAGACGATCACGGATACAGAGAGGTTCAAAAGGTAGGGCAAAGGCGCCAACTTAATCTTTTTGTTCTCACGCCGCGTCTTACTACCTGTTCAGGTTAAACGCATATGTACTAATTACGTTAGCTAGTTAGGGATGAGGGGGGTTGAATTTAGAGGAAGTGTACCTGTTTTGCGTGGAGGCAGGGTAAAACCACCCTCAGACCTCAGTGCACCCTGCCGGGATTTAAACCCCGCTCTCCCCGTCATCAGCAGGCCAGTATAACACGAGAATGACGCCTTGGACCGTTCGGCCACTGAAGTGGATGATCGAGTTACTTTGTGTGAAGGTTAAGTTGACCGTGATCATCCTCTGTCTCCAGTCACTCCAAGCCAGTACGGTGGACGAGTGCGAGGCCTGTGATCGACAGCATGGACGAAACGGAAATCTGGACGATCGACTACGAATAGTTCAAGAGATGATCTTTGGTGGTCATTGGGTGCAAGAAAATATTCTGTATCCAAGTATGCAAGAGATAATAAACGTGAACATCCAATACATTTTCTTATTTATATATTTAGACAGCAGGCTGAAATGTTGTTATGTTGTTCACCCTATTGAGGTAATTCATATTTAAATATTCAATAGCTAATAATTTTATAAACAAACTCCGTGTTTTCAATCCACAATCAAACCATACCGACCGAGTGACCCCCGTATTTTGGTGAAGATAGTGCCAACTTATGTGGATAGAAGATGTCATGTGGTCAGCACAACAAACCCTCCCGTTAATTTTTTCCTTTCAAGTAGCTCCTAATTGGTCCTCCCGGGGTTCTATTTTGACCCCATTACAGACCCACTGCTTCACACATGATATGGGAGTGCCGGGGATCGAAGCCGGTACCTCTGTATCTGTAACCAGGAACTATGACCACTAGATCACAGAGGCAGGTCAATCTTGTGTGCCAGACCCTGGTCTTTTAGGCCAGACGAGCAGTAAACGTCGCCGGAATAACGCTACCGACTGAGCTAAGGTGTTGGAAATTATTTACTTTCTCGTGAACCTTTAGGAGAGAGCAAATATTGTGAGTGTGAGAACAAAAATCCAACTCTTGATTTTAATTAATATCGACGTTTCGTGACCCCTTTAACCTCAACAAGTGGTTTTCTTGATGTCATCTATCTGCGTCTGAATCTTGGCCTGGAGATAAGACTATTTTTACCAATCATCAGCTTCATTGGCCAAATGTTATCTTTAGTTATTTACCTACTTGAGGTATTTAACGTGCACGTTTTGAACCGACTGATCATATCAGAACACGAGAATTTATATGAGCAAGAGTGAAAGGGTGTGCCACTTATACATCCTTATTGATATCCTCGCTATATCTATCTCCTTGTTATACCTATCTTATTGCTATACCTAACTCCTTATTATACCTCATTGCTATACCTATCTCATTGCTATGCCATGAAATGCTTCGGGCTGCATGGTCCAATGCAGTGGTTCTTAACCTTTTATTACTCGTGGACCCCTAATTTTTACCAACTAATTAGTCACTAAGATGTATTCTAAAATAGTGGCTTTATTTACTGCCTATAGTAACAAACAAATTAAAAAACAAACAAATAAACTTAACTAAATGTATTTAAAGGGACCTCTGCTGTTGAACACTTTCCACTAATTTGTATATTCTTGTTTCAATTGTATTACTTAATGCTATTCACATGTAGGAGTCGATTTGGAGTCGATTTCGCTGCTTCGTTTTAATATTTACCACTGTGGAAAATTCCCTTTTCATATAAATAGGTAGAAACAAAGGGCAGCAGGTTTTGAATGGCGATGTTAAACAGATGGGGATTATTTGTACTATCCGTGATTTCTACTATCCATGCTTCCCCTCCCTCTATTACCCCGTAAAATCGAGAATATACAGTACTTACATGCTTACGATCATCGAATTCTTTATTCCAAAACGTAAAATTTAAGATAATTGACTTCAGTAATAAGCAAATAACCTTTTAGATTATTTTATTGAGGCCCACACAAAACCTTTCGCGCCCCCCCACCGGTTAAGAATCGCTGTTCTAAGGCGTCACTATCGTATTAAACTAGACTGACGATGACAGGGAGATCAGGGTTCGAATCAAGGTCGGGTGTACTGATGGGGTTTTACCTAAATGGTTTTCCGCTCTTCCTCCCACGCAAATGCGGGCATACTTCCTTTAAATTTGACCTTCCTAATTTCTAGCTTAATAGTGTAATCATCATATATGCGTATAACCTGAACAAGTAGTAAGACGTAGCGCTAAATAAACAGGGCAGGTAAGCGTTGGGTATGGTTTGTCATTGCGGATCTAAATTATCTAGGCTCTAGGAAATATTACTATTTAACGCTAGTCCGCAGCTGTGATCGAACCGGTGCTCTCCAGTCCTGTGTTCGACAACCCTGCCCACTAGGCTACGGCCACGCAGTGTAATATATCACCCTTATTTTCCCCTCGCAGCAACCAAACTTTGTTAATCGTGTGCAGACAGTGTGACGGATTATAGAGGAAACTTATTGTACCGCGTCGCGACGCAGGTAGCGTGTAAGTGCAGCTACGCATGGTTTTTGTGACGCTCACTGCGCATTGCAGATGCGCACCCCTCACCCCCTCTATTCCCCTCACCCACAACAAGGTGCGCTGAGGCACGGAAGAACGATATTAGGATAGCACCGGACATTTTTACAAAGTTTTGACCGTTTCATCAATAAATATGTTTAGAATTACGAGTATTTCTATGAAAAGTCGTTTGAATAATTTTATAATTTGGCGAGTTAAATATATTTCTTAGCATTTTACGTTATAAATAATGGGCACAAGATTTATTGAAGTGATTTTATCTTTGGTACAAAGATATTATGTAAAATTATAAAGTTTTACTTGAACTACAGATTATGTACTGTCGTGATATTACACGTACTCTAGGTTTATGTCACCGGCACTTTGTAGATTTATGTGACTACTCTCTGTTTATGTCACCGGCACTCTGTGTGTTCATACGCACAAACAGCTTATATATGACCTACCCCTTGCCCCTTGGACCTCTCGTGGCCTGTGTCAAAACCAACAAATCAAAAGCGTCCCTGCGACAGGTGTCTTGAAGGCTAGCTTCCTATTGGATATAGGAAACTAACGTTTCTTGCTTGTTTGGTAAATACTACGGAGTTTAATTTTGAAATAAAAAAATAAGTTTTAATGGTGCAATCCTTCTACATTATTTCTGAAAAGTGCGTGATTTTTCATGGATGAAATCTTAAAAGGATAATTTACATACAATTTATTGAATAAAAATACCTTCATCCATGACTTTTTAATATATGAGAGCGTTCCAAATCAGTATCATTAATATATATATTTAAAAAAAATTATCTTTATATATATATATATATATATATATAAAGATAATTTTTTTTAAATATATTTTTAACTGTAATTATTTAATTTAAATATAGCAAATTTCGTCCAAATAGTTTAAGTTAATAAAATAAAATTGCTTTTTAAACATTTTAACCATTATTTTTCACTAACTTCAAAATTATCTATAAATTTAGCACATTTGAGTGACTTTTTTACTTTACATGGCAAAAAGTCATTCATAGCACGTATATTATTTAAATCCTAGCCCTTAAATACCATTTAAAAAATCTGAATAGCTTCAAGAGGCATTTCCTAATCATAAAATTGTCCTGGACTGCTGCGGTTGGGGAACTGTGCCCCTAATATAATACACGAAAACTTCATTCTGGATATTGCCACGTGCTAAAAAAAATACAGCTTGCGTTATATAATGTTTTTAATAATATATATTTTATTTGCTATAGTGGCGGTCCTAATTTTTACCTTTTGCTACAGTAAATGCTTTGGGTTTGTTCTAATTTTCTAACGTGTACATATTTTATATTTTAATATAGTATATATAATATATTTATTTATATATTTATAATTATAATATATATAATATAATACGTACTATTATATTATATTATATGCATATTTATTATATTATAATATAATAAAGTATTTATATTTTAATATAATGTATAATATTTAATAATTTTATATTTATGATTTTTATTAAGGGGGAGGGAGGTTTATTTGTGTATGTGTGTCTTTTTAACATCTTTATATTATTATGTTTAAATTTAAAACCATATATTTTATTTATTTTTTACATTTATTTGAGGTATTTAACGTGCACTTTCTGAACCGACTGATTATATCAGGACACGAGAATTTCTATGAGCGAAAGATAAATGATTTACCAATTTTGCCGGGAAAGATATTTTCACATACTTTACAGGGTCCTTTTACATCGCCACAATTGACATGGGACCGACGGCTTTTCTTCCACCACGAAGGAAGTTGTGCTACGGATTTTTATCGCTCAAGAAAAATCCGTGACCCTGGTTGGATTTGAACCAACAAACATCGGGTCATGAAGCGAATACAATATCCCAAGACCACCAAGGCTGACTATATATTTTAAGTCTAGCATATTTTTTATTTATATTCCACTTAATAAATCCATTCTTAACAAAAATATTATCGGTGTAAAAGCATGAATAAATATAAATATTCTGCTATATGCCATTCAATATAATTATATAGTGACTAATAAATTTGACAGCCATTAAAATTTGTTGGGATTTTTTAAACTACTTTTAGTGGATATTAGTTATATATGTTTTAAATAAATATTAGTTCAACATAAACCTCATGTCTTTGCCAAGAAATGCCTCAGCGGGTTAAACAACAAGCATTGATGGCTTCGCCAGTTAGAATTCCAGTCAGGTCGAAGCTACTTAGCTCTAATTCTCAAATCTCTGTATTTAGTTCATTTTATTTGAGGTATTTAACGTGAACTTTCTGAACCAACTGATTATAATAAGCACACGACTTACAAACTAAATTAAATATATTTAAAAATACACAGCATCCAGGACGCTAATTTATCACTGTGAAAAGTGAAAACCCAATTTAATTAATTATAAATGTTTCGTCCATGCCAGGAATCGAACCAGGAATTATTTTTCAGTAGGTAGACACGCTTCCAACTCAACTTATGTGTCGGAAAATCATGTGCTGTACATAAACATTAAAAGGGATGCTATTTATTAGTTTTAGATTTTTGTTATCATACCTTTATTTAGATATTGTCAGAAAGTATATAAGACAGGAGTAATTAATTTCTTACCCTATTCGGTGGATAAATGTTTCTAAGACGTCACTTATCACTATAGACCGAACTGCCGATAACAGGAAAATCGGGGTTTGAATCCTTGCCGGTTGTATTGAGGATGATTTTTCCTAAATGGTTTACAGTCTCCCTTCACGCGAATGCAGGTACAATTTCCTCCTCCCAAATAAATTATCACCCACTTCGATGCCCGCGTGGTATAACGCGCTACTATCCCAGTAAACTAAACTGCTGATGATGAGGAGATCAAGGTTCGAATCTCGGTCGGGTCTACTGAGGGAGGTTTTCCACCATACTTCTAGGCAAATGCGGGTACAAGTCCTCTAACTATAACCCTTCTGATCCCTAAAACCACTAACTTGATTAGTTCATATGCGCATAATCCGAACGGGTAGTAAGACACGTTGTAAAAACAAATGTTGTCAAGTTTTTGGGGTAGAAGGTGTTTTAATCACCCTTCCTCTCCTTATTACGTCCTTATTTTAACATGAATTATTAAAAAAAATGATATGGTGCACACAAAGACATTCTCACTCCTTTACATAGAAATGGAGATATTTACCTAAAACCCGTAAAGTATGTGAAACGAAATGATAGACATTGTTGCAGGGACATTGTGGGGAAAAAAAGAGCATCAAATTTCACCAAAGAACATAAATGAAATAATGAACACTTTTATAGAAAAATATTGAGAAAAAGTTAATCTTCTTTCGCCAAAGACACCCCATTTCCTACACACATTTTCCTCTTTTCGCACTTAAGTAAACTTCCCTTAATTTAAGGAATATATATATATTTATATATATATTACCAAGAAACTCTCTAAGGAAACTTATGAAAATCCTAGAAACCAAGTTTTAGCACGATAGCTTTTTTTTTTGTTATCATCACGTCTCATTACTTGTTCAGACTATACACATATATTATAATAACTATTATTCTACTAGAGTAGAAACGAGGAAGGAAGCATTAGAGGTAATCTACCCGCATTTGTGTGGAAGGAGAGTGGGAAACCATTTAGGAAAAATCACTCTCACTAGTCCCGACTGGAATTCGAACCTTGATCTCACCGTATTTAGCAGGCCAATCTAACACGATAGGGACGAATTAGACCATTTGGCCACTGAAGCTGGTGATTGGTAAAAATAATTCGGTCTCTAGGCCAAGATATAGACACAAATAGATGACATCACGAAAACAACAGCTTTTTTGGGTTAAAGGGGTCATGAAACGTCAACATTTACTTAAATCTTGAGTTTTTTTTTTACTATTACAATACTTGATATCTCTGAAGGGGTCACGTGAAAGTAAAAAGTTTCCGACACCTTAGCTCAGTCAGTAGCGTTATTCCGGTGACATTTACTGCTCGTCTGGCCTAAAAGACTCCTTGGAACGTTCGACCAAAAGACGAGGGTCTGGCAGGTACACAGATTAGAGAATCCAATCAAACTTTTCTTTGTCCGCTGAAACCATCCCTCCGATACATCGCGTGTCAGAGCGATGGGATCGCTCGATTTGTTCTATTTGCTCTCTAGTGTTACACTCTCTACTGACAAAGACTGCGTTAAGCTGGATTCTTATGGAGTCAATTGTAGGACCGAGTATTTGACTGTATTTATTGACCGGTCGTGGTCGTGGATCAGTCCCCACTGTGTATTTTCTCAGACGCGGTTGCACTTTGTCACAACGAACACACTTTGACCTGGAATACACTCAGATATATAATATTGAGCGTCTTAGCTTCCAATTGTAGCTAAGTTTGTGGAAAGATTAACCAGTACTAATTTACCGTTGCCCAGGGGACGCCCGAATGTACTAATCGTACATCCTTTCCATGGAGTCTCTTTCCATGTCCCGATGAGATGAGATGATGGTGATAGTGAGTATGAGAGTGTGGGACCAATGGAACACTTAAACCTAACTAACCAAACTCTGGTGACCTTAGGGGTAGTTCCCCTTTCGGTAAAAAATACCCAAGGTACCAGCCGGGAATAGAACCAGTGACCACTAGGCTCGTAGCCAGATGCACGGAACACTACACCACGGGGCCGGTTTACGTTCAGATTACTGCCCACTACTGAAGAGAGTAGTAAGTTTCCCGGCCCACCAGATAATATAAGACCACCGCCGGTGTAAGTCGTGAACGATCGAAGGCTTCTTGACCACTAATTCCCACTAGGTAATTCACGGCTGATCCAGTCGCAAGGCGCACAATGGACACCTGTGGGAACGCACCTTCGAAGTTTCTATTTGTCAAGGAACTTTATTTAGAGTAGAAATAGAAGTATGGATGGGGATATCGACAGACGGGTGAATGCATCTCGGAGAGTAGTTGGATGTATGTGGCCTATTGCAAAGAATGAGGTAGTATCGAAAGAGGCAAAGATGGCACGATACAAGAGTGTGCTAACGCCAACATTGTTATATGGATGTGAAGCGTGGGTTCGTCAGGAGAAACGCAAGAGTGAGGTGAATGCTGTTGGAATTAGATATCTAAAGAAATGTATGTGGACAAACTCGTATGGGCAGAGTCGGTAATCAATGGTGCTGAAGGAGTGGGCTTTGAAAGGGAATACAATAAGTCAATGGGAAAGAAGCACTTTACGTTAGTTAAGGCATGTTTAGAGGTTGAGTGTGCTTTGAGTGACGAAGTAAATATATGAGGTTAGAGTGTGTGGATCAAAAGGAAGGGGTAGGCCATGTAAGACGTGGCTAAATGTGGTAAACGAGTGTGTGAAAAAGAGAAACATTAACAGTTTTAAGAATAAGATACCATTTATGACTCGATGTATAGATGTTGTTGAAGCGAAGGGAGTAAGCAAAGATAGGGAAGTGTGGAGAAAGTTAGTGAGGAAGGGCTAAGTGTGGACTTTGTGTTTTGAGCTATACGCACTACCGCGTCTACCACATAATGTATGTATGGTATGTATGTATGTATGTATGTATGTATGTATGTATGTATGTATGTATGTATGATGATGTATAGTATGTATGTATGTATGTATGTAAGATGTATGTATGGTGTATGTGGTATGTAGTTGAGTATGGGTAATGTATTGTGTATTGTAGTATGTATAGGTGGTAAGGGATTATGTTGATGTATGTTTATGTATGTATGTATGTATGTATGTATGTGTGTATGTATGTATGTATGTATGTATGTTGTATGTATGTATGTATGTGTATGTATGTAGTGTTATGTATGTATGTATGTTGTATGTATGTATGTATGTATGTATGTATGTATGTATGTATGTTGATATGTATGTATGTATGTATGTATGTATGTATGTAGTGTATGTGTGTATGTATGTCTGTATGTATGTGTGTATGTATGTGTGTATTATATATGTATGTATGTATGTGTGTATGTTTGTGTATGTATGTCTGTATGTATGTGTGTATGTATGTGTGTATGTTGTAGTATGTATGTATGTATGAGTTTATTTGTATGTATGTGTGTATGTATGTATGTATGTATGTATATATGTAATATATGTATGTATGTATGTTATGTATGTATGTATGTATGTATGTATGTATGTATGTATGTATGTATGTATGTATGTATGTATGTATGTATGTATGTATGTATGTATGTATAGTATGTATGTGTATGTATGTATGTATGTATATATGTATGATATGTATGTGTATGTATGTATGCATGATATGTATGTATGTATAGTATGTAATGTGATGTATGTATGTATGTATGTATGTATGTATGTATTGTATGTATGTATGTATGTATGTATGTATGTATGTATGTATGTATGTATGTATGTATGTATAGTATGTATGTATGTTATGTATGTAGTGTATGTATGTATGTATGTATGTATGTATGTATGTATGTATGTGTGTATGTATGTATGTTGTATGTATGTATGTATGTGTGTATGTATGTATGTATGATTATGTATGTATGTATGTATGTATGTATGTATGTATGTATGTATGTATGTATGTATGTATGTATGTATGTATGTATGTATGTATGTATGTATGTATGTATGTATGTATGTATGTATGTATGTATGATGTATGTATGTATGTATGTATGTTGATGTATGTATGTATGTATGTATGTTTATGTATGTATGTATGTATGTATGTATGTATGTATGATGTATGTATGTATGTATGTATGTATGTATGTATGTATGTATGTATGTATGTATGTATGTATGTATGTATGTATGTATGTATGTATGTATGTAATGTATGTATGTATGTATGTATGTATGTATGTATGTATGTATGCCATTTACTTTGACGGTAAAGACACACTTGAAGGCACGGTAGGATATTGGTTGTGAGAGCTATTTAGAAAATACAAACACATTTCTCTTGCGGTCAACGTTGGTAACATGTTACTATATTATTATTGTTATTTTATAGGTATTAATAATATTTATCAAACCTGCTTCGGTGGTCGAATCTAAAGGTATACAGGAATGCCAATGATGGGTAGATCGGAGTTCCAATCCCGCTGGGGTGTACTGAGTGTTTTCCCAATTAAAAAGTTTTTTTCTACTCTCCCAGATGCAAATACGGGAACACATCCTCTTAATTCAACATACCTCATCCCTAACACCATAGCGTAACTAGTAGGTCTACATATGAGTATAACCCGAGCGGGCGGTAAGACGCGATTTTAAATATACATATTTTTGAAAATAGTTCACAAAAGGAGCAGCTGTAAGCCACATGGCTTGACGTATGAATACGTGAAAGTAGATATGGTAGTTTTTCTAGCTGACAAAGGCTCTTCCTATGAGAATTAGTAGCTGCCATTAGATTTAAGCTACTCAACCCTTCTCAGGCACCAAGTAGAAGAATGGGCCAGCTGCTAATATGAGACACCTTGGTTCGATTCCAGCCTCAATTTCAAATAATAGTCTATTTTTTGTTTGGATTCAACATTACTTTAGATTCCTTGTACCAGTGTTGATATTAGCTCTGCAATTAATGTCCGTAGCTGATATCCTAGCTTTATTTTAGGACCAACTCCCCAATCAGACACAAGAATCTTAATTTATTGATTAAGTGAAAAAAAAAAGCAATGATAATATGTCGACATTCGCCGGGAATCAAATTGAGTGTCCTTTTGGAAAAGGGTTTTAGTATCGTTTTGTTGTAAAGATACTTTCCCAGCATTATACTGATGCAAATTTGTGTCTAGAAAGTGCACGTTAAGCCTTCTCGATAAACAAGTAGCCTATCCGTAGGGACTGCCCTTCTACCCTCCCTCCACCATGACTGCGGTGACATTGCCTCCCTCACCAGGGGAACGGGGGTGTTCATTGAACAGGGGAGGACAACGTGCGCATGCGCACTGATATATGACCACTAGAAGTCTTATATATACACAGGGAGGTTATGACCCAGACAACATGCTGACCTTGAGATGTGTGTTTTGTGTGTTGTGTGTTGTGTGTATGAATACAGTATTCAACTTAGGTAAGGCGGGGATTCAAACCCACGTGGATTATTGTCATTTGTGTGGATATTTTAAATTTGAGCTCTGTAAAATAAACGTAAAATATGTTCTGGTTTTTATTCATACTTTTTGATCAGATTCTTAGTGACATTTTTTGGTCAAATATGCAATATATCGATATAAGCTAGTAAATTACTTATTATAAACATAATATGTACATATATATAAATTACTAGGCGTTAAACCTTACTCCGGCAGGCGCAATTTCGGATTTCCCGTGAGGTATTATAATAATATCCTTCATAATGTCAATACCAAATTTCAGCTCTCTAGGACACAATTTGTACTTTGCATCCACCATCTTGAATCCTGCATCTAGGATTTTTCCAATTTTTGGAATATTTTCACAAAGCTTGTATGCTCCATGGCGTTACAAGGACTATGTTGTATGCTCCATGGCGTTACAGAGACTATGTTGTATGCTCCATGGCGTTACAAGGACTATGTTGTATGCCCCATGGCGTTACAGGAACTATGTTGTATGCTCCATGGCGTTACAGAGACTATGTTGTATGCTCCATGGCGTTACAAGGACTATGTTGTATGCCCCATGGCGTTACAGGAACTATGTTGTATGCTCCATGGCGTTACAGGAACTATGTTGTATGCTCCATGGCGTTACAGGAACTATGTTGTATGCTCCATGGCGTTACAGAGACTATGTTGTATGCTCCATGGCGTTACAAGGACTATGTTGTATGCTCCATGGCGTTACAGAGACTATGTTGTATGCCCCATGGCGTTACAGGAACTATGTTGTATGCTCCATGGCGTTACAGAGACTATGTTGTATGCTCCATGGCGTTACAGAGACTATGTTGTATGCTCCATGGCGTTACAGAGACTATGTTGTATGCTCCATGGCGTTACAAGGACTATGTTGTATGCTCCATGGCGTTACAGGGACTATGTTGTATGCTCCATGGCGTTACAAGGACTATGTTGTATGCTCCATGGCGTTACAAGGACTATGTTGTATACTTTGACAAAACAAGACGGATCTTGTTTATGTGGCTGTGCCACAGTATAAATTTTAATCCGAGGCTTTTTTTTAGGATATATTTAGTAAATTTCCTAATTATGTTGTGTCTGAATGAAAACTTATTTTGCCATTGATATGTTGACTTATATTATTGCTGTAGAGTGTAGTACAAATCGTATAGCCCGAACGGGCAATAATAATAATAATTATTATTATTAACACCACGTCTTACTACCCATTCGGGCTATACGCTTAGGCTATGTGTACACAGTCGACAAAATGTCTAAACACTTTGTTGTCATTATAATATGTTCAATAAGTTTGAATGTAAGTGTGTACACATGCAACGACAAGACAAAACTGTGTTTCAGCAGTTGAAAAAGAGCTTTGGAGCGCCACAACATTGCGACGACTTATTTGTCGTTCATCTGTTGCTTTGCAGTTGCTAGCCAGAAAGGTAGCGACATAAACGTGTTTAGACAATTTGTTGCCTCTGTACACATGTCCTAAGTACTAATTACACTAATGGGCTAGGAATAGGTGAGAATCAATATAGAGGAAGCGAACCCGCATTTGCGTGGAGGGAGAGTGGGAAAATCATTTAGAAAAAACCACCCCCAGTTCACCCTAGAGAGATTCGAACCTCGAGCTTCCCGTCCTCGGCAGTTTAGCTCAACACGAAGCCAGCGCGGGTCCAACGTGCAATAAAGCGCGGTGGAATAAAATAGAATAAATAATAATAGTCTAAATACATAATCTACCTTTAATGGTTTCCTACTTTTCAATCCAGAAAAATGCGGGTACATATAAACTAATCTCTCCCTTTCTTGTCCTTATTAGAGAAGCCCATTGTATTATTATTTGAGTTATATAACATGCACTTTCTGAACCGATTGATTATATCAGCAGAAGACTCATAAAGTAACTTAGATATATAGCAGACACTACACTCTTACCTACGGTCGTTAATTCATCACTGTGAAAGAGGAAGCCCACATTTCACCAACTATACATTTTTCGGCCATGCCGGGATTTGAACCCGGGATCCTTAATTCGGTGGGCAGACACGCTACCGATTGAACTAAGATATCAGACAAGGTCAATTGTAAATATGTGGATGTACCCAAATGGGTAGTAAGAAGCAAAGACCTAGAAAAAAAAAAGTGAGTTTATAAATAAAATTGTGAACATTTCTTGGCAGTCTAACATCCCATTTTGTATAACTGAATTGAAGGGTGGGCGGAGGGTTTGGGGAGGGGGTAGGAGAGAGGTAACAGCGGAGTAAAGAGGACAAGACAAGATATCGAACCAAGGACCACGGGGCCAAAGGCTGAGGCACACACATTTGACATATTTCCAAGAACGTGTCATCTTACTCTTTCATGGTTGGGCTATTCTGATTTATTCTTTTTGTAGCGATGAGGGGGTACGGGGGTTGTATGATTACAAAAAACCACGAGCACAAGAATGTTGTAACAAAGGTCATGTTTTATAAGGATCCATTGAGATTGGTAAGAAGAGGATTCATCGATGGAACAACGTTGTAACCAACAACAGTTAATGTAGGCGAAAGTAAAACTTAACTCTGGGGTCTGGAGGCCTCTGTTCAACTCCTAGTCAGTCTATACCGAGGATGGGATGTTTTAGGCATGGAGTCAAACCGAAATATTTAACGGTTCCGGTTCTTCAAATAAATATCTTAAGGTTACGGTTCTGGTTCCTGTTAGAAAAATAAATATTCCTGTTATTTTCAGTTTTTATATTAGGTTCCGGTTCTGGTTCCTGTTAGAAAAATAAATATTTCTGTTATTTTCAGTTTTTATATTAGGTTCCGGTTCTGGTTCCTGTTAGAAAAATAAATATTCCTTTTCTTTTCAGTTCCAATACTAGGTTCTGGTTAGAAAAATAAATATTCCTGTTATTTCAGTTCTTTAAATAGTTTCCAGTTCTGATTCCGGTTAGAAAAATAAATATTCCGGTTATTTTCAGTTCTTATATTAGGTTTCGGTTCTGGTTCCTGTTCTGTTATTTTCATATTCAATAGTAAAACTACCATTATTTTGTTATAATATATATATATATATATATATATATATATATATATATATATATTAAATTACAGCAAATAAAAGTTATTTATATAAAAATTTTTTAAAAAAACTAAAAACTAGCTCGACAAAGAATCCCGAAAAAAGGAAATTAGATTATGTTTATTTCAAAATTAAACTAAGTCCGACCCCTTAGTTCAGTTGGTAGCGTGTCTGTCTACTTACTGCTCTATTGGTCCCGGGCTCGATTCCTGGCATGGCCGAAAAATGTATCATTGGTGAAATGTGTATTTCCCGTTTTATAGGGATGGATAAATTGACGGCTGGGGGAGGGGGCGTCTAGGTGCTGTGTTTGTTCTAGATTTAAGGTAGTTAATACGTCGTGTGATGATATAATCAGTCGGTTCAAAAAGTGCACGTTAGATACCTCAAATAAATGAACTATTAAAATAAAATGATCTTAAAGAAAGAAGGGCATAACATCCAAATATAAAAAATATATAAGATTTAGAGCCTTTAAGATCTGATAATAAACCTTTATTTTCATAAAAATATGTAACGATTCCGGTTATGGTTCTTGAGCAATTTATTTTCATGTTTCCTGAGACAGTTCTGGTTCCTTAAAAATAACTGTTAATTTCGGTTATAGTTCTGGATCCGGTTCGACTACCTGGTTTTAGGATTTCAACCCTCCTTCATTCCAATGGCAAGTGGACCAACCTAGCAGAAGTTATTTTTTTAGCACTGCATCTTACTACCCGTTCGGGCTATACGCTTAAGTACTATTTACGCTAATGGATTAGGAATTGGGAAGGTTGAATTTAGAGGAAGTGAACCCGCATTTACGTGGAGGGAGAGTGGAAAACCATTGAGGAAAACCTAACCCCAGTTCACTCGACCGAGATTCGAACCTCTATCTCCCCTTCCTCGGCGGTCTAGCTCAACACGACTGGCGCGTTAGCTAACTACGCCACCGAGGCGGGTAATTACACTATTAAGTTGGGGTTGAGGTAAGCTGAATTTAAAGAAAATTATTATTATTATTTAGCACCGCGTCTTACTACCCGTTCGGTTATACGCTTAAGTACTAATACGCTAATGGATTAGGAATTGGTAAGGTTGAATAGAGGAAGTGAACCCGCATTTGCGTGGAGGGAGAGTGGAAAACCATTTAGGAAAAACCACCCCTAGTTCACCCGACCGAGATTCGAACCTCGATCTCCCCGTCCTCGGCGTCGGGCTCAACACGACTAGCGCGTTAGCCAACTACGCCACCGAGGCGGTAATTTTAAAGAAAAACTACCCTATCTGCGTGGAAGGAGATTGGGAGAAACAATTTAAAAAACTCAGTACATTTGACCGGGATCCGAACCCCGATCTCACCGTCATCGGCAGTCCAGTCTATCGCGAGGGTGAAGCCTTTGCGTACAAAATAAATAACTGACTAGAAAGCAGTTTTTTAACAGAAATTTTTATAACGTTCTTAACAAATAGAGGGTGGGGGTGGCGTGGAAATTTGATGATCTACCAAGGAGAGGGGGAGGGGGAGTCAGCTGAAACAGTTGGGGAACCACTGGTCTAAATAAATCAAATATTTATCCAGTAGTAACATAGAGTTTAAGTTTCTTCACGCGGTGATATCAACAGTTGTTGAATATCTGTCATGAAAATTGCGGCATTAGATTAAAAACATTTTAAATAAAGAGAAAATTTTTCGTTAAATTCCAGGACACTCTTAACAGATATTCAAGAAATGTTGATATCACTATGGGAAGAAAATTAAACTCTATATTTCTACTGGAACCATATATTATTTATTTTGACCTAATAAAAAAAGTTTGGTAATAAAAACTAAAAAAAACAACACAAAAAACCACTGCTCTTAACTCGCGTCCCCTACAACCCCACCTTAATCTTTGATCCCAGACGTGACAAACTAACAAATAATTCAACAGGCGGGTATCGTAAACTCGAGGCAGTTAGCTTTCCATTTTAAAACGATGCAAGTTGACTGTCGTAGTCCGTGTCGGGGAGCGCTAAGCTCCGACTTATCAAAGTCAGACACGCAAGCCTCATTTAAGTTAGACGAACACGGGGAGTAAAGTAAACAAAGCAAAGAGTCGATGTAAATAAAAAAAAAAAAGTGTGATTACCTCGACGCATACACCATGCGGTGACCCAGGTTAGCGTCGCCGGCCGGAAGAAGCTTGGAGAAGGGGGGAGAGGGGAAGCCGTGCTAGAAGGAGGCGGTGTGACGCTAGGAGGGGTGTGGAAAGGGGAGAGGAAGGGGATGCGCCTGCATTTCGGGCGGGTGGGCGGGCGGCGGTGGATCGCTTTCAGTATCACGCGGGCGGGCGGGCATAGTGTGTGTGCGTGCAAGTGTGTGCGCGCGAGGGGCATAGTGAGGGCCTAGCAGGGATTCGAACCGTCACCCCCTGGGAGGAAGGGGCCCTCCATGGCCGAGCATGGAGCAACACAGGCTGCAGCAGTCCAGGTCGCTGGTCCACTACACTAAGATCTCTCCTGTGACAGCACCGGAGCACGAACCCCACTACGCCTACACCGAGTGCTGCGGCCTGAGCGAGGACGAGCTGCCTCCAGGTAATACTCACCTTAGATTATTACCTAGGTCTGTAGTGGCTGTGAGCATGGTTCTCAAGATGAGCTGCCTCCAGGTTACTCTCCCTTAAATCATTACCCACGTCTTGTATTTACTTAGAGCCTGGTTCTCAAGATGAGCTGCCTCCAGGTTACTCTCCCGTAAATCATTACCCACGTCTTGTGGTTACTGAGAGCCTGGTTCTCAAGATGAGCTGCCTCCAGGTTACTCTCCCTTAAATCATTACCCACGTCTTGTATTTACTTAGAGCCTGGTTCTCAAGATGAGCTGCCTCCAGGTAACACTCACTTAGATTATTACCCAGGTCCTTTAATGGCTGCGAGCATGGTTCTCAATATGAGCTGCCTCCAGGTAATACTCACTTAGATTATTACCCAGGTCCTTTAGTGGCTGCGAGCATGGTTCTCAATATGAGCTGCCTCCAGGTAATACTCACTTAGATTATAACCCAGGTCCTTTAGTGGCTGCGAGCATGGTTCTCAATATGAGCTGCCTCCAGGTAACACTCACTTAGATTATTACCCAGGTCCTTTAGTGGCTGCGAGCATGGTTCTCAAGATGAGCTGCCTCCAGGTAATACTCACCTTAGATTATTACCCAGGTCCTTTAGTGGCTGCGAGTGTGGTTCTCAAGATGAGCTGCCTCCAGGTAACACTCACCTTAGATTATTACCCAGGTCCTTTAGTGGCTGCAAGCATGGTTCTCAAGATGAGCTGCCTCCAGGTAATACTCACCTTAGATTATTACCCAGGTCCTTTAGTGGCTGCGAGCATGGTTCTCAAGATGAGCTGCCTCCAGGTAATACTCACCTTAGATTATTACCCAGGTCCTTTAGTGGCTGCGAGCATGGTTCTCAAGATGAGCTGCCTCCAGGTAATACTCACCTTAGTCTATTACCCAGGTCTGTAGTGGCTGTGAGCATGGTTCTCAAGATGAGCTGCCTCCAGGTAATACTCACCTTAGATTATTACCCAGTCTGTAGTGGCTGTGAGCATGGTTCTCAAGATGAGCTGCCTCCAGGTAATACTCACCTTAGATTATTACCTAGGTCTGTAGTGGCTGTGAGCATGGTTCGCAAGATGAGCTGCCTCCATGTTACTCTCCCTTAAATCATTACCCACGTCTTGTATTTACTTAGAGCCTGGTTCTCAAGATGAGCTGCCTCCAGGTTACTCTCCCGTAAATCATTACCCACGTCTTGTGGTTACTGAGAGCCTGGTTCTCAAGATGAGCTGCCTCCAGGTTACTCTCCCTTAAATCATTACCCACGTCTTGTATTTACTTAGAGCCTGGTTCTCAAGATGAGCTGCCTCCATGTTACTCTCCCTTAAATCATTACCCACGTCTTGTGGTTACTTAGAGCCTGGTTCTCAAGATGAGCTGCCTCCAGGTTACTCTCCCGTAAATCATTACCCACGTCTTGTGGTTACTTAGAGCCTGGTTCTCAAGATGAGCTGCCTCCAGGTTACTCTCCCGTAAATCATTACCCACGTCTTGTGGTTACTGAGAGCTTGGTTCTCAAAATAAGCTGCCTCCAGGAGTCAGTGCCACATTGGGGTAATAAAAGGTTTGTCCTTCCGTAAGGGCCAATACAAGGCTTTCATGGGCCATAGGCGAGACTTAAAAGTTGCACCCCAATTTTATTCCGTATAGTACAGATAAAATAAACAGTGAAGTATATTCTCTAAATTGAAAAATTACACCTGGACACGGGAATCAAATCCGGGACTTTGGCTCAGTACACCAATGCTTTTCTTACCACTGAGCTATCCAGAAGTCGTCCCGTGCCCAGGGTCTTTCTTCACACATATTTTAGGGCAGAGTCTGTGATGGACGTGCGAAAATCATCCTCTACAAATGAGTGATCAATTAAGATCACGAGATATCAGATAACGTAGCCATCTTTGACTTTGGAGGGCTTTAAGCTGCCAATAGTACAATTAGGTCCATCACAGATTCTGCCTTAAAATATTAGTGAAGAAGGACCCTGGGTACGGGAAGATTCCTAGATAGCTTAGTGGTAAGAGAATTGGCGTACAGAGCCAAAGGTCCCCGGTTCAATTCCTGTGTCCAGGTATCATTTTTCAATTTAGAGAACATGATAGATATTTAGATGCGGCTACAACCGTAATGGCTATTTAATCCAAACAATAAAGTAGCTATCGGGTCTAGTCAAAATATATTTAAAAAAAAAAGATTTGGTAAACCTCAAACTCCCTTTTCCTCCTTCTTAGCATCCCTTGTTTTTATCTTAATAATTTTCTGAAGCTTTAAACTAAATATCAAACTGATTCACCGACAATGTGATCCAGAATGTCATAAAACACTAATTAGAAACTAATTTTTAACATAATTAATGGAAACATTTTCTGAAAATTCCAGAAATTTAAAAATCAGTTATAAGTAAACTACTTTTAAGTCGATTTTCCTCCAAAAACTAATAAAAAGTGTTTTTTGTAATGAAACAACTCCCAAGATATTTAATTTAAACAAAATCGCTAAAGTTACTTTAGGAAAACTTTAAATTAAAAAAAAAAGACGTAAAGGTATGACCATAAACATTTAAATATCAGGCTCGAAACGAAATTCATCAAAAGTTTCGGTCTTAGCCTTCGGGTACACAGAGACAGATTTTGGAATATACGGAATTGTAAGTCACTTTTTTTTTTTTTTTTAGTTTGGGGGCACATAAAACTCTTCATAATCTCAGGGTATAAACATTTTCACGAACACAATAATTTCTCCAAATGAGAAAGTAAAAAAGTGTATAAAATATAATTGGATACTCTTTTTTTTCATGCCCCGTGGTTCCCGTCCTGAACAGTAAGTCCATAGAGCTCCCGGCTCCCCCCCCCTCCCCCCTCTTCCTTCCCGCCATAGCTGCAAAGGGGTTTTTTAAACACGAAATCTCTTATTTACCCCGTCCTTTACTACACTCCCGTCATAAGCAATGGAATAATCTCCGGTAATACATTTTTACCATTAGGGGTGGATTATTGTCAAAATGTTGATATCTTTATAGTCCGTAGAGAGGCTGGTATTATACACTCTACACAACGTGAGTGATGTGCACTTATAGCTTAGTTATGTAATCACTAAACTGACCTAAAATTTATTGTTTCCAGCCCGCTACAATGGCCGCGTGGTCTAAGGCGCTACTTTCACAGTAGCCTAGACTGCCGATGACGGGAAGATTGAGGTTAGAATCGCGGTCGGGTGTATTAAGGGTGGTTTTTCCAACATTGTTTTCCACTTTCCCTCAACGCGAACGTGGCTACATGTACTCTAAATAAAACCTTGTCCATCCCTAAAATCGTTAGCGTAATTAGTACATAAGCGTATAGACCGAACGGGTAGTGAAACGCGGTGCTGAAAAAAATATTTTTTTATTAGGAAAAAAATTATTAATTATTTATTATGTGATCGACCCCCCCACCCCCCTCTCCATACCTATTTTGAAATAATTCGCTAGATCAATTTCCGAGATATTTCTAATTTTCAAAAATCTTTTGTCAGTAAATTGTCCCTCATCTAAGGGCTAGCGTCAAAATCATTATTTTGACTTTTCCAGTGAAAGCAGATTATTGTTTTTGATGACTTACACATGGTTATTTTAATTATTTCTTTTTATATTTCTTGAAAATATTTCTGACAGCCTTTTTTACCTTTCAGTAAATATTCTTCCACAATTTTCTTTCAGGAAAAAAATAATAATATTCCATTTTGTTTCTGTGTGTCTTTTTTTTTCACTCTTTGAAAAAAAAAAGTTTGAACTGGTTTGTTAAATCAACTTTGAACAAAGTTTTTTGATGAAGGTAGAAATAGAATAAAATCGTTAATAAAAATATATATTTGAGTGTTTCTAGTTACTTATAAAGATGAGAGAAAGAGCAGTCAACTGGAATTGAAAGAATTTTCATTTATTTCTCCCTCTTCCACTCGTAGACATAAATATACAGATATACAAATAAAACAAATATCTTAATTGACTTTCTTTTGACTATTCACGTGAATATATATCAAATATGTCAAACTCCCAAACTGCCTAACTGATAAATAATGAGTAATTAACAAGTAAATGATGCTAATTTGTAAATTAAGTTAACCAGTATTCAACTAATCTACCTTTCAACAGAAGTGACAATAAGTAAGTCTTGTGTAATGTTTTGACCATAGTCTGAGAAAATCATAGATATTTTTTGTTGAAAGTCCCTAATTTCAATAATATTAGTAAACTATCAGTTTATTCTGATAAACAGTACATCTATACTGAGATTCAACAGATCAAAACACAAAATTAATTCAGGCATTGCTTGCTATTATTCAATTGGTAATTTGTTGTCTTTCTGGTATCCGTCAGTAGGCCTAAAGTGTAAGCCAAATTAATTTAGGCACAACTGACTTATTTAAGCCAATTGACTTTTCCAAGCCAACTGACTTTAGACCAAATGAACTTTAGACCAACTGACGTTAGGCCTACTGCCTTGTCTCCGTCTCTTCTTCTGTCTAGCAATATTATTGAGAATGTACAAAACTATGATACCACCTGCTATTTACGGATGTGACCAACCAAAAGAATATATTGAGAGTTTTTGAGAACAAAAGGGTGAGAAAGATATTTGCGCCTATCAGAGAGAGGGAAACGGAAAAATGGAGAATGTTACATAATGAGGAACTTTATGGGTTTTATGCACCCTCAAACATATTGAGGATAATTAAGGCACGCAGGGTGAAGTCATGTGACACGTATTGGCGATGAGAGGCGTGTACACAACATTTCAGTTGGGAAACCTGAAAATACAAGGCCGCTTGGTAGGTCGAGACGTCGATGGGAAGATAATGGAAAAATGTTTTTGAAGGAAGTTGTGTGTCAAGTTAGGGAATGTATGGAGTAGTCTTAGTATAAGGTTCATTGGTGAGCTTACGTTCTGGAGGTCATAAACAGGTACCTTAAGGTGGGAGTGTAAGAGACGCGAAAAAGGCCAGTGTTTTTGCAATTCTTATAGCAAAACTTTTTTTGTTCATAATAAATTAAAAATGTATCCAATAGAAACATAAGAGTTTAATTTTCTTCACCTGATGATATCAACAGTTGTTGAATATCTGTCAAGGGTGTCCTGGAATTTATTGAAAGCTTTTTTCTCTTCATTTAAAAAGTTTCTCGTGTAATACGCTATATATTTATATTATATTATTATATTATTAGCACGCGTCTTACTACCCGTTCGGGTTATACGCACTTACGCTAATGTGTAATGGAAGGGTGATTGTGAGATGAAATGGAGGACTACAGTTTAACGTGGAATCCGAACCACGGTGGAGGCCTGGCATTCCTCACATTCACAAGTTGTGATTAATACACGTCTTGTCAGAGGTGAAGGAAGGGTTGCAATCAGATAAATCTGTGCTGGACGAGGATTGAACCCGGACCCCCAGCACAGAGTCTAACACTTACACTAGACCACCAGGTCACCCAATAATATCGCTATACTCGTGACAGATTTCAACTGTTGATATCACATGTGAAGGAAATTAAACTTTTGTTTCTACTGGAGATTTTTTTTTTCATTTTGGACAAAAAAAAAAGTTTTGTTCTAAAAACTGCAAAAACACGGACATTTTTTCTCGTTCTTTTCCATTCCCACCTTAAGGCCAGGGCTAGCTAATGATACATGAAAACTATTGCCACAAAAGGGACGGGGCTTTTCAAGCATAGACGTGAGCAGATATAATATTTAAGGTCAGGGTAGGGGATCAAGCATAATATCTGGGCACCTTTTATCCATGAATGTACAGTATTTGATACGTCTATGGCCCTAAATCAATAGGGTCATGCATGCCAAGCAGTCAAAAGACAAACAGATTAGATCAGATAAAACACTGCACGCATATTGTACACAAAATGTAAAAGTTTCCTTCCTCTTTGAGTCTTACTACCCGTTCGAGTTATACGCTTAGCATATGTACTAATTACGCTAGTGGTTTTATGGATTAGGAAGGTTTTATTTAAGGGAAGTGTACCTGCATTAGCGTGGAGGGAGAGTGGAAAACTGTTTTGGACAAACCAGCCTCAGTACACTCGAACGCGATCGAAACACTATCTATCCGTCATCGGGGGTCTAGTCTACTGCGAGAGTAGCACGTTAGACCACATGGCCATCGAAGTGATTTAGACCATACCACATGATTAACTGGAATATAATACACTCAATCTACCGGGATATATTAGGTATATAGTAAAATGTTACAAATTTTAACCCCAAAAAAAGTTTATGTATTTTAAAAAAGTACCTTTCTTCTTATAAAAATCGGAGTGTAGATAAACTTGTGTTCTAGTATGTATCGAGGAAAAAACTACCCCCTTCCTTCCTCCTTCCCACCATACGTGATAGAACTGGAGAACTGAAATATCATTCTCTATCACTCGTTTATTTTTATCTTTTTCTTGTTTCCTTTACTCCGTTTCGTGACCCGAGTAAATACTAAATATAAATAAATAAAGGAAGTGTAAGGGTTACTATCTCTTTATTTGGGGATGAGGGGGATGAAACGTGTGAATAAGTGAACACAAATGTTCCACACACACACTGGCCAACCTTTTTAAAAAATATATGAACTGTGTTTGTTGAAAATAATGGTTCCTTTAAAACATACACTCATGGCAAAGTTGCTTCAGATAAAACATCCTCCAACTAAAATGTAGAGATGTGAAATGGAAAAATTTCCCTTAATTTTTCTCGAAAAACTTTCCATTTTGGAAAATATTTAAATACTGTTTTCTGTAAAACTAATTCTGGATATTTAAAGTGAACCATTTCAATCGAGATTAGCCCAATTTCAATTTATCCCAATGACGTTTACACCAGAAAACACCATAAAACGATTTTCAATAAAAGCGATAACAATGATTTCAGTTCTGTTCTCACAATCGTGTCTCGATTATAGCGCTTCGAGGTTGAATGTATCACTAAAGTCTGATTTACTGTAGACAATATAATTATGTTAATACTCGAATATTAAATTCAAAGCCTACGCGAACATACACCTCTTCCTTTGAGAATCGATGATGTGAAAATTGTACTTAATTTTAATCTCTAATAGCCGTCAATCGTTTGTACAGTCGGATTTGGCTAGTTCAACATTGGTTAGTTCAAATCCACCATGATTCTTCACGAAATTTCTATCAATGGTAAAAAAAAAACACATTTAATTCGAATTTTAGAAGGAAATATTTGGATAATTCGAAGCTTTTAGATTGTTAATTTTTTCAAGTTTGTATTAATTTCAAACCTAACCAAACGATCTTTATAAAACCACCCCATATGCCGAGAATGTCAAATAAAGTTGGAGTTAGCCTATTGACACTCAGTAAATGAGAAAGCGGGGAATTGTGAACCAGCAGCGAGCGGGTTGTTTAAAATAAGGGATGTTTTGGTTTGGCTTTCATCAATTGTGATTTAATCCTGCAATTTTCGTCTGCTAATTTTTCCAAGTTTTATATTTTTTGTTTGAATTTTTCTTGTTTTTTATGTTTTTATTTATTATATATGAATGTTTTATATAGCATATGTAGAATGTGTGTGTGGTTGGTTATATGTAGCATATTTTGAGGTTATTGATTTATTGTGTAGCAATTGCCTAGATACTCATAAAAATGGTTGATACGAATTTTGGATATCCCGAGTTTTTTAAAGATATCCTTTGGACTTTGAATTAAAATAAATTGTATGGATCTTCGCACGGACTTTCTCGCTCCATTGTTTAAAAATGGAGGTATTTACTCAAAACTCGTAATATATGTTAAACCAAATAAGATACACTTGCAAACTCAAGCAAAAATTGCGTTATACTTAAGTAAAACATATTTTGACTCCCAGTTTTAAATTTTATAATTTTATTTTTAAAGAATTAAAGTTCTCATTTGTATATTTGGACCAATAGAAAAATATTGATATTGGGTCCAAAAGGGTCAACACTTCATATTAAAATTTTTGACCTTTTATTAGGGGTTGCACATCTTATGGTTATCGCATTGCTATTAAATTCCTCATTTATAAATTTTGACCAATAAAATAAGTAAATATTGACTATTTTTGTCTAAAATGATATATATAGTTCAATGCTGCACAAACATTTCCCTTAAGAGGACAATTTAGACTAGCACAAACTTAAAATCACATTTTTTGCGAGTACTGGGCGTAAACGGTAGGCGGTAATATAAAACACGAATATAGCCGAGGCTGGCCGACCAGTACCGAGTTCTCTCTTCGTTCTTTAGACACCAATCTCATTCCTCTTCACACTACTATACACGGCTTGTTGTTTCGGGTAGCCGGCGAGTTTACCGAATAGCAATTGTTCGAAAATCAGTTTTTCGAAATTCAATTATTCGAAGTTTAATTTTTCAAAAACAAATTTTTCGACACAGCAATTTTTCGAAATAATTTTTTTCGGAAATAAATTATTCGAAATGCAGAACCAATTTTTCGATCTAGAAATTCTTCAAACGAGAAATTTTTTGAAAACTTCTTTTTCGAAAATGAATTTACCTCAAATCTGTTTTTCAAAATAAATGTTTCAAAAAGGTTTTCGAAAATAAATTTTTCGAACGATAAGTTCGAAGTATAATAAAATTCTAGCTTTGCTTAGGTTAGGTTAGGTTAGGTTAGGTTAGGTTAGGGGTAATCCTCCCTATAGGGGGTTGAGGATAGGGGTAGGTGATTCCCAGTCCTCGATAAAATAGCTTCCGGAAAACTCGCAGTTCACTAGATTGATTTTCTAAAAAAAAATTAATTTGCAATTCGCAAAATTGATTCCTAAAAAAATAGATTGTTCGAAAAATTCATTTTTGATTATTTGACTGTCGAACAATTGATTTTCGGTAAATTCCTTCGGGAAATTGATTTTCGGGCAATTGATATTTGAAAAATGTGGTTTCGACAAACCTATTGTTCGGAAAATTGATTGTTCGAAAAATTGATTTTCGACAAAATTACTTTCGATGATTTTGTATTCGGTGAATTGATTTCGATAAATTGATTTTCGAATAACTTGTTTTCGAAAAATTTACCTAGACCCGTCATCTAAACCGGCTCCTGAGGACCGGGTAAACAATAAGTCGGGGGTCAGGTAGAAAACCCTTAGTTTTGACATAGAGCAACTGATGCTGTTTTGTGGTATTGAAAAAGTTTTTGGGTTAGATTAAATAACTTCCTCTACATAAACTTAACTACCAAATATATAATTATTATAATGCATTGTAATAGTATTTTAATAAATTATAAAAAGTATGTATTTATTCATATATAAAAAGTTTTCTCTTTGTAATTATTTATTAAAAGACAAATATTTATTAAGTTTTCAAGTTTTAAAAACTATATATATATATATATATACCATATAATTGTAATAGTTACCTAAGCGACGATTTCAATTATTTTAATAAGCTTGTACATTTCTTATTTTTTGCATCACGTCTTACTGCCCATCCGAATGAGTTGAGGATGAGTAAGGTAGGGTTTTGATTAAATGTAACGGAATTAGAGTGAAGTGATAGTGGTGATTAATTAAGGTAAATATACTCAGTATATACGACTTGTAATAATAATAGCCTGTGTTTTATTCCTTTTTTATGAAATAGTTTAATTTGTTCTAATTTGAGTCAGTTGGCTTACCTATATTAATCTAATTTTACTAAAGAGCTCTTTATGGACACTTATAATGTGATCATCTTGAACATAATAATAAGGACTTTATAAAGATTTTCAAAACTCCTAGTTAATTCTCCAATATTCTTTATTTGATGGCTGAAACTAATGTTGTCCGTAAACTTGACTAATCGATTACAAATTTGCCTTATTGTTGCATTTCCTAATTTTTTTCGGGTCAGATATATGTCATGAACTTTGTTCGTGTAGCTTATTAATAATTTAGTATATTTTATTTGTTGACTTTGTGAATTCGGCCTGTATGGTATGATATAAATTAGTTTTATGGGACATTGCCCACATTTAAAATTAGAATGAGAAACTTGAACTCATGACACTTGGAACAAAGCTTAAAATAGTAATGTCCCTTCCTCCAATAAAAACATCCAATTTAATTAGCTTGAAATTTAAATAATTTTTCGCATTCTTAAACGTTCCGGATGATCTAGATTAAGATTTTATTTCAAATTGATATGGACAAGCATTCAATGGCACAGTGAAGAAAATTGAAATATAAAGCATATACAGTACTATTTGCTGGTAATAACAATTAATTTACGTGTCTCCGTTGCTCTCATCAAGTAGAATTATCAATTCTATCAATTTTTCGTATCAGTAAAATGCGTGAAAACTATCAAATTATGAAGTTCAACTTGAGCCTGCCAGCTTTTTTTTTAAACGCTTCCTTGTACTGTACATTACCAAACTAACTATGTCAATCCAAAATAAATTATAGCAATCTATAAACTACAATATAATCTTTGTACTCAAAGAGCTCTCAGCCAAGGTGTATTGAAACAAATTGAGAGTAAGAATAACAAACGGAAACAATCTTATCTAAGCTCTTTGGGTAAGTGAAATGTAATATTATGCATTTTTACAGAAACATTTATCTACCAGCCGAATTTCAGCTTTCCTTTATGTATAATAAGTTATTTATATATAATAATTGATATTCATAGTTTATTTATGAATACACATTAAAAATAAAAATTGATTTAATAATTAGGATAGTTTAAAAACAAATTTTTGTCGGACAATGATTTAATTTCAACCATTTTAATTGATGGAACTAGTGCGGTAAATGCAAATAGCTTTTTCCTTTCTCTTCCTTTGCTTAGTCTCAAATAGAAATGGGCTACCTTATTGTTCTGGCTAAAAATGTAAACAATTTAAATTACTTTCAGCAAAAACTTGTCAAACGGCTACGGGAATAATTTTGGTAATCCTTTTTGTTACCAAATCTAACGTCAAGTAGGTGTCTGTGTGAAATAATTATTAGCAAAAGTGTTTTTACTCAAAATGATTTTAAATACTATTTACATTAATAGGTTATTAGCTATTACAATGCTAGTTACATTAATTTTAATTAATAATATTTATTAAAGTTTTTTGTAAGAAAAAGTATCAAGGCCAATGTCACAGCTACCCACCTTGGTAGCGTAGTTGGCTAACGCGCTATTTTCGTGTTGAGCCAGACTACCGAGGACAGGGAGATCGAGGTTCGAATTTGGTCGGGTGAGCTGGGGTGGTTTTTCCTAAGTGATTTTCCACTCTCCCTTCACCTAAATGTGGGTTCACTTCCTCTAAATTCAACCTTCCCAATTCCTAATCCATTAGTGTAATTAGTACTTAAGCATATAATCCAAATGGGTAGTAAGACGTGGTGCTAAAAAAAACCACAGCTACACACGAACAGGTTCCCGTGAGTAACTAGTTTGTTGTATTTATAAAGAAAAGCATCCTTATAATAAAGAAAAACACTAGGGTATAACTTTTTATGAAAAAGTTAACACTTAAGTCCACACAAAAATAAATAAGCTATTAAGTTAATACTGAACAAATCAAGTATTCAAATATATATAGTTAAAAATTAAAACTACAGCACCGCGTCTTATTATCCGTTCGGGTTTTACGCTGTTGTATAGTTAAAATTATCATAAATATATCCTATTTAATTAATATACAAATAATATTTATATTACAATAAGCTTTGAAGTTTTAACTTTTCGGAAAAGAAATGGCTTCAAACTATTTCATTATTGACATGCGTGGTTTTACAAGTAATTTTTTCTCTGATATATTATTTTGCCAGCTGGAATCTTTATTTGGAATCGACAATATTTCAGGCAATAGGATTTCCTTGTAAATATTTTTTTGTTAACATTTAATTAGCACAAAAATAGAAAATAGTATTGATACATACTAATTTATTATTTATTTCCTCCAAACCCGAAGAATGCTTTTTTATTTTCTTCAGTCATCAACCCGAAAGTTGATTTGATTCGCTTCCAATCCATTCGGAGTTGTGAATGCAATTAGACCTTCGGATGGTTAGTGATGCCCGTACTATCTGTGGTAGAACACACAATGTTTTAAAAAAACATTTTCTGAACTGAAAGTGTGGTTTTTACGTTGTCTTTAGCACTGAATTTCTACGAACTATCGTGAAAGAGCCTACCAATTTTGTCGGCAAGGTATTTTCAAATACTTTCCATGGATCTCATACATAACCACAATTGACATGGGCTTCACTTCCCCTCCGAAAGAAGTTGTGCTCCGGATTTTTTTAGCTCAAGAAAAATCCGTCAACCTTGGCTGGGCTTGAACACACGCACATCAATTATTGAAGCGAGAACTTTACCCTAAGACCAAATCTTCGAATAATGTATTATTTAACAAGCCTTTCACACATTTTTTGATGACAAAAGTCATCATCACACTCACTTTTCTCTACACCAGCAATTTTTTTTTTTTGCGTAAACCATAAAGTAACAGAAATCTGCGCTTTGTGATGTGTAGCTGACCATGTACTTAAAAATGGTAGGTTCTTTTTTTTCAGGATCTGCTTGTAGTCCACAAGCTCACAGAGCCCAATTTTTTTTTTAGAAAAAGGATACAGAAATATCAGGTTACAAACACAAATTGAAACCTCATCATTTACAAAAAAATCGAGCAGCTGAATATAAATAATAATTTTACTTTTTTAATTTGTGTTACATACCTTTCATGAAGCTGCAGCTGCCAAGAAATTTTCTGAATCAGCTATATCCATGGGACATTTGATCCTCACTATTCTATCGTCAGATGTAAGTCCCATCTAAAATCAAGTACGTATGACATATAGTAAAATGTGAGGAGACTCATTTGATACCTCACAAAAATTAGTTTTATAAAATAAGATATTAAGGCTTGATTTACTCTAACTAGCTGCGTCTGATTGCCAAACCCTTCCTTCACCTCTGACAAGACGTGTATTAAATCACAACTTGTGAATGTGAGGAATGCCAGGCCTCCACCGTGGTTCGGATTCCACGTTAAACTGTAGGTCCTCCATTTCATCTCACAATCACCCTACCATTACACATTAGCGTAAGTGCGTATAACCCGAACGGGTAGTAAGACGCGGTGCTAATAATAATAATAACAACTAGCTGCGAGAAAATGATTATCATTAAAAAATAATAATGCCTTTGGAAAAATATAGCAATTACTTTCAACCCCATATTCTAAGGGGTGAAAAAAAAATGAATACAGACAATTAATTAAAATATGTAATTACGTTTTAATATCCAAATCCAAGAGACGGTAAAAGTTTGTAGTTTATAGTTTACTGAATTTTGTGATGTTTGTAGTGTCTGTGTGAGTGAGAGGGCCCGGCCCGGGGCGTGTGTGGTGGTGGGGAGTGGAGGGGGTTGGGAGAGACCAGTCTAGCTGCGATCAGCTGATAGCGCGGCCATTCTTCCAGACGCCATCGCTCGGTTCACGTACAAGCACGTGACTCGTCGTTTATTTCAAGTTCAACGACATTATTATACAACTGTGAACTTGGATAACTACCCTAATCAATAACATTGCTTTATAATCTCTTTTTAAGAGTTTAGAGGGTAATAATCTGATAAGTTTGTTCTAATAATGCCTTCGAAAAAATATCCGTGCGAAGAACGGAATCAAGCTAGTTTTGCATAGCTCGTGCGGGATATCTACAGTCTTATAATCGTTTTGCACCACTAGCGGAAATAAAATTGTAACAATTTTTTTTTTGCATCGAGTCTTACTACCCGTTCAGGCTATGCGCCTATGTAGGCTTACTAATCTCGCTAAAGGCCGAGGGATGAGGAAGGTTGAATTTAGAGGCAGTGTATTGCGTTTGCGTTGAAAGAGAAAAAGAGAAAAAAAGAGAGTTGAAAATCATTTAAGGGAAAACCACCCTCAGTAAATACGACCTGGATTTGAACCCCAATCTCCCTGTCATTGGTAGTCTAATCAATGTGAGATTGACGCCCTAGACCATTCGGCTAGCGAAGCAGGTAAAATGTTACAATTGAAAGGGTACAAGGGGAAAAAGGGAAAGTAATATTAAACATACTTTCCAGGACACCAACTTTTATATCTCAAACCTCATAAGGAATACAAAGAATACTCTTTTAAATTAATCTAGATATGACAACATGCTTCAATGATCGCATTATCTAAGGCGTCACTCTTACAATAGTTAAGACTGCCGGTGACGTGGACTTCGGGGATTGATCCTAGTCAGATGCACTAAGTTTGGTTTTCTTAAATGTTTTTTCACTCTACCTCTACGTAAATGTGGATACACGTCCTTAAAATTCAACCCTTCTCATTATTAAATCATTAGCGCAACTAGTACATGGGCGTATAAGCTGAACAGATAGCTATAAAAAAAAGACAGAGAACTCTTTTAACATAACCTAAGTTGCATCAGAAAGGTCTCATGATTGTCTAACTCTAACAGATGGCAGCACTAACTCAATTTGAGTTAAAATTGAACTTTCCCCCTTTTCCCCTGTACCCTTCAGTTGTATTTACATTCTTAATCTGTTTAACCAAACATATGATGATAAATTATACAGAAATGCATAAACAAATATTATTGGAAGCTTTTGATTACTTTTTAAATACGCTTTATAAATTAATAAATAAAATAAAACAAATTTATAAAATGCCAAATTTGAATGACTTTCAATTAATGTTAGTGGTCAAAAGTAGGCCTCCTATGACTATCAGGGCTTACGTACTTACACTAATAGGGTGGGAATGAGTAAGGTAGGGTCTAGTGTCAATGTACCCGCATTTGCATAGAGGAAGAATGAGAAACCATCTAGGGGAAAAAATCACCCTCAAAACATGAGGCTGGATTCATACCTCTGACCTTCCAATCATTGGCAAACCAGACCAAAACGAACTTGACGTTTAGTCTTCGTGCCCACCGGTGTGCCTTAATCTGACTTATGAGGCCGGGTTTCTACTTCCTGAGACATTAAAGAGGATTAAATGAACTCAATTATTTTACAGCTACTTGCCAAACAGATTCCGGTTCAAGATTCCCCCATCATAATCGGGCAAGCTTTTTTTTTTTTTTTCCACGTAAACAATATTTTCTTTCTCTAGATAAAAAAAATAAAAGCGTCCAGAATTAATCCAACTTACACACATGTTTTGTATGGTCTAATCAAGGAGCTCGACTCCATCACTGACCGAAGAGGCGAACACACGTATTTGCGAGGCGGATTCTGTCAACTGTCAGAGAAAGTCAAAATCAACGACAGCCAAGTGTAAAGGTACGAGGACGCTAATAGAACTGGCACGACGCTGTCCACTAGACCAAACCACAGCTGTGGATCGACGTCCTGTAAGATATTTAGTAGCATTAGCAACGTGGACTATTGAAGTGTCTCAAATGAAACATCTCAGAGCGTAAAGTAGAAAAAGAACTTTCTTCCTAATTGAATAAGATTGTATTAAAATTAAAGTGAATGGAAAATGAATACACTGTAGGGAATACATAATATTACCATCTAAATATATTAACGACATTGCTGACTTGAAGCTTTTTAAGCTATTTTGTGAAGCAGGTTGCATCTTGACTTGACATACCGAAGCACTATGACCCTTAGACACCAATGTACGAAATAAAAAGAGAGGTAAGAAAATGAGTAGTTCTCCCTGCGAGGTCTCTTGTTTATCTACTGATAACATTTCCCCTATTCCTATGACGAGTTTACACAATCACTGTACTATTTGAGCCTTGAAAACATTGATTTGCTGTTTAAAATTACCTTTTTTTCTTGTTTACTATTTTAGATAGACATAATATGATGCCATAAAACTTTTTTATCTTCATCGTGGTAGCAAGGCCATTTTAGAGACTAAGCCAAATAGCCTCGTTCTTTAAATTGAAAAATGACACACGGGATTTGAACCCGGGACCTATGGCTTAGTATGCCAATGCTCTATCCACTGAGCTATCCAAGGAGCAAACATCATGATCGATTAGATCGCAAATTTATTATATTTGAGAATTACGGTTGTAGCCGCATCTAAATACCATATTCTTTAAATTACGGGTTCGATACCTGTGTCCAGGTTTTATTTTACATTTTAAATAATATGATATTTAGGTACGGCTAAAACCATTAACTATCAAATATAATAGCTTTGCTATTTAAGCCATCAAATAGCCTAAGATGTAGATGATTTATTTTTAAAAATACGCTTACAAAAAACTACTTCAAGATAAAAAATAATAATGTTGTGATACTGTAGGACTATTTTTGGAATTATTTAAGAATTTATGGTTTTTGTTTCAGCGTCATATATTTCAAACTCGCTGAATAAAACGTTAATTCATTAACATGGGACCTGTCGTGACGTCATAGGTAGACACAGTCCTTACAGATAGACTTAAGTAATTGTTTGAAAAAAAAATTAACTTTCCGAACTAACGTAAGCTATGAGACAAGCAAGTCCGAATTGAAACATATAATTATTATAAACCAAGAATAATCGTTTTTATCGACAAACTTACAAAATCGTATTGAAAGAGAATAAATATGTACAATACATTAAAACAAATGATGGTTTTGTCTACATTTAAATATCTAAATCAATATCAATAATTATTAAATTATTTATAACGTTTTGATGTATTAGTGGAGCTGCTATGTCATGAGTTTTAAGTCGCTAATTGATTAGTAGATTGGAAACAAGACAAAATTGTAATAAATATCTCAAATTAAAACTTAAAACATATCATTTTAACTCTTATCTTCATTGACATTCCATCCTTAACGGGGCATAAACCAGAGCCCCCCCAGAGCGTGTTGGCCAACGTCTTGAGCCTCAACACCATTGCTTCTCAAAAAGTGGTACCATGGCATCACCTAGTGCCTTGAGGGCCCCCTATGGGGAGAGGTGGCTGTGAGAATCTGGGGACCATTTATAGATCACCAATAATGCAAAAACAAAATTTATTATTTTATTGTTTTTATCACAGCGTATTACTACCCGTTCGGGTTATATGCATGCACTAATGTGTCAAAGGTGATTTATTATATAATGTAGAGGAAGTGTACACGCATTTGCAAGGAGGGAGGGTGGAAAATCATTTAGGAAAAATATATCCTCGACACACATGACCGGGATTCGAACCCTGATCTCCCTATCATCGGCAGTTCAGTCCATCGCAAGAGTGACGCCTTAAGACCACGTGGCTACCAAAAACTTGGATGTTATCATTAATAGTTCCTCAAAGCCGTAATTTATCAATCATAGAAAATTGAGATTGACGGCCGGAGTTTCGTTGTGCTGATCACATGACAACCTTATCTGCAAATGTTGGCTGTATTTTCGCCGGGAGGGACATGACATCCAGTTTGGTTACCTGTATAGAGGCTATTTGCTGCTCTGGTGTCACAGAGCGTTGCCCAGGGTACAACTATGTCAACACGTCCTACCCGCAATGAGGTGAAGCGATGAGAGTGATTATGAAATTGTAGAGCCAACGGGAGTTTTAAACCTAACTTAAGCCTAAATTACCACTCCTTCTAGCCGTAGGGATAATTTTCCTTAAAATAAAAATACCAAGGTACCAGTCGGGAATCGAACCCTGGACCCCTAAGTTCGTAGTCAAATACACTGATCACTACATCACGGGACCACAGATGCTTGGTCGGTATTTCTCACTGGCGGTCTGACGTGGAGACTTCCCTAAAGTACTCCTCTGTTCCTTACGTCCTCACTGAGGATAGAATCTTCCGCTGTATCGACCCTTGGTCGGGGGAGGGGGTCTGGGAAGTATTTTGTTCCACCTCCTCCCCTTGTGATATGATTCACATAGTAATTAATAAAAAAATAAAATATTTAGCACCGCGTTTACTACCCGTTCGGGTTATACGCTTAAGTACTAATTACACTAATGAATTAGGAATTGGGAGGGTTGAATTTAGAGGAAGTGAACCCGCATTTGCGTGGAGGGAGAGTGGAAAACCATTTAGGAAAAACCACCCCCAGTTCACCCGACCGAGATTCGAACCTCGATCTCCCCGTCCTCGGCGGTCGAGCTCAACACGACAAGCGCGTTAGCCAACTACGCCACCGAGGCGGGTCTCTCATAGTAAATTCACGGCTAGATGCAAAGAGGACGCTAACAGCAATATTGGAGTCGAGAGGGACGATTTAATGACAGCCATCATTGTGTTTGTTTAGCAACCGTTCGGTCCGTTCCGGACAGGGTTTGTCTCTGAGCGGTTACAGGGAGGGGGGAAAAGGGAGTACACCATGATGGATGACCTGTACATATTTATAATGATGGTGTAATATTTAGGTGAATAAAATTCTGGTTACGACCGTTACTATTTTATTACTGTGCAATTAAAGTCTCAAAGTTTTTTTTTTTTACATTTAAAATAAAATAAAATAGGAAACATTAATTATGAGTCTTGTAGTTATCGTATATTCGGGGTAGAATGGTCTAAGGCAAGGTTCTCAAACTTTATTTTTTAGATTGAACCCCTTGGCCATTACTAAAAGTCTAATTTACCCCCCACAGTAGAATGTTCCTAAATGACAGGTCAAATGACAAACGTCAGGTAATCAAAGGAAAAATTTCCCTCAGTCGCCTCTAAAATTCTTCGCTACGTTTGTTCCGCCACGTTGTTCTCTTGCTATTTTGTCTATTCCCCCCTAAAAGCTGCCCGAGTACCCCCTCAAAGTCGTGTGCGTACCCCTCTGGGTACGTTTACTACCAGGGACCACGTCTAGAAGGGGGCAAAGGGGGCAATTTCCCCGGGCCTCACATTCCAGGGTCACATTTCTCTAAAAACTATTAAATTTATCTACAGTTATTATTCTAAATTTCGCATCCAAATATCCAGATTCCTGAAAATCCTAACTTTATGTAATTTAAGATTTACGTTATTCGTGTAATGGGCTGCAGTACAGTAGAATACGCCGCCATTGTGCTACCACCGTCGGTCTACAGACAACTAACGGTGCAATGGTGCAAAGAGGAATTTACTTTTGCTAACTTAATTGGCTCGATTGTTTGCATTTAATAAAGTACAGTCATTTAATGAGATTGATCAATATTCCATAAAACATGAGAAATTATTAAGTACAGAATACGTATCAATATAACGGCTTCATGCTAAAACTGAAAAACTGCCGTACAAAGGGGGGCCTCAACTTTTTTTTGGTCCGGGCTTCACATTTTCTTAAAATGGGCCTGCTTACCACAGTTTGAGAGCCATTGGTCTAAGGCGTCACGCTCGCAATAGACTGGACCATAAATGATGGAGAGATCAGTATTAGAATCCCGGTTGGATGTACTGAGTTAATTTTTTTCTTAAACGGCTTCCCGATCTTTCTCTAAGCAAATGCTAGTAGATTATATCTCTATTTGATCCTACTTACCCCTATCTCAATGGTTTAGATATGCGTACAGCCTGAACGAGCAGTAAGACAATGCGCACAAACAAAACCAGAGTAATCTCAGTGCCAGCGTGTTTGACTGGATGAGTAGTTCTCCCTGCGAGGTCTCTTGTTTATCTACTGACAACATTTCCTTCTTTTAATTACTGTCTCCAAGTAGATGCTGCAACGCTGTTACCCCACCCTCTTTTTCCATATCTTTTAGGGTTAAAACTCAGTTAATTCTCCTTTTTTTTTTCGCCGCGTCTTAATACCCGTTCGGCTTGTATGGATATATGTTATTCACGCTAATGGGATAGGGATGGGGAAGGTAAAATTATGAGAAAAATGTACCCGAATCTTTGTGTAGGCAGAGTTTAAAACAACATAGGTGAAATAACGTCCGAAGTACACTGGATTGGGATTCGAACGTTGATCTCCACACCACTGTATTATTATTATTATTATTATTATTATTATTATTATTATTAGCATCGCGTCTTACTACTCGTTTGGGTTACGCACTTACGCTAATGTGAACTGGAAGGGTGATTGTGGGATGAAAAGGAGGACCTACAGTTTAACGTGGGATCCGAACCACGGTGGAGGCTTGGCATTCCACACATTCACAAGCTGTGATTAATACAAGTCTTGTCAGAGGTGAAGGAAGGGTTTGGCAATCAGATAAACCTGTGCCGGGACCTTACCCCTAGACTACCATTGTAAAACAAGACTGAGCTTGACGTTTAGACCACGTGGCCACCGATGCGGGTCCAATATCCCGTGTGTTAAACGTGAAACATAACATGATCGTATTTCATGTTAACATTGTCAGAATTTACGGATCACAATTTCAAAGACATATTAAGCTTCACTTTATCTCACTTTCTTGAACCAGGGTAAAAACTAGCAATTGTGACCGATTTCAAGATTTACCCTGAAATTAAGGTGCAGTGTATTTTAATGAAGTGAAAGTGACCTTGGCCGATTTCTTATTAGCAAGGGAGATCGACAAAACGGGATGGCCCTTCTTCTAAAGTCGCGAAGGTATCAGGAGACTTTGCGACTCATTAAAGAGTAACTTTCGTGGTCAAGCCATCAACAATAATGGACGTGTGATGGTCAAACAGTACGGAAGTGACAAAATCTCTCCTACTCAGTTTTAGAATAAATCATATTATAGAGAAATAGTAATTCCCAATATGCAAATTTCAATAAATCTTCAGCAGTTTGAATATCTATGTGGTAAATAAACTTAACATATTATTCAATCTTGGTTGTAAATTTTTTATTATGACTATTATTGTTTTTAGTGTTTGTTTTATTTGAGTCCAAAGGTACTTTTTCGTTTACTGTGTTGTTTTGAAGTTTGAATTGCCACTCTTTTTCTACTACCTCTCCAACGAGAGGCCTTCCTCTCTCCTGATTGGACAGGCAGTCCGTCCCCCCTCCCCGCTCTTTGCTTGCCAGCGTGAATGGAAGGAGTCTCCAAGAAACAACATGTCTGCTCATTTGAGTTAGGTTGAAGTGTATTCCATGTCCTAATTTTAATGGTTTGGTAGTGTGGAAGGTTGAGTTAAGGGGTAAATATTAATTAAAAAAAGAGCCTTAAGAAAGCTGGATTACAATGAGCTGACTTCTCATTTAATAAAGCAACATTCTTCAGGTGAGTCTTTCATTGGTATAATTTCTATACAGTCCCCTTCTAGGTTATGTTGGCTACAAGATTGTTCATTGGAAATCAAGACCACGAATTGTTATTTATTGAACATTCTAAATATACCATTGACCTGTTTTCATTGTTGTTCTAACTTCTCTTTCTTTGTTACGCTTGAATTCGCAAGTTTATTGTCCTGGTAATTGACACATTGATTTAAATTTCATTGTTGTCCCAACCTTTCTCTGTGTAAAGCTTGAATTTGCAAGTTAATAACTCTAATGATCGTTTTACCTTTAAATTAATAAGCATAATAACGTTTGTAGCACTTTGGTGGCCGCATGGTCTAAGGCGTTATTCTCGCAATATACTAAACTACTGATAACTGGGAGATCGTGGTTCGGTCCCGGTCGCGTGTATTGAAGGTGGTTTTTCCTAAATGGTTTCCCACTCTCTCCACGCAAATGCGTGTTCACTACCTCTAAATTCAACCATCCACATCACTAAAGGTGTGTACAGAAAGAAACCAGGCTGCCCGCTTAACGATTTCCAGCGCGTGGGTGTACACAAAGGAAGCAGATGAAAGCCTAAAAACCTGCCAGTGGTCACTATCTATTTCCACCGTTAAGATGTCCATGATGTTTTTACTTATTGACAATGTTCATCCAAAATTTAAAAGAAAAACTGTATACAATATACACCCAATAAACCATGGTAGGAAAGATTATGATGAAAATAATATTTTAATGATATGAAGCAAGAGTTTTTCAATACACGACACCATTTTAGATAAAGAAGGCTTTGAGCAACATCTAAATGAAGTGTATTTTGAATCTAATTAAAGGAACAAAGGCAGCCTACGTAAAGACTATCCAATTTAGCTTAAAGAATTAAATATATTTTCACAACATTTATTTCATTAACAAAAATACGGAATAAGCGGTAGTATACGGAAGTGTCAGCTAGGAGACAGTTTATTTTCACAAGTTTTAAATGAAAGTTTAATGAGTTTTATCAATTAACATATAGGCTTACAGCGCTCATACACACACACACATATATATATATATATATATATATATGCAGTATACATATATATGCAGTATACATATATAGGACGTCTGGATAACACACATAATTATGACAACATTTTAGAAAACATTCTAAAATAATCTTCCGTAAGGAGTATAAGATATGTTAAAATAATATACAGACTTAGATAATGCTTGATAATATAGATAAATGAATGCTAAAATTGAATATTATGAAAATGAAGATTAACAAGTCAAAACACTACTATTGTGTACATTAACTTTTTCATTCTCATGAAATTACGGTTACTACTATTGTGTACATTAACTTTTTCATTCTCATGAAATTACGGTTATATGACAACACTTTATTTACTTAATTTTTACTCATTCATTGTATTCTTTTTATGCTTTGACTTTGACTAAATGTGCTTTGACTTGTTAATCTTCATTTTCATAATATTCAATTTTAGCATTCATTCATCTATATTATCAAGCATTATCTAAGTCTGCATATTATTTTAACACATAATTATACTTTTCATATCTACTATATCTCTTGAAGAATACATATCGGCGCCGACAACTACAAAATAATTAAATGTTAATTCCAGTAAACCTGTCGGTGCCGGGTACCAGCACTGACAAGTTCGAACCTGCTTTCACTATGAGCGGTCTCAAGTGTAAACACACTTTCACTGCTGAAGCAGGTCAGCGCCGAACAGCGCTGATAATCGGAAAGCAGAAAACCTGCTTTCTTTCCCTGTGCGCACCTAAAGGCCAGTTCTCGCGTGTCATTTTCAACGATTCATTGAAAATGAATACAAAATCAATGCCAGAACACTCATTTCATTAGACCGAATCAGGCCAGTTCTCACTATCATTTTCACTGATTCATTTTTCATGAAAATGAAAATGAAAGAATTCTCTCACATGTTTTATTGATAATGATGATCATGATATGACTGACCAACTAGCGTTTCATTTATTGAAATTATCTCTAAGAATCCAAAAATTGGTCAGTTTTTTCGTCGCGCCACTTAAATACAATTTTTGAGAAATCTTACAACACAATGTCTGTAAATAAGCCCCACAAATTTCGTTAAAGGCTGTCTGGTTTGTCAACGCGAGTAGAAACTTGAAAGCAATTGAGGATTGAATCCAATAAAAGGTTGCAAGTGGTTACAGGTGGTCACAGTGTAGCGTTTGATTAAAATAAATATTTACGTTCAAAGAAAAATGAATTCATTAATTATTGTACGTATTCTCACTGTTCATTTTGTTTTCATTTTTCAATAATGATAATAAAAAATAAAAAAAGTAGAACTCCTTTTCTCTTTTAATAAAAGCTTTAAATAATGATTCAGTCTAATGAAATGAGTGACATTAATTTTGTATTAATTTTCAATGATTCAATGAAAAATTACTCGTGAGAATTGGCCTTTATGTATATAGAAGAAATACTGAATTCATTTTTATTTTAATCTAAAGATTTAGTGAATTCATTTTTCTTTTAATGTAAAGATTTATTTAAATTCAACGTTAAACTGCGACCATTTCCAACCTTGTGTTGGATTTAATTCTCAATAATTAATTATTGTTTTCCCCACTAGCGTAACTAGTACATGGCGTATAGCCCGAACGCGTACAGTATGTTTACCATATCTTTTTACCTGAATGACAGTTGAAAGATCGTATGTTTAGGTTTTGGTTTGCCAACACTTGTACAAGAACAATGTTTTGTTATGCATGATAAGTTTTTTAATTACATGTTATATTTTACATTTAAAATAACGTAAACATAAGTTTTCTCACACTATTTTAATTATTTTTAACAATTTCTTTTTACCTAATTCGAAACAATATTTTAAACATAATTAAAAGTACTTATTCTTCGTTTTGGAATGTTAATGATAATGTGTAATATAGTGCATACATGAATACTTTTTAAAACAGGCATCGTATTTACTTGGAAAAGAGAAAATGCTTGTAAATTTTTTATATAATGATAAATTATTTTATCATTATTTTATTGTATTTCGAAATATTTAACAAAATAAAATATTTTTATCCACTGTGTCGGTGCATCATTCTTTAATTTATACCAATCAGTTTAAAGTGTTTTTCTTTCAGATAATAATATTCGGTTTCTAGTGTTTTTCTTTCAACTTAGTAACTTAACACTTGCAATTTTAAACTCCCCTGTAGGTATCATATGAACCTAAATTACTGTGGTTAACTATCACATTCAAATATTATCATATGTTTTCATTACAGCTGTCCAAAGTGACGTGTCAGCCGTTGGCGTAGGGATGTGTAGAGACTATTTCTAGTGACTTTTTGAGCTGTCATCCAAGTAAACTCGGGTGGTGAATTGACTTTAATAAGACGCGATGTTAAAATAATAATAATAATATAATTTCATAGATATTGATATTATTTATTAATAGTGACAGTTGACGATCACATAACTTGATGTACGAATATATTGAAACTGTTTTATTAACTTTTATGACTGTCAAAAAAAAGTTCTTTCCTATCCAAATCGGACAGTAATTTTGGCTCAGGGAATGAATATGGGCCTCCCAATCATTAGAATGAGTTAAAAAGCTGATATTTAAAAAAAGTTTACACAAAAATAAAGTCAACATGTATATTGATCTCCCATTTACAGAAAAAAAAGTAATTTAGTTTCATTAATCACTGTCACGTCAGTATAAATGTATTACTTTGGTAACTGTAAGCAAACTAGTGGTTTCAAAATGTTCATGTAAAATGTAACATTGTTACACGTATATAATATAAAGTTTGGTTGCCTTTTGTTAGTTTGTTCATCGTGGGTTAAATAATTTAGTTCATTTTAGAATTTAAGTCTCCTTATTTTTCACAAATCATGAGTTCAAACGTCAAGTTTGATTTAGTTGTAGTAATCAATTCTTACTTTCAAATGAAATGTTCTACAAACCAATAAAAATAATTATTATTTTCACTGACTCCCGTTTTCAATAATATTATTGTTTTAGTGTGGTGCTGCGGTAAATATAGTTCATTATGCCTCCACCGGGACTGCTACGAACATTGCACCTGTCAAAGTGTTTTAAAATACGGCCGCTAGGTACCGCGAGTGGACTGAATTGGCCCCGGTGTTTTTTTTGTTTTGTTTTTTAAACTGTGCCGTATACTTTTGTTTATAATAATAGCAATGAGAATATTTCACTTTTTTCCTTTCCCGTTTAAGCTATCCTTATATTTACACCAAATGGTTTAGGGTTAATGACGAGATAATTTAGGGTAAATGTAGTCGCATTCTTTGTATAGGGTGAGTGGTAAACTATTCCTCAATTTTCTTACGCATTGAGATATTCGATAGCCGGCACTGATGGTCTTGAGTTAAAGTGTTCGCCCAAGGACCCGAGATTCGTGGGTTCAAAACTCAGCCGGGGTCGATGAATTTTTCTTGAGCTATAAAATTCCGTCACACAACTCTCAGGACGTAAAGCCATCAGCCCCATGTCGATTGTGGAATGTAAAAGAACCCTTGGAAGGTGTGTGAAAAAGCCTTTCCCAGCAAAATTGGTAGGCTCTTTAGCACTCGTTTATAGAAATTCCCGTGTGCTGATATAAGGTAGGATTTCCTCGGCGTGTCACGCGTCTGCGACCGTAGACGTGGAGTGGTGAGTCGCAGCCGCGGGATGAAAATTGCCTCTCTCTACCCTATGAAAGGTGCAGCCACACAATATCCTCAACTTAGCACCGTGTAGCTACTTCTACACAATAACCTCAACTTAGCACCGTGTAGCCACTTCTACACAATAACCTCAACTTAGCACCGTGTAGCCACTTCTACACAATATCCTCAACTTAGCACCGTGTAGCCACTTCTACACAATATCCTCAACTTAGCACCGTGTAGCCACTTCTACACAATATCCTCAACTTAGCACCGTGTAGCCACTTCTACACAATATCCTCAACTTAGCACCGTGTAACTACTTCTACACAATATCCTCAACTTAGCACCGTGTAGCTACTTCTACACAATATCCTCAACTTAGCACCGTAGCCACTTCTACACAATATCCTCAACTTAGCACCGTGTAGCCACTTCTACACAATATCCTCAACTTAGCACCGTGTAGCCACTTCCACACAATATCCTCAACTTAGCACCGTGTAGCCACTTCCACACAATATCCTCAACTTAGCACCGTGTAGCCACTTCCACACAATATCCTCAACTTAACCATGTAGCTAATCCTAAACAATAGCCCCAACTTAAGAACGAATAAGCACTTAAATTATTCAACATACGTCCCACTTTGTTGAAATTTAAATGACTTACAAAAAGTAATTTTCTAGCATACGTGTTTATAATAAAATGTTTCAATGTACTCATAATTTTAAATGGTGGTTTTATATTTTATTAAATCATCATAAAAAAATATAATAGATGTAAATAGCTTGCTCTAAGTGTAAACAATTGTTCTAATACTACATATAATTTGGTTATTTATTGGTGTAGAATGTTTTTTATTGTGTGGCGACTAGATACAGCTAAAACATGATGACTAAACAGTACAATCTTTAATTTACTGAACTGGTTTATTGGTTTACTTCACTTATTTCTCTATAACCAAGGAAAATAACTTTTATGCGTTGGGGATATTATTATATTAATTCCGAGGAATACATTAGAAGATTTTTAAGAGTAGGCTCTACAAGAGGAATGATGAGCATTGTTTATGTGTTTCTAGATGATCCTTATAAAAATTAATGTAACTTAATATAAAAACAAGTTAAAAGAAATCTAGTTGCTTTAGAAAAATATAAGAAGTGTAATTAAATTTGAATTAAATTATGAGACGCTTTGTCGCACCATGCATCAGTGTCACAATGAGATACCCTAACTATAGATTATTATTGTCATACTCTAAATTCCTTTTCGGCTTAAAACATATTTAACTTATTCAAAATTATCATTTCTGGAACTATAAAATATAAACTTATTAATTTTTGACATGGAATTCACGTCAAATGGACTTAATATTTTTGGACTCTTAAAGTCATGGTAATAGTTTAAATCTTTGAATGGTTAGCGCAAACCGTATTTTTAATCTTGGTATTATGGTCTCTTTGAGGGACATTTGGTCCCTGTATTTTCTTGTAATTTCTGCTTATCCACTTAAAGATTTTTTTTAACCCTTTGGGTACCGGTCATTTGGTCGTTTATTAACAGATAGCGTCGTAGGCTGGTTCCTCTTAGTTTATAACCTTGTAGAGTTATAACCATCTTGTTATTTGTTGATAGATTATTTCATATGATTGATACAGTTTAAAGTTTATCGTCTGTTAGTTTGAGATGGGGCCGCAAGTCAGCGATATTCCACTGTAGACATTACCTTAATAAAATATGTACCTGATTTACCTTGCCTGTATTTAGGCTTGAGACCGCCAGAAAGCGCGAAGTACAATTTAATATTTTATTAATCCTTTGGTTTATCGGCCGCCTCCTGATGAAAAGAAAGGCCAGTAACGACTTTGTATTCTATCATTTAACTTTAAAGGCTTTGGATAGTTAAATTTTAAGTCACTTGGCGTATGTGTTTTACATCTTTGGATCGCGAATTAATTTTGTGTGCTAGCCGCTTGGCGGCGTCATTATCAAATTAAAGTTTGACGTTTTGGCGGATGATTTCAAATATTGTCCTGTTCAGATTTAGGGGGCCGGTAATTTAATGAAGGCACATTATTTATTATTTCAACTAATTGAGAGCTGCCAATAAGGGCACTTAGATAAATATTACGTATTTATAAGATTTTATCCCTGATTAGTTATTAATACCAAGGATATTTGGTTTTGTCAATATATTACAATTATGACTGGGTTAGGAATGATGAATAGAGATTGTTAATAAGGTCAATTTAGAATTTATTGTATCATGTGTTTTGAGCCGCCATTTATGGGCGAGGGTAGATGTCTTGCGAATGTAATATGTTAGTTGTCTGATGTTGTGACTGATGCGAGGCAGTCCAGGAAACTTGCCGCCTTCGAGCTTACTTGTACACTACATCTCTCATATTATATAAAGTTGTTTTGGCTTTAATTATTTCTATGGTTCATAAACCTTTGTATGCCTATTAAATCAGGCCCTTTCTTTGGAATGTTCATTTCAAATACATTTTGAGCTTCGTGTGATCGCTGACGTCACCTAACGCTTTGAGCTGTCTCACTCGTCTCATCGAGTTGTATATATTATATTATTTAAATAAAAAACTCTCTTGTTACCTCCTTGACTATTAGTTCTGAGTGGGGATGAAGGATTTCAATCAAACTATAATTTTATATACCGGTATGTATAATATTATGTCACGTTTTTCTCCCGCTTCCATAAAATACCACAGATTACTTTTAGTTTTCAAAATAGATTATTAATGTAGTCATTTTGATTCATTAATTTTCTTCAAAACCAAAACGAGGAAACTGGATGAAAAAAGTTTATTTGAATCACTCTCATTAGTCTTGACGTGAATAGAGCCACCAGTAACGTGACATATAATTTATAACATCAGTGAACCAATATGGTGGTTGTACTGCACTAGTCCGTGCTTGTTCATTAGTCCTTCCACCAGTAACGTGACTTATAAGTAGGGACATGAAAAATTCACATTTGCAATAACGCGAATTTTTACGCGAATTCTACAGTCTTCATGTGAATAACACGAATTTAAGTGCTTTTCCCCTAAATAAACAAAATTTCTTTGTAACTGGGCAAATACAACGCCATGCAATATAAATTTCAACGTGTTAACACTGGTGATAGCACTATGCCAGGGCTACCGCTTATAAGGATAGTATCAGTTTTTTATTTAAAAGGTTTAAATGGATCACAGGATATATGAGTATTTTTGATTCATTTTTTTAAAGGCTAACCTTAAAAAATCACTATTTCTACTTTTACAGATTACAATACTTAAATTTCGATTTCGACAGATCGATTCTTTGATTTCAGCCTTTATCAGATTGCATGCTAGGTCCAAGCAAGTACATTACGGTAATATACATTACCCTTGCGACAGACATTCATGTTTGGCGAGATTATATCTTCTTTATTTTTATTCCCTTCCCCTTATTTGATAGTAGTTTAGTCTTATATGCATGTTTCGGTGTTATTATTGTTTGGTCTAAACATAAAGTGATAATCGATTATTTTAATATTGCTATTTGTAAAACTCGAAGGTAATGATGATATTGAGATATCAAGTTAGACATTACTAAGCGTGAAATCATTTGTGCGTATTTATATTTGATTTTTCTCCAAATATGTTAATGAATTAAAATACACAATATGAACAAAAAATGTAGAGAGTTTTATCCTAGTTTTTTATGAATACTAATTTGACTCGTATTTAAAATAATAATATCACTTTCAGCGTAAAAGATCATAACTTTTTCTAGAAAAATAACACCACTTTACCCCTAAAAATAATCTCACCTTTTGCATGTCTCTAATTATAAGTTATAACATTAGTGGACTAATATGGTGTTCGTGCTACCCTGGTCCGTGCTTGTTCTTTAGTCCTTCCATCAGTAGCGTAATTATAACATCAGAGAATCAATATAGTGGTCATGCTGCACTGGTCCGTGCTTGTTTTTTATTCCTTCCACCAGTAACGTGACTTATGACGTCACCGGGAAAACCCATTACCACATAGATGTGGAGTGTTGCGACATCATTCAAGGTCGTGATTTATTCCTGTCTCGACTTGTCTTGTCGAACCACCAAACTGGCGCCAGGAATGATTCATCAGGAAAAACTCATTACCACATTGAAGGGGGAGATGGAGGAGTGTTGCCAGGGTCAATGACCTCCTGTACTAGCTCAAGGTTTCAAGGCCACGATCTATTCCTGTCTCGACTTGTCTTGTCAAACCGCCAAACTGACGCCAGGTATGAGCCATCAGGGAAAACCCATTGCCACATAGAAGGGGGACAGGGGGAGTGTTGCAACATCACACGCAATGATGACGTCACACATATTGGGGCGAATTGTCTTGTCGAGCCGCCAAAATTGCGTCAGGTGAGAGTCATCGGGGAAAACCCATTGCCACATAGAAGACCAACGGATAAAACTCCATAAATAAACCTTTGCGACATTGAAGAAGAAACAGAGGACAACAATTCATTAACCCCATGTCGTCATGGAAATAACCAGAGGGGAAATGGAGGTGAAATTTTCTCACGGATGTGGGAAGGGCTGAAACTTGGAGGGGGTGGAGGGGAAAGCACTGTACTCAGCCAATGCTATAAATAACAGCCAATCACGGTGCTGTACTGAATCAGTGCTATACATATTAGCCAATCACAGCGTTGTACCCATATGCCCTGCCATCTACTTATGTCTGTCCGAACCATCAGTATACGTGAGAGCGAGAGAGAGGATAAGAAAGCTAGAGTTTAGAAGAAATATACCCACATTTACGTTAAGGGTGTGTGGGAAACCAACTAGGCAAAACTACCTCAGTGAAGCCAGCCGTGATTCGAACTCTTAACATTCCCATCAGCAACAAATCAAACAAAACAATACTATCGCCTTTGGGTCTCGGGAGTGTCTTAAACATCTATGGTGAGATAATTTTGTTTAGTTTGTAGATCTTATTCGGGTATATTATTCGTATATATATTTATTTTTTATAAAAGGTTGCGTATTTGGTCATTTTTTCTTGTGAGATCCACCACTATTTTCCCGTACTGAATGATAAAGGAAAACGATTATAGCTATAAGGGACCTTGGTTCAATCTTAGGTGTCTGCTAAATAAGATGTTATGTGTTCTACCAAGTTGTTTTGGGGTTGTGTTTCTAGTTAAATTTTAATTATTTCCCTCTTAGTTTGTAAGTCATTTGCTAATGTGCTCCATTGTTTATAAAATTCGCAATAAAAATACCAAATAAAACCAAATCTATTAATTCAATGAAAATTGATCTATTTAAACGCTATAATTTGAAAACCCGCACTAAATGGAGTTGAATTAAGGTCCGTAATTCTTATGACCAGAAAACCTTATTTGGCCAAAGTAAATACAATTTTACTCCAATACAAACAATTAGAGTAGTTTAGTTTTATGCATACAATAATCACAAATTTGACAAGGAGTTTTTCTCTCCAGTTAAATATTTATATAAAATGCCGCGATGCTCATTTCAAATATCAAATAACTGTTAAGTAGAAAATTAAACTAAGGTAACCACTGAAGATTTTTTATTTTTATTTTGGCCCAAAGTATAAAGATTTATTTTCATAAAAACTGGGGAAATACAAGCCTAAAATCGCGTTTCCTTCAATCCCACCTAAATCTGTTGATAGCGTGTCTGCCTCGTAAGCTAAGGGTACCGGGTACAATTGCTGGCATTACCTAAAAAGGTGACCTGGTGGTCTAGGGGTAAGGTGTCAGACTTCTGTGCTGGGGGTTCGAGGTTCAATCCTCGGTCCCGGCACAGATTTATCTGATTGCCAAACCCTTCCTTCACCTCTGACAAGATGTGTATTAATCACATCTTGTGAATGTGAGGAATGCCAGGCCTCTACCGTGGTTCGGATTCCACGTTAAACTGTAGGTCCTCCATTTAATCTCGCAATCACCCTACCATTACACATTAGCGTAAGTGCGTATAACCCGAATGGGTAGTAAGACGCGGTGCTAATAATAATAATAATAATTACCTAAAAACTAATCATTGGCTAAATGTGGGTTTACCCTTCCACAGTGATGAATTGAGGGCCCGGGGGGTAGGGGGTTTGGGTGTTTTGTCTGATCTAGATTTAAGTTTGTTTATAAGTCATGTCCTGGTATAATAAGTATATTTAGAAAGTTCACGTTATATACTTATAAATATATTTAATTATTTTACCACCAGTGTTGCCAGACGTCCCGATTCCAAAGCTAAAAATCAACGTCACCGACGGGACCTTGAAATTCCCAATTTTTGGGGGGAAATCTCGACCTGAACGCATGGTATCCCCATAGACAAAAACATCTGTGTTTTATCAAGAAGAAAATGGTTGATAAATAACGATTTTTTTATCATTTTTAATAAACATAATTACTATGATGTTTGAAAATAAAAAATATTTGGTATCTGTATTTTTTGATATGTCTCGCTTTTCTTAGCAAAAAATCCCGCTTTTTTTTTTGTATAGCTTAAATAATCCTAATCGAGATTCCCGAAAGTAAAAATATTGAAGCGCTGATTACCGCGTATATTATACTTTTAAATGAATGCTGTCTTGATGAAAGTCTCAACTGTGACCTGACCAGTTTACTATCGATTATGGCCGGAACCTCAATGTCCCTGAGTCGTGGCCGACACCCAATCGATGGTGGAACTCGAACAAACAACGTTTACCTCCTTGGGTCACTCACTGGCTCTTTGTGTTAGCGTCACCGACCGTCAGAGAGGAACGGTTTTATGATAATGTTATCACGCCATGTAAGCGAGAGATTGCCGCTCATACGTTCAGCTTTAACGCAATATTTAATTCTACGATGCGTTATTTAAAAATATGGTTACACGCAAAAATAAAGTCGAAAGATTCCAATACGACTCTTTTTCCCTAACAGCCGCATATTTTGAGTTTTATTACGAAAAATTGTGGGAAAATGTAAAATTAGCTCATTTTAACGACTTTTTAAGCATATTTGCGTAGCTATGAGACTTGGATTGATTAAAAAAAAGGGCTCTATATTTAGCCTTCTTCTAACAAATACAGTAAATATTTGATAGGCTAAAAACATAAGTTTTAATATATTTGAGAACTAGCAGCGATCTTTACTTTTTTATCTTGGGATAAGAAGTTTCGTAGTTTTCTTTTCCTTCATTTTTTTGACATGGCAAAGAGTGGTCTTAGGTGAAGGGTGAAAGGGAGTACAAGCTTAGACAGAATGGAAAAGTAGTTTCAGAAAACGACACAACCCTTGTATTTTTAGTCGTGTGGTCTGACAGAGATAGATACTTTCTCGCTGACTGAGGCGGCTGCCTTAAGACCTTTGTTTTTGTGTGTGCACCTAGTCTTACTACCCGTTCGGGCTATCAGCTATATTTACACTAATAGGATAAGAATTAGTAGGGGGTATCAATAGAAAATTTACCCAAATTTACTTGTGGGGTTGTGAAACCGCTGACGGATAATCACCCTCAATACAGCCGACCAGGATTTAAACCCCTATCTCCCCATATTTCACTCCATTGCGACAGTAACGCCTTGGACCAAAATTTTCAAAATTTTTTCAACTCCACTAAATGGGGCACACCATCAGTTTTTTAAGAAGAAATTTTATATTTAAAAAAATATTGTTTTTAAAAGTTCAATAGATACAATTCTAACTATTGTGTTATTTCTAAAAATAATTTTAATCATGAATTTAAAAATATTTATTTTTATTCCTTAATCTTATTTCGCTTCTTTTCGACTTTCCCTCTGACAACAGCAGCACACCTGCTGAATGTTCACGGCACACCTGGTGAATTTTCACGGCACACTGGATTAAAAATACGGCCTTAGACCATACGACCACAGAAGCGTTGATTTATTCTGTACATTTGTGTGTCCCACTTAACCTCATGTGTGGGTGGCTCTTATAGCTTTTGATCCTCACCGGTGTTCACGTAGACATAGACGTCAGACTCGCCTAGTCTAATTTGTCGGGGTTTGTAAGGTCGGGGTGGGGGTTGGCTGGACCTGACCGGATCCACTGAGGTGGTTTCTTAATTTTTTCACACTTTCCCTTCAAGCAAGTGCTGGGGAATTTCCTCTAAACCATACCTTCCTCATTCCTACTCCATAAGTGTAAATTATGTGAATAGTGCAGATGGGTATTAAGACGGGGAGGATGAATATTTTTATAGCTTTTGAACTAAAGGCTGGATTGATACGAAATTTTTTATAGCTGAATCGTCATAGAAACAACATTTTAGATCTTGTATAGTATAAATGCACGATATCTAACAATGAGTAAAATTACTAAATAGCCTATATAATGGAACTGTCAAAAATTTCAGCATCCATCGCAGTAAAAACACAAAAAAATATAACCTGGCGTATGACTAAACCAGATTTAGTTCATTTTTTGAAATGTCGGATATATTTTCTAATGTGTCAAGCCGACTATATATACATTTTAGAAATGTCATGATACATGTTTTTCTCGATTCTGATTCTTAAGTTCTGCCTCGATTCTTCTACTCTCAATTTAGACTCTTGAACATTTCATATCACTATTTTTCCAAGCATCCAACCTAATATAAAAACATTCTTATTCAACTTCATAGCATAGCAAAAAAAAAAACACTAAAAATTGTAAAAAGTAATGAAAAACATTTCATTTTTAGTTTTAACAAAGAAAACGATCTGTTTTGTCACGTATTAAATTATTATTTTTATTAGCACCGCGTCTTACTAACCGTTCGGGTTATACGCACTTACGCTAATGTGCAATGGTAGGGTGATTGTGAGATGAAATGGAGGACCTACAGTTTAACGTGGAATCCGAACCACGGTGGAGGCCTGGCATTCCTCACATTTACAAGTTGTGATTAATACACGTCTTGTCAGAGGTGAAGGAAGGGTTTGGCAATCAGATAAATCTGTGCCGGGACCGAGGATTAAACCCCGGACCCTCAGCACAGAAGTCTGACACCTTACTCCTAGACCATCAGGTCAACTTCACGTATTAAAGATTACTATACATGATTAATGAAATAATTAGGAATTACAAGAGTAAGCATGTATTTTTAACTACAAATAAAAACTCACTTAATCAAAAATGTATAGATAGTTTAAAAAAAGGTATAAAAAATTGTCGAGGATATATATATATATATATATATATACATATTTATAAAAATGTAACATATATACATATTTATATATAAATATGCTCTTATATACATATATTCTGTGTGTCAAGCCAACTATATATATTTATATATATATAAATATATATATTATATATATATAAATATATATATTTTTTGTAAAAATATTTATATATACACATTCAAATATCAATAGGAAGGGCCTTACCTAGCAGCTAGAAAAGTTACTAGATCTTCTTTCATGTATTTATACGTCAAGTTATGTGGTCTGCAATTTTCCCTTTTGACAAATCATGTCAATGCTAATAACATAATAATAATAATAATAATAATAATAAATAAATGTAATAGTGTCACATTAATTTCTGTTCCAATATTGATGGTGGAAATTTGTTATTTGTTATACGCCTATTAAAAGGAGAAATTTGTCATGATTAAATTATGAAAATGGCAATAAATCCTAATTATTTGTTCTTAATATTATAATACTAGAGGTGTGCGAAGCTTCTAAGGGCCGAAATAAAAGTTGAAGCTTCGACTTTTCAACACACACAAACTTCGAAACATATCCAAGGAAGAAGAAAGCTTGATTTATCATGAACAATCGAACGTGTTTGAAAGATCTCTCGAAACATTACATATTTCAACATAACATCATTTTTATAACAACCACTAAACAGTGTTTTAACAGAATAGTGATTAAATTACATCAATAACGAGGCCATAGATTCATTCAGATAATATGTTAGCATAAAATAATTTGGTACGTTAGCTTTTCCCCTAAACTTTTCTCTTTAACTGGTTGCACTGAGTGGATAATTTAAAATTTAAAAGTAGTTTTATATATGACGATAACATAAACCTTATCTTCGACATCCATCTTTCTTCACATGTCGCGTCTACTTTGCTTCGTATTTTCAAAATTAACCTTTTTGCACACTTCTATATAATTTATTTAACTATGATTTTATTACATGAGGCCAAACCACGCATTTGTTTACTATTTTGAATTTTATATCGTGTAAACATTTGTAAATCCTTTATGAATATAAACATATAAATGTATTTACACATAATATTTGTGTTTGTTTGATTGTGTCTGTTTATTAGTGAATACATTTTCTCTTCTTATTTGGTTTGATTTTCTCATTTATTCGTATTTTTGAATATCTATAAAGGTTATTAATTTATTATGTCAAACTTTGTGTGTTTGATTATTCAATAGAAGTGTGTTTGTGAGCACAGGACACTAAAAATATTTTCATAGCTACTGCAATAAATTATATATATTTATAATTATGTATGACCCACTTCGGTGGTCACATGGTCTAAGGCGCTACTCTCGCGGTATACTAGACTACTGATGACTGGGGAATCGGGGTCCGAATCTCGGTCGGTTGTACTGAGGGTGGTTTTTATAAAATTGTTTGTCACTCTTCCTCCACGCAAATGCGGGTACACTTCCTATAAATATAACATTACTAATGCCTAAAACTATTAGCGTGGTTAGTACATAAACGTATAACCCGGACGGAATGTAAGACGTGGTGCTAAAAAAATAAAGGAAAGTATAATGTAAATTTTGTTTAAGTTAATGAAAAGGCTAAAGAAGATATATTATTATTATTATTATTATTATTATTATTATTATTATTATTATTATTATATTATTATTATTATTAATTTACATTATAATTTCTTGTTATTTTGTTAAAATATTTTTGGTGAAAGTTTATTTCACATATAATTTACAAATTACCACCTACTCGAGGTCGGAAGGATCACGCTAATATTAGCGTGTTACGTGTATCACGCGCTTTTTTTTCCCTTAGTTTTTCTAGGAACGTAGTGCCATTAGTAGTAATGAGCGGGAGTTGGAGTTATACTCGTTGTTTTGTAGCTTGATTCGGAAATTTTATAAGTTATAACGTTCCTTTTTCAAGTTCCTTTCTCTCTTCTTCTTTTTTTTTTCTAATTTCATTTCTTCTACTTAAAAAAAATGTGTGTTTTGAGATGGCTTCTATAATATATAGAATATAAAAGTGTTGGTTATGTGTGTGTGGTACGTGTGTGTGTGTTGCGTGTGTGTGTGTGCGTATTGATCATTAAGGCTGGGGAAGGGGAAAGAAGGGGAAACCAGCCGGGAAGGAAATGGGATGCTCGTTTACATCCAACTACAAAATAGACTTGCAAGAATTTCTCGCTCATTATTCACAGACCCTCTGAAATAATTAAAATTTTTTTTATAAACTAGAGTTGGGTCAAATCCACTACTCTACGGACCTGAATCTAAGAAAGAAATTATGGACATAAAAGGAAATATAAATATAGTAGTGAGATAGAAAATACAAATAGTAACTAAATGTTAACATTCTTTCTTATAATTTATTCATTATACAGTATCCCCATGGCTTCTTTGGTGCTGAGTGACAGCTCACAGCTGATAGCTTACGACTTTGAAAAGTTGCCAAACCAAATTATGTATCCCTACGCCGAACCATATGATCTGCAAAAACATGTGGTTAGCAGCTGTCACTTCTGAGTCAAAATTTAGGTATATACCTAACTGTTGACTATCAGTAGTCAGCTGTGAACTGTCAGTCAGCACCAAAGAAGCCATGGGGCTATTGTAACATTCATACATTCACTTAAGTGTTAAATTACTGGTCTGGGGCCTGGTTGTTAAGTTCATCCTACAATCATAAAAGGCTCTGAACCACCAATAAGTAGTATTAGAGGTTTAAAACAAATCTCACTGAAAAAATTGAAGATTTTGTTTTGTTTTTTTTGAGGATTTGAGTCTCGAATCCGATATTTGCTCGATTCCTCAAATCTCGAATATCTTTATGGATTTGAGGGATTCGAAGATTCGAGGCGCCAAATCCTAGATACAACAATACGTTACGGTTGTATGGATCAAGTTTACCAAGTACTTAGATGAGAACGGTGGACGCGCGGGATAAAATGTCAGGCTCGTCTAGTCAGGTTTGCCAGTGATGGGAAGGTCTGGGTTCGAATCCGATTGGGATGTACTGAAGGTGGTTTAATAAACTATGGTTTCCCACTATTTATATAAATTATACATGCTCCCCCCCCCCCCCAGTAGCGTAATTAAAATGCGTATAACTTTAACAGGTGATAAAAATTTATGGAAAAACCTAACTCTAAATTAAAAGAGCGAATAATATAATATTGCAGGTCTGTGCTACGTCACTCGTAGGCCAGTAGTGGAAAGATTAGCCAGTACTAGTGTACTGTTGTCCAGGAGACGCACGAATATTCTAATCGTAGAGTATGTTCATGATAGATTTTTACCTGGATGACAGTTCAAAAATCATGTGTTAAGGTTTTGGGTTGTCAACACTTGTAAAAGATCACGGTTTTGTTATAGATGTTAAGTTTTTGAATAAAATGTTATAATTTACATTTAAAATAACGTAAACTTACGTTTTCTTACACTGTTTTGTAACTTTTGATCATTTCTTTTAGCCAATCTGAAACAATATTCTAAACATACTTGTCATTTTTTATATATACAATAAATTATTTTATCGTATTTAGAAATATTCAACTGAATAACATATTTTTTACTCACTGCGTGGGTGCATCATTGTAAAGAACTTGTTTCCTTCATGTTCAACCACATAGTTTAAATTCGTGGGTCGCCAACCATTTTGAAGCTATGTTTGTTAGACCTTTTGTGAAAGTGTTGTGAATAGTAATTTTTTAAAGTGGATTAAAACGGTAAATAAGCTTTTACCCGACCTCAAATAAATATATAAATAATATTGGTCTAAATTACTGTGGTTAACTATCAAATTCATACATTACCATGCGTCTTCATTAAAGTTTTCTAAAGTGAAAGATATCAGCTGTTGGCGTAGGGATATATTAGGGATTAATTCTAGTAACTTTTTAGCTGTCATCCAAGTAAACTAAGGTCGTGAATATATTATACATCTTTTCCGTGAAGGCTCTTTCCATGTGCCGATGATATGAGGTGATGATGAGAGTGAGTATGAGAGTGATAGTGAGTATGAGGGTGTGGAACCAGTGGAAACATTTAAACCTAACTTAAGACTACCTAACCACACACTGGTGACCATTGGGATAGTTCCCCTTTCGGGAAAAATAATGAAGGTACCAGCCGGGAATCGAACTTGGGACCCCTAAGCTTGTAGCCAGGATTAAAAGAGCTAATTAGCTGAAATACCTCATTTAAAAAAAAGCTGGAGTTGAAACACATGACAATTTATTTGAAGCTGTATGAGTTGATTAAATCTGAATTTTGAGATAAGTTTATTGACATTTGAAGCCCATTTTAGTTACAGTAGCTCCACGACTTATTTGGTGCTGACTGACAGCTCACAGCTGACTTCTGACACTCAATATTTAGGTATATACCTACATTTTGACTGTCAGAAGTTACAGATGTTAAACACATGTTTTTGAAGATCATATGGTTCAGCGTAGGGATACATAATTTGGTCTGGTAACTTTTCAAGCCGTCAGCTGTCAGCTGTGAACTGTCAGTCAGCACCAAGAAGTCATGGAGCTACTGTAGTACTGTGGATATAAAACAATTGTATGCATGTTATATTATTAGGAAATACTGTTTCTGTATTAAAACATAGGTCACTTTAGTGCGAAAGTTACTGTGCTCGTACCATAAATTCCATATTTTAATTAAACCATAGGTTACTTTCGTAAGAAAGTTACTGTGCTCGTACCATACATTCCATATTTTAATTAAACCATAGGTTACTTTAGTGCGAAAGTTACTGTGCTCGTACCATAAATTCCATATTTTAATTAAACCATAGGTTACTTTCGTAAGAAAGTTACTGTGCACGTACCATACATTCCATATTTTAATTAAACCATGGGTTACTTTAGTGAGAAAGTTACTGTGCACGTACCATACATTCCATATTTTAATTAAACCATAGGTTACTTTAGTGAGAAAGTTACTGTGCTCGTACCATAAATTCCCATTTTAATTAAAACATAGGTTACTTTAGTAAGAAAGTTACTGTGCTCGTACCTTAAATTCCATATTTTAATTAAAACATAGGTTACTTTCGTAAGAAAATTACTGTGTAGGCCTACATATAATAAATTGCACATTTTAATTAAACCATAATTTACTTTATTGAGAAAGTTACTTTGCGCATATCATATACTAGACATTTTAATTAAAACATAGGTTACTTTATTGAGAAAGTTACTTTGCGCATATCATATACTAGACATTTTAATTAAAACATAGGTTACTTTATTGAGAAAGTTACTTTGCGCATATCATATACTAGACATTTTAATTAAAAATAGGTTACTTTATTGAGAAAGCTAATGTGTACATACCATAAATTCCTAATTTGAATACTCTCTATGAACAAAAGAAACTTTATTACTTGGAGGGGATGAACAGGAAGATGAAAGAGAGGGCAAAGCGAAGAAAGAGGGGTGTCCGACCGCCGTCGTAAGAGAGACAACCTTAACTTCACGCGGAGAGATACTTTGAGGAAAAGACTTGTTTTCACCCTCCATCCCTTGTTCCCACCGTAATACAACCCGTCCAAAATATCTGCATAAAAACCCTCATGGGGTAGGAAAGTAAAGTTTTAGAAGAAATGTACCCTTCGTTTACCCTCCACCCACCAAAAATAGGCTTGCAACCCACCAGTTTAGGAACCAATGGTGTAGATTCTAATATACGGCCATATTATAATCAGGTAAGGGAAATTGGATACCTTCCAGGGAAATCTAGGTGTACCCGCATTTGCTTGGAGGGTGTGTGGGAAAACCATTGAGGAACTAAACCATCCTCAGGACACTCTGACGGGATTCGAACCTCAGCATTTTAGTTTATTTGTTATAGCACCACCTCTTGCTACCTGTTCAGGTAATACACATATATGATAATTATTTTAATGGTGTGGGGATGAAGAAGGAAGCATTTTATAGGTAGTCTACCCGAATTTGCGTGGAAGGAGACTGGGAAACCATTTAGAAAAAACTAACCTCTGTAGGCACAACTAGGATTTGAGATCTGATCTTTCGTCATCGGTAGGCCAGTCTAACTCGAGAGTGACGCCTTAGACCATTTTTCCACTGAAACAGTAACCTTTTAGTGGCAAGCAACTAGATAAGACGAGACTGACGCCTATATCCGAGGGGATGGCTACTAATTATTATTTATTAAATTACTATAGCTATTTTTATTTCTTCATACGCTAGAAATTACGGAATATTAATCTGTCAATAGTGATCACCCTTTAAAAGGTCACATACCTGACGTATAAATAAAGTTAATTCTCCAGTGATGGTAATTGACATCTAGCAGAATATGTAAAAACTGTTAAAATAAAAAACACAATAAAAAATAATTTTCTTTGGATGAAAGTTTCGATTGTCAAAAGTGGTAACTCAACGTGTGGTCTTTCAGATCATATGGTTTGGCGTATGAATACATTAGAGTATACCTAGTAACTAGTAGCTGTCTCTTACCTACATTTCTACCGTATATAGGGTGTACATGAAAGTATATCCAGTGATTTTTAAATATGTCCATTAATGTTAATTAAGCTACAGAATAGACAGGGATTATTTTTTACTTTATCATAAAGAGAAAGTATCGTGAACATATTTTTTAGCCTCGAGGTTAATGTGTCTCCGAACTCAAAAGAGTGGGTCCTTTATTCTGTCTGTCTGTCTATATAGCTGGCGATACAGCCGAAACGGTTGGATGAATTTCTTTCAAACTTGATATGTAGATGTTATATGGTCATACCTAAGGATCAAATCATGATTCTGATTCTAACATTAAAATTAACAGTAGTTTACTGGTAACCGATTTTTAAAAATCTATTTTTTCTCTAATGGCTTTAAGGATTTTGTTCAAAATGGATATCTGGAGAGTGCTTAACATGGTTAATAACCCTGTGTACTTGATTTTCAGAGAAAATTTGTTTTAAAAGTGGTTTACTGAGAGCCGATTTTTGAAAATGTTCCAAACCAAGAAAGTACAGTGTGTGCTGTATAGGAAGTGATTTATTTGAAAACTGTAAGCTCGTGTTGTCTCAATGGAGGAAATAAAAAATATTACAAATTGTATTTACATTCTTAGTCGTTTAAATAATGGTGTAAAGATAATAACTATACAGTATACAATAATCCATAAGGAAGCATCATTGAATGCTTTTGAGAACTTTTTAGCTGAACTTTAGATTATTAATAAATTAAATAATACATATTTCTAGAATGACAACTTACTCTAGTGACTTTCAATCAATTATGGTAGAAAGTGGGATTCCTATAAAAATCAAGACTTACGTACATATTTTGTGTCGTACCGTCAATTTTAATCAATAATGTGTCCACCCCGAGGGTTGCATGTTACGGTTTTCTGTCTTAACTTTTGGCAAGAGTGTCCACGATAGCGATCTGAAAATAGTGACCACGTGACCAACGTGTTGGCGTGTTTGGCCTCCCCTCTTCTCCTTTCCCCCCTCCACAACTATTTACACCACGGGTTGATATATATCTATGCACGGATAGTAGTGGACCTGACCCGTCTTATTCGTGGCAGTTTGCGGTGCGCCTCAAAGCTCGAGACTTGTTCCGATAGCATCCGCGCGGAGCGCATCGGTTCGGATTAGGTTCGGTGGCGGTTGAGTGTTTGACTTAGTGGTTAGGGGGTGAAGTGATTTGGGTTTATCATTGGAATTCAATCGACGATATTTTCCAAATTGAAACAAAGAGGAGTGGAATTTGATTAATATCTCGTATGGTGACGTATTGTATATCTAAAAATAAATGGAAATTGTATTTTAAAATATAAATTTATTATTTCAATTAATATTTTAATTTAATTTTTAAATGTGATTATCTCACCAAAAAGGATTAAACAATTAAAATAAAATGTATTTTATAAAATATGTGTAAACACAATTTTAAACATTTTAATGCAGCTCATATTATTTTATTTTAACATTCTATTTGATAAAACTATATACTGTTAGTTTTAGTTACATCGTTTATTTTAAAATTATTTTTATTTAGAAGATAAAAGTTGGAAAACATATAGTACAAATAATCTTCTTCAGAGAATATTATATTTAAAGATACTTATTGAAGGATTAGTCCACTTACTTTGATACCTATTAGTTTTTTAACGGCCACATTCATTCAAATGTAAGCAGAAGCAAATAAAAGGGGAAACCATTTCAATCTTTGTTACTAAACATTTCCCTTTACTGGGAGAGCGTGGCCGTGTTTTATACGGATAATAAACATCGGAAAGCCAGCACAAAGCGGGACCTTGTGTTTTTACGATCTCGCTAACAACAGAGCCATCTGTTAGTGGTCCATCAAACACACTGCAACCAGCCTCGAGGGCTCAGAGCCAAGTGTTTACTCTTTAGAGTGATGTTGAGACGCGAGTTAATGTGAAACTTTAATGAACAAAGAGAAAATTGGAAATAGACACTCTCGCAATAAAAAAAAGAAAGCTCTTGTTTGAATTAATTCTGAACGGGAATTACACAATAAATTAACTATATAAAGTGACGCGGATTGACGTGAAAATACTTGAATAAACAAATAACTATCAGATCTTTTTTTTTTTAAGTTGTAACACATAAAATTATTTTTAGATTTTATTATTTTTATTAAAACAGTGTAAATGACATTTCAAGGATTGGAAATATTTTTAAAGTTATATATACCTCGGAAATGGCTAAACAATTTTTCAAAATAGTATCTTATGAATAATTTTGATGTTAAATATATTTCATTAGCTGCGAGTTTATTTGTAAATGATAAAACAAACATGGCGTTTACAATGATTTCGAAGATTAAATGAATTTAATTTTTTTTTAAATCCTCGTGTAAAATTTAGTCTTGAACAAAAGTTTGACATTAGTGTTTTTTTTTACAAAAATATTTTAAACATTTAAAATTCTCAAACAAGTGTCAGTTCATAAACATATTTTATTGAGAAATGTCATGAGAGAGGGACATTAAAAGAGGGAGTAACAATAATACTTCCCTGTCGAGAGTGAGTTAAATAAGGAGGACACTGAAGAGGGGAATTCCCGCCGTCTGTGAGAAATAAAATCCACCAAGATGAATATCTTGTTCCGCAAGAACTTCCACACGGATAGTAGCGGCGAGAGGGGTTTCGGCGGCATGGGGGGCAGCAAGCCGAGTAAAGGGGTGCTCACCAAAGGTCGGAGGAGCAGGGAGTGCGGGGGCTACTCTCATATGGAGGAGCATCATTTCCGCACACACATCTTCCTTAGTCCACCAGGTGAGACATAAGTCACTCTTCTACCACGCCGCAGTCAGAAGAAAGGCGTCTGGCCTACTTACAGTAGGGATTTTATATTAAGGAGGAATTATTTAAAATACAAACGAATATTTTTGAAGCTAACATTATTTTCGCTGCTATCATTATTAGTGATTCAAATCCGCCTGATTTACGTAATTATAATTATTCACCCCCCCCCCCCCCAAGCTTCATCTTTCATAAATTATATACTTAATTGTATAGCGTTGCTTTCTTCCATCTTGACTATCTTGGAGTGTACAAGGTATTTGTACTGTTGGCAACCGGTGGCTGAGATATCAATGATAGCTCTTAGTATCTGATTATATTCACACGTCCATCACAGACTCTGTCTTAAACTATGAGTGAAGAATTACCCCGGGTAGCTCAGTGGAAGAGCATTGCCATGCAAAGCCAAAGGTCCCGGGCTCAATTCCCATGTCCAGGTGTCATTTTTAAATGTATTCGAATATTGTTTGTGTTATCAAAAAGTTATTGATTATAGCTATCAGGTGACCTGGTGGTCTAGGGGTAAGGTGTCGGGACTTCTGTGCTGAGGGTCCGGGGTTCAATCCTCGGTCCAGGCACAGATTTATTTGATTTCCAAACCCTTCCTTCACCTCTGACAAGACGTGTATTAATCACAACTTGTGAATGTGTGGAATGCCAGGCCTCCACCGTGGTTCGGATCCCACGTTAAACTGTAGGTCCTCCACATATCACAATATACCCTACCATTACACATTAGCGTAAGTGCGTATAACCCGAACGGGTAGTAAGACGCGTGATAATAATAATAATAATAATAAAGCTATCAAAAGTGACAGAGGC
>JAVRXN010000004.1:18500821-18528321 GCA_033556935.1 Timema podura | reverse complement strand
TGGTTACGTTATATGGGGTACTGTCGACCAATAGGAGCCACAATTAGTTTAATGGGTACGGAAGATTGGGTATTACCGTCCATTAGGAGCAACTATTAGTGTCATGGGTACGGAATATTTGGTATTGTCGTCCATTAAGAGCCACAATTAGTGTCATGCTTACGTTATATTGGATACTGTCGACCAATAGGAGCCACAATTAGTTGTATGGTTATGGGCGGTTTCAAAAACTTGTAAAAGGAATTTGTTGTTTTCAAATATCAAATTATGTTTAAAATTGGCCAAAAACAGGTCTACAAAAGTTTATTTTAAATTATTTCTAGGAATTTTAATCAAATTTTGGCAAATATAGAGGGGATAAACGTATTTTTTTTGCATCGTAACTAATACTTGATTCATTTCTTGAGATTATAATCTCTGTGAAATGTTTTCTTAAGCCTGAACAAAATAATAAATTTTCAAAATTTTGTTTCATAGACGTATCGTGGGCATTCAGTTGAATTATTATCATTATTATTATTATTATTATTGAAGCAAATATAGCTCTACATTAATAGGTTTTTCAAAGGAAGATATTATATAGTCAGATACATATTCTGCGCGTAGTAATATATATATATGGATTCATAAAAGATTTTTCTCCAGGAATAATCAAGGAATATTTTTTGTGTAATATTTATATGTCATCGCTTCTCGTTAAATAAAAGGATGATTGTGTTTGCAGGTTAGCTTCAGCAAGGGAGCCAACCCCGTCCCGGCGCCGCCCCCAACCGTCACCAAGGAGCCCATCACGCTGGCCACACTCAACAGAGACTGCTTCATCATCCCCGTGGCCAGTCTGGACCGCTTCTTGCCTGCGGGGGTGCCGGTGAGTGAAATAACAGCCTGAGAGTGATGGAGATGGATAACAGGGGTTTTAGAGGATAACAGGGGACCCGGTGATTGAATAACAACCTGATAGTGAGGGAGATAGATAACAGGGGTTTTAGAGGATAACAGGGGACCCAGTGAGTGAAATAACAGCCTGACAGTAAGAGCGATAACAGCCTGACAATGAGGAAGATAACAGGGATATTATAGGACAACAGGAAGCTAGTGAGTGAGATAACAGCTTGACAGTGAGGGGGATGACAGGAGAAACGGGGAAAATAACAAAGGTGCTGGTAAGAAAACAGAGACCATGATGAGATAACAGGGTCCTTGATAAGATAACAGGGGGACCGGTGAATGATAAGCGCATCTTTGATGATAAGAAAACTGAAAATGTAGAATTTCAAGATATTCTCAGTTGGAAAGGCCAGGTGTTTCTTGCACCTTGATTCTTTAAACAACACGAAGTTTGCTGTCATCGTGGAGGTCCGGACTCGAATCTCGGATGGATGGGATTTCTCTAAATGTTTTGTAAATCTCCTACGCGCAAATTCGTTGTAAAAGTGGACTAGACGTCATGGTCGTCTGGTAAGGTTTCCCGGTGTGGAAGAGGTCGGGGGTTTCGAATTCCAGCCGTTTGTACAGAGGTTTCTTTTTTTAGAAATGGTTCTCAACTCTCCTCCCAATTAATTTTGAGTGTATTTCCTCTGCTATTATAACTTTATCGTCGACCTCGGTGGTCTTGTGGTAAAGTGCTCGTCTCAAAACCCATTGTTTGTGGGTTAAAACTAGGCCGGGATCGACAGATTTTTCTTTAGTGATAAAAATCCGTAGCACAACTTCCTTTGGAGGGGAAGTAAAGCCGTTGGTCACATGTCGATTGTGGTAATTATAATAATCCTGGAAGGTATGTGAACATACTTTTCCCGGGAAAGTTGTTAGGCTCTTTCGCTCTCGCTCATAGAAATTCTCTTGTGTTGATATAATCAATCTGTTCAAAAAGTGCACGTTAAATATATCAAATAAATAATAATATACTGTTTTCACCTTTTCCCTGTTGGTTTGACTAATCGAGAAAAGATTGTAAATGTATGGGTAGTAAGACGCGGTTATATATATATATAGTGTGGGTACCGACCCATTTATTAAGTCTACAACCAGGCTATTAACCTTTGACCTTTGATAGTGAGGGATCTGGAGGTGGATCAGGGATGAAGTCCTGTTTGCAGCTGATGAATGGCTTGCTAAATCTAATATCACCTCTGAGGTAGCTCCAGATATTATGGAGAAAAGCTTTATATTCTCTCTATTTCTCTCGGTCAAATGTTGTCAAATCTCCTCCCTCTAAATTATATCTGAAGGTGGTGTCTGGGGTGAGAAGAAGCTACTGGCAACCTCGACTAACCAGCGTTGCCAAACTTATCTTATATTGGGAGGGGGGGGGGAGATTGATCTCACGAAAACAAAAGAATGACAACGCTGTTTCTCAATAATAGCCATGCAGTTCCCTCAGCGATGATATCCAGTGTAGTATTTTGTTTAATTATCCATCTTCCATCTGTCAAGAATGAAGGGGTTGAATAAATGTGAAGGAGGGTAGAGAGGGAGGCGGGGGTAGAAGACAGAAAACGACACGAGCACAAATAACATCTGCCTGTTACCTTTTAATGAAATTCAAGTGGTATGGGTGGAAGTGATGATTTATATGAATGTCCTCGTCGCTAATTTAAATTATTCGCTTCGTTTCTTTTTTTTCCCCCTTTCCTGAAATATCTTTCTACTATGTCTTTTAGAAATAACTATAGCCATACCTTCATCTACGTCTGCTATTATAGCCGGTCTCACATGTACAATCATTAGATCATAACACCTACGCCTCGATAATCGAACAAGACTAAGATGAAGAAACGAATTTGAAATTAGATAACAGCATATTAAGTTGATAATTTGGTGCTAAAAGGATTGTTTTGAGTCATTGCACTGCATTTAGCCTGGAGAGAGTTAAAACATCCTTAGGAAGTAAATAAGATCCACGCAACTGGTCAGGACTGAACCCCGGGCTCCCGATCCAAAGAGATAAACATTAGTCAATGGACCAAAAACTCATGTAATATATATATATATTTTTCTAGCATCACGAGTATATATGTCCATAACATTGATATAACCATTAATATTACTATAAATAGTATTATACTAAATGACACACGTAAAGATATTTTGTACAAGCTAGAATCTAATGTGACATTTTTTAAAACTTGTTTATTTAAAGTTCAATTAAATAAAACCTGTATAGGCTTATTTAACAACGCACTCAAATGACCTCACTCAAATTTATAAACACGCCTCTAGTGAATAATATAGCCAATATACTTCTTGCTCGAGAGATAAAAAATAAATGGTACAATCTGCCACACGGACTTTCTCTTTCCTTTACATAAAAAATGAGACATTTACTTAAAACTTCTAAGAAATATGAAATAAAACTATACGCAATGTTGTACAGTCTACCAAAGATCATATTAAAGGTGAATTCACACGTACGCTGAAATTTGAAAGCAGTACAGCTGCATAACAGTTCAGTTTTTACCCCCGCTTGCGGAAAGTTGGGAATCTTTGTTTACCCATGATGCATTGAAACGTCAAACATAAAAACGAAAATATTACAATCAATACAAGTTACTGTATTTAAAATAAAATTATATGTTTTACTTAATGTCTGGGTTTGATTTTGTCATCGATAAACCTCATGGCTTCCAATAAACTGTCGTTTTTCATCATCACTTTTGAGATACGTTATCTTGAAAATGTGCTGTGTTTATAAATAACGCATGTCTGAAAGTTTGCGCATGCGCTGATCTGGTCTTCTTGGTCGGTTTTCTGTACAATCGTTGGAAAAGTTGAAATTATCTCTACTCGGGCAGTGCGGGCTACGCTGGTCAACCGTACTTCTTGTGATTGGATTAAAGCTGTCACGTGACCAAATCTCACTCGCATTTTACAGCGAACGTGTGAATCCACAGTAAGAAAAGAAGAACATCTTAGTCCACCAAGGAGCATCTCAATCAGTCTCCCCATTCAAAGACCTCCGTACAAAATAAATATATTTGATTATATCTGTTGTTTTTTTTAAACGTATTTCAAATAAACTTTTTCTTAGTAGTCCTATATTTTTGTAAAGATAGGATATTTCATATCTCAAAGAGTAGCTGAAATATGATAAAAATTGAAAATTTCCTCTTAGGTAAAGTACTCTAAAAAGTAATTTTTCAATGGGAAAACTAGAACCGCCATTTTGTTTTTAATGTTAAACAATGCCTACAAACGAATTTTAATCAAAATGTCTATAAGCAATTTTTAGAAAATCGATTTTTTTTTCCTTCCGCCATTAGGTAAAATACCCTTAATTTTAAGGGTTGGATAACTAACTAATTCCAAAATAACCTCGGGGGAGCCTTATGGAATCTCTAGAAACCAAGTTTTAGGCTGATTGGTAAAAACTTTGTTTTAACACTTTTTTTAGGTTCAAGGGATCATGAAACGTCAACATCTACCAAAATATATCGAGTTTGATTTTCTTCCTACTATTACACTATCTTCTCTCTCCAAGGAGTCACGAGAATTACTGTTCAAGAAGTAATGATTTAGAGCACGGTCCCCCTTTCTCTCCAAGCCTAGCGCGTCTCTCTACACCCTTGCCGGCAGTAAATTTGTTCATCTCCCCTGAGTAGGATACTTCCCGCGCAACAGACAAGTAGAAGAAGTTGCGGGTGGATCTATCTCCCGGCGCGACGAAAGAGACTGGAACGAAGAAACTAGAAATTAGCAGGATTAATTAATACGGCAGAGCACCTCCCAAAATAAACTGATCTCATTTGAAGAAAAATATGCTGAGTTCTACTAGATATATATTGTTAATTATGCATTAATGACCTTAAAAAGTAATATAATAAAAATGGAAGGGTACAGGGGGAAAATGGGTTTAAGTCCTATTTTAATTCAAACTGAGCTCTTTTTTTTTATCATCGAGTCTTTCTATCTGTCCAGGTTATACATATATAAGATAATTACTCTAGCGTAGTAAGGATGAGGAAGGACGCATTTTAGAGGTAATACACCCACATTTTCGTAGAAGGGGATTGGGAAACCATTTATAAAAAAAACTACCCTTAGTAGACCCAAACAGGATACGAATCTCTATATCCTCGTCATCGGCAGTTTATTCTATTGCGAGAGTGACGCCTTAGACCAGTGGTATTCAACCTGGGGTACGCGAAGACATCTTAGGGGTTACGTAAAGTTAAAAAATAAACAAATATATAGCCTATATGTACATAATTTTTTTCATTTATATTATATTGTTTATTTAACGAGCTACTCTCGCAGTATACTAAACTGCCGATGACGGGGAAATTGAGATTCGAATCTCAATAGGGTGTATTGAAGTTTTTTCAAAATTGTTTTCCACTCTCCCTTCACGCAAATGCGGGTACACTTCCTTTAAATATAACCTTCCTAATCTCTAAAAACATTAACGTAATTAGTACATAAGCGTATAACCCGAACGGGTAGTAAGACGTGGTGCTAAATAAAAATATAAATTAAGATGCGGGGAGCTTTTATATATATATTATATATATTATAAAATAAATTACAAAAAAGAGGAGAAATACATACATCTACATCTACATACATATTGTAGATGTAGATCACAAAATAAGTAACTTGCATTACTCACCAACAACTTTGGAGGCACAAAGTTGAAGAGAAATAATTATATTTAGGGGTGCGTGAACAAAACAGGTGTCTTATACCATTCTGCCACCGAAGATGGTGAAAATAGAGATTATAAAATAGCCTGTCAATGTAGATTAAGCCATTTCACTACACCGGTAAAAACGGACGTCCTTGTGACTCTAGAAAAATCGGACTAGTATTGGTAACGGACCTTGAAGACAGTATCGACCACGAGGCCGACGTTATCAAAATGGCGTGAGTTTGACCGGTTCACCGTTTCTCTCTGGGTTCGACCATATCTTCCTCACCATCTCTTGTTGGAGAAGGTCACGATATCCTACTCATTTACATACCCCTGAGATAGCTAACTGTGGAACTCACAGTGTCGTCTTCACCTTGAAATAATGTGGTGTCTGGAAATGTACGTGGGAAGCAGCAGAGCTGACAGCACTCTGATTATTTTTGTTGTTAATTTTTTATTACCGCGTCTTACTACCTGTTCAGGTTATACGCTAATATTATAATTAATCTAATGAGGCAGGAATGAGGAAATAAGTATTTTAGAGGTAATCTACCCGCATTTGCGTGGAATGAGAGTGGAAAACTAATTAGGAACAAAACTCTTCTGGTAGACTGAACCGGGATTCGAACCCCGAGCTCCCCAACATCAGCGGGTAAGTCTAGCGCGAGAGTGACGCCTTAAACCATTCGGCCACTGAAGCAGGTAACACATTATTCTCAAACGATTGTAGAGAAGGATTTAGATAGGAAGAACCTTTTAGAAAATACAAATATATTTTTTTTTTGCTGGTCAATAATGATAACATTTTACTATTATATTAGTGCTATTATATCTAGCAAAGGTTACAGATGCAGATAGAACGACTTGACGTATGAATACGTGAAAGTAAATCTTAGTAAATGTTTTATCTGTCATATAAGGCCTTTACTATGAGAATTGGACTGTACACAGACCTGAAATAGGTCGTATTTTCCCCTGCATCATTCTACTTTTGTTTCCTAGAGTAATTTTGTTTAATGTTGCTTGATATATAACTGGGAGTAATAGCGGGTAGTTCCACAACTATATTATATTAAAATCAATCACAATAATTAATTATTAATTTTTACCATACCGGGATTCAAACCAAAGGGTTGGATATTATAATAATCTAAAGCAGGGTTTTCCAATATTTCTAGTCCGAATCAGTATTTGTATCAGAAAAAATACATAATTAAGTACTCGTAAAAAGTTTGACACTAATATTATGAACATCCAATGATGACGGCTAAATTTTACAAGTATAAAACGGAAGGAAAACAAGACGTGTTATGGCTGCTCCTTTAGCAAATGACCTTTATTCAGATTTGAAAAAATTATCAATCCGAATTATTAATGCTATTTTATGGTGTGAAAAACAAATAAAAAATATTATAAAATTGCCTCGCGTAGCCTAAGGTAACTGGCGTAGCCCAATGGCTCAGCGGAACATAGTTTGAGAATCGCTTATCTATAGTTTAGCTTACAAAGTACTGAGATTCATCGGCATTAATCATTCCAGATGTATCCGACCCCATGGTGTAATTGCACCTAGCTGCAAACATAAGGGTCTCGGGCTCGATTCCTCGACTGGTACCTTGGGTATTTTTCTCTTAAAGGGAATTATCCCAATGGTCACTCTCTCCACGTAAATGTGGGTACGCTTCCTCTAAATTCAACCTTCATCTCATCCCTAAAATATTATGAAAGGAAGCAATCCAATACACTTAAGTAAATATGGAATTCGAAACTTGGGGATGAATGATTATATAAAAATTTATAATAGTTACGAACATGAGCCCTATTTCGATTATAATCGAATAAATTGAAAAATTACACCTGGACGTATGAATCGAACTCGGGACCTTTGACGAGATAAGAAAAAGGTCCTGAGTTTTATTCCCGTATTCAGGTGTCATTTTTCAATTTATTTGACCTAATACATTAGCTTAATAATGTATATAATATATGTAATATTTTTATGCGGTAAACACTGATAATATTTTACTATTGATTTATTACTGAGGTATATAACAAAAGTGACTGTTGCATAATATAATATGACTTGACGTATGAATATGATTAAAATAGTTATAGTAACTTTTATAACTGTCAAAAAAGTTCCTTCATACCTAAATCGGACTTTATTTTCCTCTACGTCTCGGATAAATTGGAGTGAGTCTCGCGGCTATTTCGACCAAGTCTCATTTCCTAAATGTCCTTAGTTAGCGAAACTTTATTTAAACTTTATCTCGTTTGAATGCAAATACATTAATCGGTCTCTACTTGTCCTGCCGGTCGATTCCCCCGTTTACTATTGAGTAAATTACACACAGCCCCCCCCCTAGAAATAACATTAGAATGGTATCGTTGAGATGGTATTGTATCCTTCGCTTTATAGTAGTACTGTTGTAGGAATAACAGTCGTGGAAACTTTTGTTTCTATAACCAAGTAAGCTCTATTCTGTACTGTAGGATTCTCACAAGAAGTACCTTTTAGAAAAAGAAAAAAAAACTGTAGCTAGCAATTTTTTTTTTATTATTTTGCTAGTGTTATTTTATAGTTATTGATAATAGCTATAAAATAAACAGCTGCAGAGAACATGAATTGACGTATGAATATGTGAAAGTAGCTCTAGTAGATTTTCTGAATGTAAGATAAAGTTCTTTCCATGAAAATTGTATTGTAATAGTTGAGTACCTATTTAAACAAAGATTTTGAACATATTTATCTATTGGAATTGGGAATTTTTATGTATTTAAATTATTCTTATCTAAACTTCAGCATGCGACATTGTATCTTTCATCCAAGTACAGTAGTTTATACAATGTATAAACTAGCTGTATTTTATCTTATCTATAAATTTGTTTTTGTTAAATCACTTGTTAATCTTGTAAACTAATTGTAATCAAGTTTAATAGTAATGCCCATTTTTACTTTTCAAAACCGTTTGTAATAATAATGAGGCTCTTAATTTTATAGCCTAAGAAAAACGTAAAATATGTCCTTAAAAATCTTTAAAAAAAGTCCTTAAAGAGTAAAAATATTCTCTACAAAACAAATGTATCTTTTTAAATATAGATATCTTTCACTGGTTAAAGTTACCTGGAATTGTTGGTGGATAAATAATTTTAATATAATGTGATTTGTCATTGCAAAAAAAATTCATTAATCATTAAATTGCATTTTGTAAAATATTAAATATTATTTTTGCTCGCAATTAATTATTATTCTAGAAAATTCTTCCAAGTATGAACTAAACATGTTTAAAATACTAGTATATACTAAAATCGTAAAATAAAATAAAAATCGGAGGTATATTAAAAAAAAGTAAATCAAAGTAGCTCAAAACACACACATATATATCGTTCAGCATTAAAATTAAGTTTATACATCCATATACATCCTAAAAATCCCTATAAATTTAATTAGCAAGTTTTTTGTTTGTTTTTCACAATTCCATTAAGCATACAAAGTTTATCTCATTCACTAAAGTCGACATTTACTTCCCAGCGTCGCGCTATACGGGGACCTTAACCATTTCCACCCTCAGTAAAAAGTTGGCACTTCTGTCAGAGCAGTGAGGCGAGACAATGTTATTAAAAGGACGTCGTTTTTGGATGATATAAAGAGCCTCGGGCGTTCATTCAACACATCTGGTGCGTCTAGCTTAACCGCGGGCGATGCGTATAGTCGAGCCTGCCACTTTAAACACAGTAATATAGACCTTACCGTGATTACATTTTTTTTTAAATCAGGGGTGTACAGTTTAAATAACGATGTGGGAGCCAGAATATACCTTTATTTTATTTTGGACTAAGCTTATCTCATGGGTTACTTTTTTTTTACTATCACCTCGTTTTATTACCAGTTCGGGTTGTACGCACATGTGCTATAGTTACACTAATGTGTTGGAGATGTGTAAGGTTTAATTTAGAGGGAGTGTGCCCGAATTTTTGTGGAGAAATAAGGGATAACATTTATGGGAAACCATTCTTCAGTACACCCGACCGGAATTGAATCTCAATCTTCCTGTAGTAGGCAGGACAGTTTATTGCAAGAGTAGACTAGAGGTTCTCAAACTTTTCTTTAGATTGTACCCCTTGGCCATGTTTAAAAGTTTAATGTACCCCCAAGATAAAAAAAATTCCAAATGAAAGGCTTTAAAAAATATGATCACTTGGTAAATTATTGAGCTATTTAAGCAACTGGGAAAAAATATCCATAATCAAAATATTTCAAAAGTGACAAAGCTAGTTGGAAAGAATCCTACTGTTATAGCCTTAACATTATCTTTTATTGAGAATCGTTATGATCAGTTAAAAAAAACATCATTTTACTGTAAAAAGTTTTATTATTATTTTTTCACAAATTCTTTCAAAAATAAAGAAAAAAGTAAACATAAACACAATATTTTCAAATCAAAATTTTAATTGTAATTCTGGAGCTGACATATTATGAATCCCAAAGTTTTTCAGTGAGAGGGGTGTAGCTGCATGGCTTGGCACAACTTTTTAATGTTTGGTTGTCCAGATGAAACTTTCAAGCTGTAGTCCGGCTCCAAATTTAGCCTATTGCGGTAGGCCTACTTTATTTTAGGTACACCGTGGATGTAAAACCACTCTTACAGAGATACGTTGTTGAGAAAGGCATAATAAACTGTTAATATAGAAGGTGTCAAGTAGAGAGTTGAAAATTCTCAGAAATAAGTCTCCAGCCGAGAGCAAATACGGGAAAAAGAGGGGTGGAAATAACCAGATAGTTCAGTAACTGCCAACCATTAGGGCTTTCCTTAAGTCCCTTGTTATTTTGACAACTCTCCCTAGAGAGCTGTTCGCGTACCCCCTGAAAGGTGCCCGCGTACCCCAGTTTGAGAACCGCTGCCCTAGACCATTCAACCACCGAAGCAGGTTAGGGGACATAATAAAACAATTAATTTACAATTCTGAATAAATTATCTTCCGTTATAAAAAATACTTGATTTTATTGTTATAATGTATACACTTTATGCTTATAATTGAATACCTCAAAGAAAGAGGTATAATCAAGTGAAACAGGCCAATAGAAAATCACAATATTTTAATTGGTTACACCAAAGTAAAAGCTGTAATTAAGTCAAACTGAAAAGTAGAAAATCACAATATTTTAATTGACTATCTCAAATAAAAAGTTATACTAAAGTAAAACAGAAAGTAGAAAATCACACAATTTTAATTGGTTACCCCAAAGAAAGCGGTGTAATTAAGTAAAACAGAAAAGTAGAAAATCACAACTTTTAAATGGGTTACCTGAAAGAAATAGGTATAATTAAGAAAAAGAGAACATCAAAAAATCACAATATTTTAATTGGTTACTGCAAAGAAAGAGGTATAATTAAGTAAAACGGAACTGTAGAAAATCACAATATTTTAATTGGTCACACCAAAGAAAGAGGTGTAATTAAGTAAAACGGAACATTAAAAAATCATAATATTAAGTAGGTTACACGATTAATTTTTTTAACTTGACCTTTTGAGTTATGACTTTCACTCATTGAATTAAAAGTATTGCTGGCAACGCGATAAGAAACATTAGTGACTTTATAATTAAAATTCGTTAAGTTTTAACTTGATAACATCCTAAATACGACAACTTGACTCAAAATGATCTTGGTCATTAAAACAATCATATTGTTGGGGTTGTTAGTGGACACTTTAGAGTGGTCATCTTTATTTTTAATGTGATGTTTAAGCGTATAGCCTGAACGGGTAGTAAGACGCAGTGCCAAATTGCATTATGTGATGTTTAAGAAGCATGCAATTTATCGATTGATTTTTTTTAGGATGTACACATCTAATTTTCGAAATGTTGTTTTTGAAAATGAGCATTGGTCTTTAAATTCCAATCTAGTGATAAAGCTTATCATCCCATTATCAATCACTTTTATTTCGATGCTTGATTTTCATTAGCTAAGTCATGTAACATTATTGTGTATTGCCTAATGTTCTATAGTAAATGAGAAAAAATTCAATTTAAAAAATTAATCATCGATTAAATCCCTCTTAAATTAAGGTATATAATTAAAATACTGATTTTTCCTCAAGGCTTGACCATACCTACATACCTGCCTACCTACCTACAACCTGCCTACCTACCTACCAACCTACCTACCTACCAACCTACCTACTACCTACCTACCTACCTACCTACCTACCTACCTACCTACCGACCTAATCACGTCGTTCCCTTACTGGGCAAGCAATAAAGTGTGCCTGTAGCCCAAAAAACAACAAACCCGTATTTAATCCATCCTCACTAATTTTATCCCACTTCCCTATCCTTGCATACTCCCTTCGCTTCAACCACATCCATACACCGAGTTATACAGTCTCTTTTATTCTTAAAACTCTTACATTATCTCTTTTTCACACATTGATCGTCTACCACATTTGGCCACGTCTTACATGGCCTACCCAACCTTTTGATCCACACACTCTACCTTCATATATTTGCTTCGTCCCTCGATCCACACACATCCTCTCAACATGCCAAAACCAACGTAAGACGCTTCTTTCACATTTACCTATTATATTCCCTTGCAAACCACACTCCTTCATTACTGACTCTGTCCATACGAGTTTGTCCTCATACATTTCTTAGATATCTCATTCTAACCGCATTCACCTTGCTCTTGTGTTTCTCTTGACAAACGAACGCATCACATCCATAAAAAATTTTTTGATGATAACACACTTTTATATAATTTTATATGATCATATAGACTAACATTTAAATATTAAATTTGAATGAAATCCATCAAATCATTTCAGCTGTATTTTCGAAATGGAGAGGGATGGAATTTTAAAACCTACTTTTTTTTTTATTTCGGGTGCACATAAAATCCATCATAATAACGAGATAGGAAATGTTCATGACCCCAATAATTTCTTATATAAATTAGAAAGGGATATAATATGATTTTTTTCTAGGCTAGGACCTAAAAATGTGTAGGGACTACATAGGTCCGTACTTTGAACACCCTGTAGCAATTGGTTTAGTTTGAACAAAGATACAAAGTGTTTTTCGGACAAACCGTATTAAAAACTTCCGGAGTAAAGTGTACCGCACGTCTGCCAACCAAATTACAAACTGGTTGTATTGATCCACAGGATACAGCTCTTTCCGAGCTAACCTCACAAAATGGAGAGTTGAGCAAACATATAAACTATAGAGGTAAATTCACGTTTGCTAAAAAAATATATATGAATTAAGGATTAACTTAAAACTTCATAGCTACGATACACAACAGTCGCGATCATCCAGCCCTCCGTATTATCCGGCCCGGTGTTAACAAGTGCGTTTTAAAATAAACAAACCGGTACACATCCACTATAAAATATTTACTGAATTTATAACGTAATCCATTTGACGCTCGATTTTCACTTGGTCTTGCTTTGTAGCCGATGTTACATCTGCAAAATAAACTACAGTACTATATTATAGTAAACATTTAAAAAATGTATTTCTCGTTTAATTTTTACTGTCCCCTACAATTACTATATTCCTATTTTAAATCGCAATCAGAAAATGTGCAGATTATATTAAAACAAATTAAATGTCCTGTGAAAAAAAAAGTAGGCAAACCCACGTTGAAAATGATTTACACTTGGATTCCGTATTATCCGGCCCGGAATGCCGTCACTCTAGGTCGGATAGTCGCGACTCTATAGTGTATATCGGTTAGTGTTTATGTTGTATATAAGATAAATTTGGGCAGTTATTGATTACGTTCAGCTACCGGCTTCGGTGGTCACATGGTCTAATGTGTCACTCTCACAATAGACTGGACTACCAATGACAGGGAAATCGGGGTTCGAGTCCTGGCCAAATGTAATTTCTTCTAAATAATCTCTCACTTTCTCTCCATGCAAATATTGATAAATTTCCTATAAATTCTACCTTCCTCAACCTAACTCATTAGTGTGAATATGCTGATAGCCCGAACGTCTAGTAAGACGTGGTGAATTGATTTTAAAAAAAATGCAGGGTGAATAAATCTAAAAATAAAAAGGTACGGAACTCCACACAAACTTTCTAGCTCTATTTGTTAGAAATGGAGATATTTAATCAAAATTCGTAATATAATACACACTAGCAAACCCGAGAACAAATTGCCCTAGACATACGTAAAACATTTTTTATTCACGGTTTTAAATTTCATAATTTTATTTTTAAATAATTAACGTCTTCATTTGAATATTTGGATCAATACAAAATATCGATATTGGGTCCCTAAGGGTCAATACTTCTTATTAAAATTTGACTTCTAGTTAAAATTTTCGTCATATTACTATGGGATAACTTATGGTTATTGCGTTGTTATTAAATTTCTCTTTTATAAATTTGACCAATTAAATAGGTAATTATTGACTATTGAGTCTAAACTGAGAAAGATAGAATCGTTGTAGTCGATTTTGAGAAAATGGATTTTTTCTCTTTTCACACTTTAGTAAACTGCTATTAATTTTAGGGTTGGACAAACGGCGTTGCAAAAACCACTTTTTAGGGTTCGGTGGGGTCATGAGACGTCGACATCCATCAAAATCTTGAGCTCAATTTTTTTGACGATCGTAATAATTGCTCTACCTGTATGGTAGCTAGAAAGTAAAAACACCCCAAATACACGAGTCCGGGATTTTTTGAAAAAAAAAAACCAACAAAAAACTAAACATTTCAATGTCTGAAATGTCCAAGGCGTCACTCTCGTGTTAAACTGGACTGCTGATGACGGGGAGATCGGGATCGAATCCCAATCGGGTGTACTGAGAATGTTTTTTCCAGAATGGTTTCCCACTCTCTTTCCACGCAATTACGGGTAGATTACCTATGAAATCTTCCTTACTCATCCCTATCCCTTTAGAGTAATTATCATAATATATGTGTATAATCTGATAAGATAGTAATACGCGGTGATAAAAATAACCGACCTCGCCATCACCAACAATCCAGTTCACACTAATCCTGACGCCCTATACCGTGTAAACACCGGTGCGGATGCCAACTTCTGGTGACAACACCTACCATCGCTTGTGTAGACCGAGTTATGAGGTTCTAAAAATAATCATCTGACGCAACGCAACGTCCGGGGGGGGAGGGGGAGGAGGGGGGAGAGAGGGGGTTACAAATCTCTTTCGCCGCTGTCGTGTGGACCAGCAGAAACCGGTAGGTTAGAAAGGTCCTTGGTTCCATCCTGGTGGCAGGGGGGGTGGCAGATAGGAAGAATAATGTGGCATCACGTAGCAATGGCGGAGATAATTACTGTGGCACCCAATAAAACCTCGACGGCGTTGCCAAGTTTAGAACGGGTCTTGACAAATTTATTAGAGATGTGATTCTCGAATTCCTCGAATCTTATGATATTCTCTAGATTTGAGGTTCGTGAAAATCTCAAAAATTGTTCTAATACAACTCTGAATACATTGACTTCAAATAACAGTTTTAAGCAATTGGTGAAAAGGAATTATTATGACTTTTGAATTTGGGGTGGTACTACAAAATTACAAAAAAGGAAAAAAATAAAATTGTATCAATATAATTAAATTGCCATAAAAAGGGATCTCTTTATTGTTTATGACGTAATAGACATGACATGACGAACAAAATATCATTTATCGGTGACACCAAGCTTTAAGCAAATTTTTTTGAATTAGATTTGAAATATTTTCACTTTAACTAAAATTGTAGAGTTTTAAAGATTCGAGGGTTCAAATTTTGATTTGAGACTTGAATGAAAACTTGAGATTCGGATTCGTGAAATAGTGAAGTCAACCCATATTAGAGACTTTCTCTCTCTCTCTAAAAATTCGTAAGAGTTGTGAAACTAAATAATAGTATACATTGTTGTATAAACACTCCACTAAAGAGCATAAATAAAATAACATACACTGTTACAGAAGCATTGAGAAAAGAGGAACATATTTGTCCACTAAAAGAACAATCAATTTTATATTTCACAAAGACCTGAATAAAAAAAAATATTTTCCTATATCTCAGAAACTATTGGTTTTATAAAAATATATTTCAAACTAAATATTTTTAATTCTAATAGTACAACAACTTTACAACAATAAGTTATTTAGTATCTCAAAAAGTTGCGGAGATATCATTAAAATTGTGTAAAGTACCCTCAAAGTAATTTTCATGGAAAAATTAGAATTTCCATTTTGTCTGTAATATTAAATACCTAGTGGCTAAATACAAAATGTAATCAAAATAGTTTGATCGGATTCAGAGAAAAACCCTTTTCCTCCCCTTCCCCCCCCCTCTTCAGTAACCTATCCTTAATTTTAAGGTTGGATATCTAATTTCAAAAACTCCTCGGGAAACCTTATGAAAACCCTATAGAATGGTTTCGGCTGTAATTCAAGATACAGATACACAGACAAACAAATAGACATGCAGGCAGATGGCATCGTGAAAACCACTTTTTCGGTTACAGGGTAGTCATAAAACGTCAACATTTACAAAATCTTGAGTTAGTTTTTTTTTTTTTTGCGATTACAATATATCGATCTGCGAAGGTTCGAGATAAAGTAAAAACGGATCAATAAATGCTTGTTAAGAGTCTTAAAACATTTTTTTTTAAATACGTATTCCTCAAATTAGTAAAACTTGTTAATGTATTCATACAACAGATCATGTGAGTTTGGACAAACTGTTTTGACAGCTATAAACTAGGAAATCAGTGATTAAATTAAAAAAAACATTCGCTTTTGTTCATAACATCTTTTGCTGACGTCACTTCATAACAAACTTCTTTTATTAACTTTTTGTAACAGCCCACAATTGTTTTAATAAAGAACCAACTTCGCTCTAGTAACAGATATTTGAATTCCTCTTTGTTTATATATATATATGTATGTATGAAAACAAAAAGGAATTAAAATACATGTTACTATAATATATATATATAATATACGAAAGCCTTTAAGAAATTAACACCTTTTTTTACGATTAACTTTGTTAATATTTTACTATTCCACCATTTTAATTTAATTGGTATTAATAATATCTATCAACATTGACAACTGCAGATAATATGATTTGTCATATAAATAAGTGAAAGCAGATCTAGGATTATTTTTTTTTCCTGCTGTCAGTTAAGGATCTTTCTATAAAAAATGGACTGTAAAATATCAAGCTTGAAGGTCAAGGGAGGGGGAGTGTTGGCAGCCTCTAAATTGAACTTGAAGGTCAGGGCTTCAATACTGCATTAGGTTATTTTTTATTCCACTTTTGATGCTATCTCAAGACCAATGCCGGTGCATTTACTTTTTTAAATGTGAATTTAATCTAATCATACTATCACAAAAGTGCAATAATAATAATAATAATAATAATAATAATAATAATAGTGCAAACTCCTTTTATGGAACCAACAACTATACAAAAAGAAAAAAAACAATAAAATAATTTAAATAACATTGCTGCGCCTTATAACAGAATCGACAACGTAATAAAGCTACGGAGTGGTAATGGCTGTGCATCATACTTACATTTTTTTAAAGGCTGGTTAGTTTTCTCAGCGATTTGGGGACACTTGAGACTAAGGGCCAGTTTCATAGTCAGATTTAGTACGCCTAAAGTGCGAGTCGATACTAAATACAGGATGACACCTACCTAGACCAAAATGGAATGGGCCAGTTTCGCATATGAAACTGGCTCATTCCATTCAATTTCAGGTAGGTGACGTCTTGTATTTAGTATAGCGCAGCACTTGAGGCGTACTAAATCTGACTATGAAACTGGCCCTAAGATTCAATTCAAATTCAGGTGGGATATATCAGAATTGACTTTTCAAATGAAGACTCATTATTGTTTTTACATTCCCTCTACAGAATTATTATTATTATTAATTACACCGCGTCTTACTAACCGTTCGGGTTGTACACACTTACGCTAATGTGTAATGGAAGGGTGATTGTGAGATGAAATGGAGGACTTACAGTTTAACGTGGAATCCGAACCACGGTCGAGGCCTGGCATTCCACACATTCACAAGTTGTGATTAATACACGTCTTGTCAGAGGTGAAGGAAGGGTTTGGCAATCAGATAAATCTGTGCTAGGACCGAGGATTGAACCCCGGACCCCCAGCACAAAAGTTTGACATCTTACTCCTAGACTAAAAAGCTGCCGAAACCCGGGATCGAACCAGGGACCTTTAGATCTTCAGTTTAACGCTCTCCCAACTGAGCTATTTCGGCTGTTACATTTCTTAATAATACCGATATATCTTTTAGTAAATCACCTTACTTAAAATATGTACATAGATTGATGCAGTTTTGGATTGAACCCCGGACCCCCAGCACAGAGGTCTGACACCGTACCCCTGGACCAAAAAACTGCCGAAACCCGGGATCGAACCAGGGACCTTTAGATCTTCAGTTTAACGCTCTCCCAATTGAGCTATTTCGGCTGTTACATTTCATAATAATACCGATATATCTTTTAGTAACTCACCTTACTTAAAATATGTTCATAGATTGATGCAGTTTTGGATTGAACCCCGGACCCTCAGCACAGAAGTCTGACACCGTACCCCTAGACCAAAAAACTGCCGAAACCCGGGATCGAACCAGGGACCTTTAGATCTTCAGTCTAACGCTCTCCCAACTGAGCTATTTCGGCTGTTACGTTTCATAATAATACCGATATATCTTTTAGTAAATCACCTTACTTAAAATATGTTCATAGATTGATGCAGTTTTGGATTGAACCCCGGACCCCCAGCACAGAAGTCTGACACCGTACCCCTAGACCAAAAAACTGCCGAAACCCGGGATTGAACCAGGGACCTTTAGATCTTCAGTCTAACGCTCTCCCAACTGAGCTATTTCGGCTGTTACGTTTCATAATAATACCGATATATCTTTTAGTAAATCACCTTACTTAAAATATGTTCATAGATTGATGCAGTTTTGGATTGAACCCCGGACCCCCAGCACAGAAGTCTGACACTGTACCCCTAGACCAAAAAACTGCCGAAACCCGGGATCGAACCAGGGACCTTTAGATCTTCAGTCTAACGCTCTCCCAACTGAGCTATTTCGGCTGTTACGTTTCATAATAATACCGATATATCTTTTAGTAAATCACCTTACTTAAAATATGTTCATAGATTGATGCAGTTTTGGATTGAACCCCGGACCCCCAGCACAGAAGTCTGACACCGTACCCCTAGACCAAAAAACTGCCGAAACCCGGGATTGAACCAGGGACCTTTAGATCTTCAGTCTAACGCTCTCCCAACTGAGCTATTTCGGTTGTTACGTTTCATAATAATACCGATATATCTTTTAGTAACTCACCTTACTTAAAATATGTTCATAGATTGATGCAGTTTTGGATAGCTTGTAGCATAAAAAAAAGCTTGCCAAAAATATAAATATGTACTATTACGAGTGTAAGTAATGTAATAGTTGTGTTTCAAACAAAACCAATTACTTGGCAAACAATATAATTTGATTAAAACCAAGCATCATTTCGTGATTCTTATGTGTCAAAATACGTAATATTTTTACCAATATCCTGTTTTAGTGGCCGAATGGTCTAAGCCATCACTCTCGTTTTAGACTGGCCTGATGACGGGGAGGTCGAGGAAAGAATCCCGGTTGGTTCTACTGAAGTTACCCGCCACGGTGGCATAGTTATCTAACGCGCTAGTTTCGTTTTGAGCTAGAACGCCGAAGATCGAGGTTCGAATTTCGCTCGGGTGAACTGGGGGTAGTTTTTCATAAATGATTGTCTACGCAAATTTGGGTTCACTTCCTCTATATTAAACCTTCCCAACTCCAAACTCATTAGAGTAATTAGTACTTAAGCGTATAAACCCAACGGGTAGTATGACGCAGTGCTAAGTTTTAATATTTTTATCTACTGAAGTTTTTCTAAACTAAATGGTTTTCCATTTTCCTTCCAAACAAATGAGGGTAGTTTACCTCTAAAATGCTTCCTTCCTCATCCCTATCTCATTAGGGTAATTATCATATATACGTAAGAGCCTCATCAGGTAGTAAGGACGTGGTGATAAAAAAAGTTTAGTGAAACCTGGAATTAAAAAGCTAGTTTTTTCGTTTGTTTTTTTATATTTTGTAGAGGTGAGCATCAATTTTGCTTTATGTACATTTTATTTAGACAATATGTAACTTTATGTCTAAATTAAACTTGTATATGTGTTAAAACTTAAAACGTTTCCTATTTAAAATTTATTTCATTAATAAATTAATGACGTAAAAATAAGGTACAAACTTTTTGAACAAATAAGTTGCCTGTAAGTAACATAATTAGCTCTTTAGGGTCAAATTGAAACTAAAAGGTTAAAATACACACATTTTAATGCGTTTTATCCGCATGGGTGGGTACATGGACAAAGGCGTAAGTCTCGTCTGGTCTGGATTTCCGGAGATGGAGAGGTAGGTTTTCCTAAATTGTTTTTCACTCTACCTTCATGCAAATGCGGGTACATTTCCTTTAAATTGATGTGTAGTAATATGACTGGCATGGAATTAGCTGTACTATTTCGTAACGTTGTTATTGGGACCTAATATATATTTGTATGCTAGGTAAACAGAATAAAGGTAAAATTTTAACTAAATGTGCCAGTATTTGCCTTTATAAGGGATATTAAGCTATATTGTATGCCTCCCTCTATATAGATTCTATATATATGTATATTAGAACTGCGTCTTGTGAGCTGTTCAAGTTATACGCATATGTACACTCATACTCTAATGTGTTAGACATAAAACTGTTTAATTTAGAGAAGTGGACGCGCATTTGTATGTATGGAGAATGGAAAACCGTAAAGGGAAACCTACCTCCATACATCAACCGGGATTCAAACCACATTCTTCCCACCGCCATCAGTCCAGTCTATTGCTAAAGTGACACCCTATACCGTTAGCCCCCCCGATGTGGGTAGCTAAGATCTCACTAATTGCCCCCTTAGCTGAACTTGTCAACCAAGATAACCTTACCAATACTCCACGGCTGTGGTGCGACCATCACCAGCTAACAATATGATTAATGGTATGACATCTTCGTGACGGCTATCATCAGGTTGCTGTGCGTGATGCTTTCAAACAGGAGAACAATCGATAAATCGACAAACCTCAACAAGAATTAAATGCCCTCAAGAATAAAGGTTAGCGCACACCTGTTCATATCTCATCGTAAAGGCTTGGTATGTTGCGTCTTAAGAGCCCGTATCACTCCACGGATAACACCTAACTTAGTTAGGTATACAGCTCGAACAAGACGTCTTAAGAGCCCGTTTCACTCCACGGTAACACCTAGCTTATGTCGGTATACAGCTCGAAATGACGTCTTAAGAGCCCATCTCACTCCACGATAACACCTACTTAGTAGGTAATACAGCTCAAAAGACGTCTTAAGAGCCCTCTCACTCCACGATAACACCTACTTAGTAGGTATATACAGCTTGAACAAGGCGTCTTAGAGCCCGTCTCACTCCACGTATAAACCTAACTTAGGTAGGTATACAACCAGCGTCCATCGGAACGGTAGGATTTAAAACGTATAAGAGCCAAACGTCTACAATCAGTTTAAAACTACAAAATTAAATTTTTATACATGAACGAGGCGTCTTAAGAGCCCGTCTCACTCCATGGATAACACCTAACTTAGGTAGGTAATACAGCTAGAACCAGACGTCGCATCATGATGTGGTTTTCTGTATTCGGATTTTTATAAACAGTATAAATGAGACCAAATATAAACCGTTCTACAATATTTAAAAATACAAAATAATTATTTTAAAATTAAATAACTAATAAACTGCTCGTTGTTTTCAAGTGAGGAATGCAGAAAACTCCACTTCGATACGTTTTTTGGCTCGCGCGTAATCTTGCATCTAATATTCCGGTTTATTCGTTTCTGAGATGGGATTTTAATTCAAACATGTACTACACTTGTAGACACCTCCATCTGGATTCGATCCCAAGTCCCCAAATACCTGTAGTGGACCTCTCTAACGACGCAACAAAGACATTAAAATCAGTATACTTTTTTTTAAATGTGCCCACCTCGGTGGTCGCATGGTTTTAAGGCATCACTCTCGCAAAAAAAAAAAAAGACAGTGTGTCCGGTGACAGGGAATGTCGGGGTTCGAATCACGTTGGGTATAAATGGGTTTTTTCCCTCTATAGTGGTGGTATTCAAACTTTTTTGTTCGCGTACCCTTATATATAATTTATCTTCAACTTTTTATCCCAAAGTTGATTTGGTCCAAGCTCTATATATTCTATAATTTATATTTAAAATAAATTACGTCCAAAATAACGTATTAAATAACAAGTATGAAACTATATACCGGGTGTTCGGAAACTCAACGCCCAAACGCACATAATATAGTTTATTTCAACTAAAATTAATAGAAAATCCCTATAGACGTAGATTCGGCAAACTATGTTTAATACCATTAAAATGTGTTCAAATTTTCAGCGTACAGCGCTGGGAGAGCAAAGCTGTGCAAGCATGCGTGTAAAACAAGTTGCATAGGAACTAGGCACGCAGCACTCACATGTAATAAAGGCAAACACTTTCTGTGATCTAGGACCGTTAATAATGTCACTTAGGACATATTCTCATTTCTAGATGGACCGTTGTGTTGTTTACTGTTAATTGTGGTATGTTCTGCAGCCGTGCTCCAAGATAACGAGATGTGCAGTGCCGCGCGCCTAGCTCCTATGTAATCTGTTGTACACGCATGCTTGCACAGCACTGCTCCCCCGGCGCTGTGTGCTGACACTTTGAACACAATTTAATGGTATTAACATAGATTGCCGGATGAAAGTGTACATGGATTTTGCATTACTTTTGGTTCAAACAAATTATATGTGCAGTTTGGCGATGAATTTTCGAGGATCCTTTATACATATCTTTCTTAATATATATAATTCTTTTGTACGTGTGTATGTCACTGAACTCCTCCTAAACGGCTGGACCGATTTTGATGAAATTTTTTGTGTGTGTTTGACTGGTTCCGTGGATGGTTTAGATTCACAATTGGACCCGGTAGGTGGCGCTGCAATCGGGTTCTAGGATTTATTTTTTATTTTTTAGGGAATTTTTTTGGGTGGGGTTTTTTTTTTTATTTTTTGCATATCAGAACATGTAACCTCAAAATTTCACCCCCCCCCCAACCACAACCCCCCAATATTTATAATAATGAATATAATATTAATAATTGGCCGTTAAAAAATCATAAGTTCATCAATAATTAACCGTTAAAACTTTCTGAAAAGTTCATGAATAATTGAACTTCTGAGAATGATTCATAGTTATGTTTGTTTTTCTATACAGCTGATATTTGTGGAGTTGTGGGCGAAATGCCAAAAATGAAAAGATGTTTTATTTTGTATGTTGTCTTGACAAACACTGAATTTGTAATATTTGTGTTACTCACTAATTGGAGTTCATTGTGAATTTGTAATTGTGATGATCACATAGTATTTGTTTTAGTATCGAAATCAATTATGCCACCCAAACGAAAAGCCAACGTTCGGGCAAGACAACGTCTGTCAGGTCCGCTGGTATATAATATATAATATATATATAAAATATAATACACATATATATATATATAAACATATATATAACTCGAATTTATGTTGTGTATTATATATATATATATATACCACACACACACATATAATTCGAAGTATCGCTTAAGATATCTTCGCATACCTCCGAAGTTACATGTACCCCTGGATGAACACCACAGCTTAAAAATTGAGTCCCTCCATGAAAATCCAGTTATATTTCCTCTAAAAGCTACTTTCCTTGTTCGTACCCCAAAGCCCGGACGGGCAATAAAACAAGACGCACACAGTAAAAAATTAATTAGAAGTTTCCTGTATTTTAAATTGAATCTCTTCCTTGCTACACGAGGGAAACGCACACCACCGTAAAATCAATACCAACACAACAGTAAAAAACTTCCCGCTTTCTTTTATAGGTCAGCGCTCGACCTTTCATCCCCTCACCCCTCCCGGCGCATGAGATGTGTATTGACCGGTAGATATATCCCTCCCTCCCCCAGCCAACAAAATGTTGACCTCTCTTGTCAATGTGTGTGTGTGTCGAGGGGTTGTTCTTGAGATCAACCCCCCACCCCTAATTCCAAGGCAAGGGAGGTTTTTCTTCAAGTACTTCCCCTAGTCCCACAAGGGTTGTAAATCTTTGACTTGGTGAGGTCTGGGTCTACCAACACAAGGATCGGGCCAGACGAAACTATACCTTACAAGAAAAAATACTTAAATTAATAATTTCATAGGCTGTTTTCTTGTTGCCACGTTTATAGATACATAAATTACATGTTTGGATGTGTTTTTCAAAATAAAATAAGGGAATTGTATTAAAATTATTTTTCCCTGAGGTGATGTTCAACAGGGGGATGTAGTTTTAAATTTTGCTTTTTTTTTTTTCATCCCCTCTGTCTTACTACCTGTTCAGGTTGTAAATACGGTATATATGATCATTAATGGGATAGAAATGAGTAAGAAAGCATTTTAGATGTAATCTACCCACATTTGCTTGGAAGGAGAATGGGAAACCCTTTAGGAAAAACCACCCTCGATAGACCCAACCGGGATTCTAACCCTGATCTCCCCGTCTTCAGCAGGCCAGTATAGAATTAGAATGATGCTTACAATTACTGGGGTGGGTTATACCGCTTTAAAATTATCATTTTTCTTGTAAATTAATGGTGACCGCCTCGGTCAGTGAGAAAGTATTAGTGCTGTCAGGCCACAAGCGGCTTAAGATACTTCTTTATTCTGTGTAAGCTAATACTCCATTTCACCCTTCACCTACGACCACTCTTTGCCATGTCAATAAGAAAGAGGGGAAAGAAAACTACGTAACTTCTTATCTCAAGGTAAAGAGGAAAGATCGCTGCTAGTTCTCAAATATATTAAAATTCTCTGATGTAAGCCTTTCAAATAATTACTGTATTTGTTAAAGGAAGGTTAAATCTAGAGCCCCTTTTCTTCAAGCCTAGTCTCATAGCTCTGCAAATATGGTTAAAATATCGTTTAAAATGAGCTAATTTGACATTTTCACATAATTTTTATATTAATAAAACTCAAAATATAGGGTTGTTAAAGAAAAATAGCCGTGTTGAAATCTTTCGACTTTATTTTGGCGTGAACCATATTTTTAAATAACGCATCGTGCGTTAGAGCTGAATGTCTGCACGCAATTTCTCGCTTACCGAGGCGGCCCCCTTAAGAATAAAGTGATATTTATTACGTAAAACACTTTCAAATACATTAAATTTGAACCAAAACGCTAAAACATTTTTTTGAAAAATTTAGAATTTTCAAAAGCCAGTCATCAGTAAGCTACCCTTAATTTTAGGGATGTAATTAAAATCACGATTAGGCTTAAGATATGACAAAAGTTTGAATAAAACCCATCAAACAAATCAGGTATAAGACAGAATTGTGAGACTCTCTTATTTATTTATTTTTAGTTTAAGGATCAAATAAAACTTCAGGATTCATAATAATCACGGTTACAATACTTAATCTATATAATAAAGTAAAAATCTATTCCATTTATATGAATTATGGGTCCACTAAAAACATTTTATGATATAATACTTTTTTTTCAGTCTCCCCCAGTCTTATTAAGCGTCCGGAATATCCGCAAATTTATTAGATGTTTAAATATATCATACCAAACTTTTTAAAAAAATACTCCCGAAACCATATATTTTCTTAAGAAATTTGGTCCCCTTATTTTATTTAACTTCAAACAGTATTGGATGCTTTTGATAGCTTTTCACTTCTAAGATAACTTTTTTTTTCAATTTTCCTCATTTGTATATTTAAAAAGGTTAACGATTTCATTCTACGTGATTCTCGGTGTTCTACCAAATCTATTTTCATCGTTTGAAAATATAAATAAACGCCAATAAATCAGGTATTCACCCCAAAAATGTCAAAGTTCAAAAATACTCTAAAAAGTTAACCACAGTTTTTGAAAACGATAATTCCTTTCGGCAGTGAATTCTCGAGGTTTTACCAAACCTATTTTTATGTTCTTCATTTAAAAATGAAAGCAATAACTCACATTGATTATTATATCAAATCTTACAAATTTTTTAATATAAAAATCCGCAATTTATGAAAACTATTCCCACAGTTCTTCTGAAACGACTTAATTTGTATTTTTTGTAAGTGAAAGCTTACACATCTATTTTAGAACCTCGATCTCCCCGTCATCGGCAGTCTAGTCTACTGCGAGAGTGGCGCCTTATACCACGTGGCCACCGATGTGGGTACATGCAGAATTACTCAGACTTACTCAGTATAATAATGTAACCATTTTTTTTTACTAAGTTATTTAACCATTCATTTTTAAACACAAGACTTACAAACTAATTTAACTTAGGAAAACACGACTAATTATATAGATATTTAGTAATGGGATACAATCAAATTTTCATAGAGAGCTTAATTGACAGCTAGAAAAGTTACTAGATCTACTTTCACGTATTAATACGTTAAGTCACGTGATCTACAGCTGTTATATTGATTAGAGATATTATCAATAATTATAAATAACACTAATAATATATTTTGAAAATTGAAAAATGACACTCGGACACGGGAATCGAACCCGAATCGAACCATTGATTCCCCTGACTTGGTGTCATTTTTCAATTTTCGGAATATGATATCTAAATGCACAAATAATAGCTTTGGATATTTGATTCACTAATAATATAGTAAAATGTTATCAACACGGGCCTAAAAATATTTGTATTTTAAAAAAGGCTTTCCCACAAAAAAAAATTGACTGTAGTAAGACGAGCCTATTTACAAAGAGTAAATAACATCGTAAAACTCTCCAGGTTCGAACTTTGACCAATAGGAAAGTGAAACAAAACTGTTTTCACGATTAGGTCCAGCTAGGAATCTAACCTTGGATGCTAAGATCAGTAAACAAACGTTAAGTTGTCAGACTACTTATGTTATACCTTTTACATGTTCCTATCTATGTGTCCTATCATTCTTTATTATTTTCTATTTTCTCCCTTTTGTGGTTCCCCCCCCCCCCCTTTTAGGAATTTGCGTTGCGCGTTTCACACTCCCCCCTGATGAGTTCCGATAGAATGAAACCTAGGTCGGGGGATTGGACAGTGACGATCGATTTTCTTTAAGAGGCAACCATTGCCTCTTTGTCCAATGGCACCAATGTACAATGTGAGCTGTGTTCTTCTTTTCATTGTAAAAGCCAGATTGTGTTCGTCCCTTTTATATGTTTCTATCCTCCTTTCTTATACCGCCTGCAAAATATAATACCTACTACTTATAAGATATATTTTAGTAGTAAATTTAATACCATAGTTATTGACATCTTAAGCTAGGGAGTATTATTATTATTAGCACTGCGTCTTACTACCCGTTCGGGTTATACGCACTTACGCTAATGTGTAACGGTAGGGTGATTGTGATATGAAATGGTGGACTTACAGTTTAACGTGGAATCCGAACCACGGTGGAGGCCTGGCATCCCTCACATTCACAGGTTGTAATTATTACACGTCTTGTCAGAGGTGAAGGAAGGGTTTGGCAATCAGATAAATCTGTGCCGGGACCGAGGATTGAACCCCGGACCCCCAGCACAGAAGTCTGACACTTTACCACTAGACCACCAGGTCACCTGCTAGGGAGTAAAATGATGACAAGGCTTTGTTTTTTTCCCTAGGAAATTTACCCACACTAACATTGAGAGAGAATGTAAGAAACACACTAATACATTTCATACTAACCACACCACC